>JAJHZJ010000955.1:0-411201 GCA_023548195.1 Bettongia penicillata ogilbyi
CTTAATCTTAGTCATTGATCATTATTGTATTATTTTGGCCTTTTATTTCACAATTATATATGTCTTCTGAATTTTCTCAGCTGCCTTAAAAATGAAAATCTCCCTTCAAAATTCATTCTATGATTTTGGGTATTTTTTTATTATAGGTCATGTCACTGTTAATTGACTTTCTTATTTTTTTAAACTTAGCACTAGGGGATAAGTGTGAGCATAAGAGAGTTAGGTCTAATATTTTTACACTGCCAAGCTATCCTTCAAGGATGTCTGGTTGGTCTTTATGAACCTGGACTCTCAGAAAGGAAGGAGGGGGTTGTTGCTAGCTTCTATTACCAAGCTTCCAATCAATCATGTTGCTCTGTGAGCCTCAGATCTGCAACCAGTCATGTTGCTGTCAAGCATAAGAAGTCTCCTACCATGTTCTGTTTTTTCTTATGTACTCCTCAAAAAACCTATAAAAGGAGAAATGTCTTTTTTTTTCAAGGTCTTTGGCATAATTACAGGCAAGCCATTGATCATTTTACTGACAGGCAGCATGCTCCTTTGAATAAATGCTATCTCTCTCTGAGAACTGCCTCAATTCATCCTGTTGTCAAATTTCACTTGCAACATAACACATCACTTAGATCAGTTCTTATGAGGGTCAAGCTTCACAAAAACTCCTCCTCTGTGTTCTACAGATATTGCCTATCAATCCATATAGATCACAGATAAAACATAAAATTTCTCCCTTATTTTATATGTGTAAGCAATTGATAGACATTTCTCAACTGTCCTTCCACTGTCAGTACACAATGCTATTCTCAACATCCCATCCAATTCTATGACAAAGAATTTATAAAGTAAAATGAAAAAACAATAAATATTTCAAGAATAAGAGTTCAAAATGGTCATAAGGAAGGCAGATAGAGAGGTTCACAATAGGCTAAATGTAAAGTATATATATATATATATATATATATATATATAAAGTATATATAAAGTATTTTTCAAACTTTAAAGCTCTATTCAAATGCTCAATATAATATTTATTATTGTCATTAATATCCCTTCTAGTTTCTAAGTCCTACTATTCTTTGATTCTATCATTCGCTATCCTGCTCTCATCACCTACTGAAAGATACCTTTTTTGTAAAAGTGGGAATAGAGTGCTGGACAGTGGAACATCTAAGGAAAAGAAAATCTTGGAATCTTTTCTTTTGCCAGAGTGAGTGAAACAAATGCAGAATTTGGTAATCTGAGCAGATAAGCACAAATGGGCTGATGGCTGGATAACACGCATCTAAGAAAACTGTAGTGGGCATCAACCACTGATAATGTTTATCAAAATGCAAGAGACAAAATGAGAAAATGGAACTGACTGAGTAGAAGGAGACATAGGTGCTCACCAACATCAAGATGGTATAAGTGGCTCTAATTTCAGGTGACTTTCTTGACAATTGGCTGGAGCTGTGAATATGCTGGACTCGTTGATGGTGTCTTTGCAGGAGATGCACCAGGTAGCCACTGGCCATGACCATGAATCCCACACACAGAAAATCAGGAATCGAGTACATGATTATAAATAGCGAGTCTTTGAATGAGGCTGAAGCATAATCTAAACAGAATCCTAAATTCCATATCCTCGTGTTGTTACTGTTTTTTGTAAAGTTCTGCATATTCACAAACATATGATATGTATCAGTATCTGTAGGATCCAGCAGAAAAAAACAGAATTTGGAAAATATACCTTGAGGCAAGGGTTTTGAGTTCTGACCTTATGGAATAGGCAATGGGACTGATGGTGATAATCTGAAAACCACTCAGAAGGCAGGTGTTGTTGACAGAAAGACTACGGGTCACTCGGTGGAGAAAAGCAATAAATCTACAGCCAACACGATCTTGGAGATTTTTCAGTCCCAAACCAACCACTGTGTGAGGAACACCCTTGGAAATTAGCCCCATGGAGTTGGCCAAGGCCAAATGGAAAAAAATGAAGTCTACAGGCCTTATCCTGCTGCCATTTAGGAAAGTGGAGGAACAGTGATAAAGGAGGCAGAAGTTTCCCAGTAGACCAGCTCCTGTCTGCACAATGAAGACAATACCTAGAACTAAGTCCAGAAAAATCATTCTCTCATTGGCTGAAGTAGAACTGTTCTCAGAGCCAGACGGTGAAAGACAGACAGAAAAAAACAAAAGAATAACTTTCAAGGACTCCCAGAGAACATCTACTAATGAGATGAGTAAGACGTTATGCTCAACCTGAATTGAATTTCCTGATTTTTCCTTTGGTAATGTGGGTAGAGGGCAGATACCCACATAATAGAAAGTAATAGAGGCAAACATCACAATTTCACCAGGCCATCAGGAGAGTTCTTTTCAGTCATTGAAAGAGATCAATGAGACTGAGAAAATAAATGCTCAATTTTAATCCAAAAATCCAGAATGGAAGGCAAGTTAAGACAATTAATTATTGAAAATAGTTAAAATTCAATTAAAAGAAAAATAACTAATCAGAATAGATCATTAAATAAACCATATTAACTATTTATATGAAGAAAGCTCCAAGCAAATTACATGTATTATTTAAATAAACATGGAAGGAAATTATGCATTATTCATATGCTAGGTCAAAAGTGTGCATTATATTTAGAAATAGATTAATTCTATTTAAGACCATATTGCAACAAATAAATAATGGATCTAAATATAGTGAAAATGAATTCATTCTGAAGTTTTACTACACGAATGCCACCATAAAAGATGTATAATAAAAAAAGTCAGATTACGCCAGATTTCAGCAACACAATTGCCATATGTAAAAACTCTAGAATGTTGTTGAAATTTAAAGTTGAGTAAAATTTATCACTTTAAAGACACATGTTAGCAAAAAATTTAAAGATGATTTTGTTGTTAAATATTAAACAAAATGAGTGATGTACCCACTGAAAATTGAAGAAAAATAACCAACATAACTATAGAAATTAAGCAAATAAGATAATTTAAAATAAAACCATGAATGGATTAAGAAAAGACTAGCATGAAATGAAAGATAATTATCAAAAATATTTTCCTGTTGAAAAAGGATACTCAAATATCCACATTTTGAATGGAGAAATGAGAGATTAGAACATGGTTAAAATGAAAATTATCAATAATTTTCTTTGAAATTAGGTAATCTAAATAAATCTGATCGTTTTAGAGAGTCAAAATACCAAAATTACCATGACAAGAAGTAGATGACATAAACTAGCTGGTTAAAAAGCTCATCTGAATTAATGAGTTTCCTGGATTAATTTATAGATTAAAAGCAATAGCATTTTAAAATTTTTAATGCACTTGATAGAATAAGTAAAGCCTTATCAAAATTTGCATGAAAACAATAGACAAGAATATCAAGAATATATAGGGAAAATGGAACTTGGAAGGTATTATTTGTTTTTCTATGCTTGCAAAAGTCTTATATGTGAATATGTACAAAAATGACCCCAGGAACAGTGTAGTGCTACGTTCAAGTGTAACCTCTGATACAGTGGCTTTGTGATACTGAACAATTTGCTCCCACTCTCAGCATCTCAGATGCCTCTCTTAGTCTCAAAAGTTCAGCAAAAGTATTTATTTATCTGTCATGGTAAAGCAAGTTTCTCAATGGGAATTCCTTATACCAGAGAAATCTCAGACACAGACAAATGCTATGGCTACACCTATGCCTGTGTCTATAAGGATGATAACAATGACAACTGCTGCTGCTACTACTACTAGTACTACTACTACCACTACCACCACCACCACCACCACCACCACCACCACTACTACTACTACTACCACTACTACTACCATTGCTGCTGTTACCACTATTTTTATTATGATTAACATTATTATTTTTGTTATCATTATTGGTGGTGTTATTTTTGTTGTTGCTGTTATTCGTATTAATAGAAAAACAAGAAAAATAAATAACCCAAAAGTCAAACTGAAAAGATATTGAGTGGAAGCACTCATTGATGATTTTAAAGCAAGAAAGAACAAAAATAGAAGAAATCAAGTGCATTAAATTACAATGGTTTGTGGGGAATCAGTGGAGAAAGTTGGTTTTCTTACTGAGGAGCTCGTGTAGACAGTACACTATATTCGGGGTCATAACAAATTGGGTTAACATCCTTGTTGTGCAACTGCTATGACATTGAACCAGTCATGCTAGGCTGAATTTCCTCATATAAATCCCACGTAGTAGGTGCTATATGAATGTTTCCCCCCTTCTCATTCATCGTTTAAAAATAGTTCAGAATAAATTATGCCAAAATTACCTTTCTGCATCCAAATATAATGATTGTATAAAATCCATGAAAAAAGCACACAAGCACAAAGGAATCCTCCAATTATTTAATAAAAATTTTACTAGCTTCTTGAAGGAGAACGTAAGATTCTTACAAGTAGACATTGCTCTGCTTTTATTATTTTTATACCTATCAATAGAAAAATCATTCTTCCATCTCCCATTTGCACTGACAGATTGGATCCCTAGAGGATGTCTGTCCTCAGTTATCCAAAGACAACTCTGAGGGGCTGAATTTTCTAGGATACTCATAAGTCTCCATCTGCTATGGTGTCTATAATAAGTCAATCAGGATTACTCAATTATCATTTAGAAAAGAGATTTCCTAAAAAGCTGTAACAACAAATAATTTTTTAAAAAAGAATACACATCATGCTTCTAACTTTCAAGAGACACTATTATCACCAATGACTCTGCTAATGAACATAGTTATTGGTGGAAATTTGAAGGGTCTGATGGAACTTCCAGTTACCTGATCATTGCCTTCTTGGACTTAAGTATATCCAAGTTTGACAGATTTAACATAAGAAAATACAAGTATTATCTTCTTATAGTACACATGTTGAATCAGGGGGAAAGAGTATCTGCTCTGTATTCCCCTCAGTAACTCTGAGCAGATGTACTACACTCAATTCTAGGAAAGGATGTCTCTATTATATGTAAACCCTGTTGTAATTCAACAACCCTTGATTCATTAATCCTGCTAATTTCTTCAAGAATTAAGGTAATTTCATTTATGTGCTAATTAGTAGCAGAGTACCTTCAGCTACACAATGTCTAGAAATGAGTTCCCCAAAACTCCACTTATTGAAATGGGGACAGGTAAGGGATTTCAGTGCATTTTCTCTGTTACCCACCAGCAAGGACAGATGTGAGTGTTCTCTAAGAATGGGGATGGTTTCACTGGTTAGTCCTGTCACTATAACTTTAAAAATTGCTATTTAAACATATATCATGGGGATAAATGGTAGCTCAGAGCTTAAAACATAAAAGTCCAAATGGACAATGAACTTCCTATTTTTTTATTAAAAAATTGAATATTATATCCCACAGTTTCAGATGGGAAACATTTTTACCTATTAAATATCATAGTTTTAGAGATAAGAACAATATATTTAATTTTATTAAGTTAAATATGTGTGTAAATATACTCATACTTTGATAAATATTGATGTATGTGAAAAATCAGATTAGAAGACGCAACAAGGAAGAGGAAGTGAGAAAAGGATAGAAAAACATCTGGATGTATATTTGTGTACAGATTGTACCATCTTGCTTTTTCAAACATGTAGGAAGGAAAAGAGCTGAATTAAAAAACATACTAAGATGTTTCAATTTATGAAAAACATACAAAACACACTCGATAATAATTTGAAAAATTCATGTTGAACAGATATACTTGAGTTACAAATAGAGTCATTATAGTTTACAATGACATAAATTTCTACAGAGTATGAAGCTCTGTGTGTGTTTATTTCTGTCTGTCTCTATCTGTTCCTTTCTCTGTCTCTGTCTTTATAACTCTGTGTCTCTTTCTTCTCCTCTCTCTTTCCATCTCTGTCTAACTCTCTCTCTCTCTCTCTCTCTCTCTCTCTCTCTCTCTCTCTCTCTCTCTCTGTCTCTGTCTCTCTGTCTCCCCACTCCCCAGATGGAACTAAGAATGGAGATAAAATCATATCTTTTGAAATCTTCATATCTTTAATCTGACAAATTCTTATTCTTTCCCCCTTTTGCCTTTGGATGATCAAAGTATAGGTAAAAAAATTCCAATCCACAAAACTGACACATTATATTCTATGCCAAATTAGAAACAGCCTTAATCTCATTCATTCTCCCAGAGATTGATTGCAGAGTTAAATTCTGAAATTCTCAAATCCAACAATATTATGGGAATTTAGATAAAAACAAAAGAGAAAAAGAAAATAGATTTAAAAAATAGAACAGAGATAATAATGAACAGAAAAATACTTTCTTCAAATAACAGATGTCTCCAAATGTACAATTGATCTCTTTGGCTGGCTATCTTCCTTTTAAAAACTTGTAACTAGGTAAACTTATCCAATTCAAATGACCCTAGACCTTTCTAGTGCTAAATGAAACCTTCCATGCTATCCCTAAACCATGTATAATGGATAAAAGACCAGGATTTTTATAGATAATCCTGTTAACCCATTCAGTCCGGTCATAAAATATTTCACTATAAATTTTAATGTACTTCCATGGATAGGCTTACTCTGTTGCTTGCTTATATTCTAATTTATACTCAGAGAAAACCAGAATCTCTGTCTTAAAAGGGCACCTTAACCATCACAACAGGACCATTTTAAAGGATCGAAAGGATAAATGTCAGAAGAAAATCTATCTCCAGGTTTCCTCCCAGGAATCTGGAATACATTCTTCAAATAAATAATCCCTGTTCGTACGTATCTACTCAGGCAAATTTTGATAATTTTGTCTTATTTCCTTTGGTTATTGTTGTGGCTTAAACTTTTTTTGAAGTAGCATCATGGAACCCAAGAAATTTTAAAGGAAAATAATACTTACTTCTCCAGAGAACAAAAAGGCTTGAACTGGGAAGTCTGGCAGGGATAGGAAACCTTACCTAGGTGGTTCACTTCCAATGTGCTGGTTTCATTTCCATCACTGTGTGGCCTCAGAAGAGTAGCAGCCATCTCTATTCTAAACTGTTGGGAAAATTGTAAGCATGATTCCAGGAGAAACAAGGAGGTATCTCACCCACTAGCTCAATCTCCAAACAGGAAATGAATAATTGCAGAGATTAACTGAAAGGAAAATAACAAATTTATTTGAAATTACTTAGGTGCCACTCACTGGAAAGTGTCTATCCAATCCAAGAATTTCTCTTTTTTCAAGTAGAAACTGGGCCCCAATATTCAGCCTTTTCAGGAAAGGATATACAGTCATAGAGAAGTATTATTGAGATACTATAGTCCAATACTAATAATTTTAAAAGGAAGGGAAACCAAGGTAGCCATTTGGCATTCAGAAAGCAAAAAAAATATCATGAAGCAGTAATACAATCTTCATTCAGTGAAAGAAAAAGAAAGGTGAACTTTTAGGAAGTTTTACATTTGTTATAGATGCAGTCTAAGGATGGCAAAGAAAGAGGGATTTTGCATTTCA
The DNA here is from genome assembly GCA_023548195.1 of Bettongia penicillata ogilbyi. Classification (NCBI taxonomy): domain Eukaryota; kingdom Metazoa; phylum Chordata; class Mammalia; order Diprotodontia; family Potoroidae; genus Bettongia; species Bettongia penicillata. The sequence continues at coordinate 7,457 of JAJHZJ010000955.1, forward strand.
TTTTGCTGAAGTGATCAAGACCACTTGTACTTTTTTCTCTTTCTGAGGGTTCAGCCAGATGACTTCTCAGGTTACTTCCCACTCTGTATCAATCAATCAACAAGAACTACAAATAGAATGAAAGAAACATTACCTCCTGATCCAATGCTCCATGGATCTATGAAATAGAAAGGCATAGATATGATTAAACTTACATTGGGATTAAAAATATACTTGGCAGAATGCATACAAGGGACTACAAAGGGGCATTAGATCAGGAAGACTAACCAGGGCAACACTGCAGTAGGCCACATGTGCCTCAGTGTGGACTTGGAGAAGGAGGGAAGATTGCAAACACAGTGTCTCACCAAGATTCTGAGGAAAAATTCCAGGGTCTACTTCAGAATGCCTTCCTTATTGGCAGCAGATAGAGGCTTTGGATCCCACTCTGCATGTCTGTTTACCTCCAGGTAAAAAGAGAAGTGATGCTCTGCCTCAGTGTCACTAACCTGAAGAATCAGATAGAAGTAGACTATCACCAGGTTGCACTCCGCTGGAGAGGTGTGAAGCTGGGCTCTACTACTCAGAGTACGGATGCAGGTGGGGATAAATAGCAGTCAATTATAGAGTGAAGATTCCATCTGCCCCTAGAGATGTGATTATCTTGTCAGTTGCAACACAAGGAACACTGACTTCATGGGATCTCAGAAGTATCACTGAAGGTTTGAACTTTGTCCCAGATGTAAATCATCATTGGATATTTTTAAGGATTAACCATAACACACCTATCAACAATTATTCATTATTAATAAGGATGACCAAAAAACAACTTTAGAAATATAGCTGGGAGCAGCTTGAGAGAGAAGTTTTGCAGGTTCTTAGGGAGAGAGGGATGTGAGAGTTCAACAAGATCACTGAGGGATGGAGATGAGGGGAACACCAAAGCCTCAGTGAAGGGTCTTCAGATTTCTTCTTGGGATGACTTGGATTTTTAGGCTTTCCTGAGCTTTCACTAAAGAGAATTTTCCCTCCCACTGATTTCATTCCCTTTCCTGTCACTTCAGTCACTGACTAAGACTTCCTGCGTAGGACCAGTGTCATTAAAGATACTGTGTCTGCTGATGTGCCTAATTTTAGCTCTGAATTCCATCTCTAAAACTTAATAACTTCATAAGACAACTAACTTATGTTCTGATTTTCTCCTTATAGAATTGGTTAATAATGTTGAGGTAATTCATATGGTAGAGTAGAAAGATCAGTGCCTAGAGTGAAAATAGTTGACTTCAAATTCTCACTTCAAAATTTATGACCTATGTGATCATGAGTGATTCTCTTAACCTCTGTGGGGTTCCAATTCTTCATTATCTAACGTAACCATCCAGACTTTTTACCCCCAAGAAGCAGTCTGGCCCAGTGTGGTGTGCATACCCAGATCCAGAGCCCAGAGCTCAACCTCTGCTTTGATATCTCACAGTAGCTCCTGCATAGATTCCTGGGGACAGAGGAAGAGGAGAAACTGAGGAGTCAATCACTCAGTGATCTAGACTACAACTCCCCATTTATGGATAACAAGGAGATTGAGATTAAGAATGTTTGTCATCCTTGCATATCTGGATAAAATGAAGCTTGCCAAACTTTGCCTCATTAGGAAGGAATTTCATTCATTGACTAAATGAGGTTTTGTACACAGGAATTATCTAGTACCTAGGCAGGTATAATGCCCAGCAACACAGCACATGTGAGGGCTGCTGCTGTGAATATATTAATATTTTTAGGGATTGACTAGCAAGGCATAATAAGTCCTCTATTTACTCAAAACCAAACTAACGCATTCACAATATAACTTTGAAACCCATAACAACTTATTGCCAGGGTGGCTGCATGACTTTAAACAGAGACAAAAGTATATAACATAACATAGACTGTTTCAAAATACTTGCTTATATAATCAAGAAATCTCAGGCCAAGATCTCTTTCCTTATACAGCACATCCACAAGGGTAGCAGGAAACATAACACTCTCCACCCATAGGTCACAGTAGGTTATAATCCCTTCAAGTGAAAACGCAGTATCCAAGTAGAGTCCTCTTGGGGATGAGTCCTTCTTCTTCTCCCCATGCTGTTACAGGTTCCCCCTGGCACTCTTAGGTGCACACATGCTCTACTGAGTCAGAGTCCAAGGACTAACATGCCTCTAGCCCCCGCTTCCAAGTTCTGAGGGACATCTAGGCAGCAAAGCAAAAAGGGTGGGTCCCTGGGAGTTATGGCATTTCCCCCTCTCACCATAGACAAGTCCAGCTCCTAGGTCCCAAGCCATCCCAGGGGGACATAGGAGAAAAGGAAGCTCATTGCTTCTACACTGCTGCAAAGTTTTCATCTCAGCTAGGGGTGGAGTCCCAAACTACACCTTCCTCCTCCTGCAGATTTAAGAGCTGATTGCATCCCAGTTCCTGCCTGAGTTCACACACTAGTTCTCTGCTCCTGCTCCATGTCCCACCTCACAAAGGAAGGAGGAAGCTCCATTCCAAGCTCTCCCTGCTCCTGCCTGAGTCCTGGCACAGTAGACTTCAGGCTCTCCTGCCCCCAGCCTCCATTTCTGATCCACACCATGGCAACTGCAGGGCAACTCATCCTCCCTCAACTGTACATGGGGAGGGTCCACTCCAGCCTGGGCTCTAGGTATAGCAAAATAACACAATAACCTGAAAATAACAGATAAATATCCCAGTCTCACTAAATCTATGCTCTCCATTAGTACTTTATTCCAGTCGAGTGTTTCAGTGATCTCACAAGGTTTGGTGTCATAAGTCTCCTCTATCAGAGGTTTCTTCTCCAAGCCCTGATTAGTGATTCACCTTCACAAGGGGTGGAGTGGAGGGTTAACAATGACTAAACATCCTTCCATGAGTGAACCCCGAGGCAATATCTCAACTCAGAATATATATATATATATATATATATATGTATATGTATATATGTATATATATACATACATACACTTTTGACTAATAGGTTCAGAGTCAAAAGGCACAACAACTTATATGACATAGCACAACTCTGAATTACCAAGGTTCAAAGGTTATTAATCCTTCAGATGTTTACAATTTAGCATGAGCCTGATTAACTGAACTCCAAGAAAAAAAATAAGAAAAATTTCAAATTGCTTATGCTTACAGCAGATCAGTCAGTAGTCAAATGTGGAGTAATTTCTATCTGCTTGAGTCTAGCAATAAGCCCATCCTCACATCCTGTGTTCTTGTTTGCAGTGTGAAGGTGGAGGAGAGTTCTCGGATAGAGAGAGGGCATGATGACCTTATTTTTAGTTCAGGACAGAAAGTTTATGCACCCAGCCTATTTTTAGAGATTTAAAATCTTATCTTCAAAGTTGAGACATCCACATGAGCCATTCCATAAGTACACTTTGAGGGGAAGAATTTTAATGAAACCAATGCATTTTAAAATATCTAAACTATAGATATAAGCCCAAGAAAAGGCACATATTAAATGAGTTTTTACCTAAGATCTTTCAAAAAATATTTTCTTTTTTTATATTAAAAGGATTACATGATAGCAATACTGTGAGAAATTTTCTGATCTTCGGTTTTTTGTTGTTGTAATTTACTAGTAGTGAAAAAGTATATTTCATTAAGTGTGTACTATGTGCCATATTATATGTTAAGTGCTGGGGAAACAAAGACAGGCTAAAGATAATCCCTGATATCAAGCAGTTCACAGTCTATTGAGGAAGACAATATAACAGCAAATATTTACAAAAAAAGATTAACTAGATAGAATAACAGGAAAAACAGTATAGTCAACAGAAAGAAAGCTCAGGTATTAAGGAAATTAGGAAAGAATTCTTGAAGAAGTGGGAATTTAACTGAGACTTGAAGAAATTCAGGGGAATCAGGAGGCAGAGATGAGGAGGGAAAGTGTTTTATGAATGGCAGACAGCCATAGAAAATACCTACAATAAGAAGCTGGAGTAGTTTCTGCAACTTAAGTCAGTAAGACATATCAAAGGATTAAAGAGTATGTGGAGAAAGGGACTTAATATGTAAGATGATTAGAAGGGGGCAGATCTTTGAACATCAAAAAATGATTTCATGTTTGATCCTGGAGCTGATAGGAAACCACCGGAATTTATTAAGAAGGAAGTCAGACTTGGACTTTTGGAAGCCAAAATTAGTCATTTTACGTAAGTAACTTATTTACTAAATATGTTCCCAATGAAATTATTAAAAATATATTGAGTTAGAAAAAGTAACAAAATTTGTTTGGAAGGACAGAAGGTCAAGAATTTCAAAGAAACTAAGGGAAAAATGTAAAGGAAGGAGATTCGAGAGTACCAGACTTTAAACCATATTATAAGGTAAGAACATTGTTGAAGTGTAAAATAGATAATTTCAATTATTTTAAATGAACAATTTCTGGTATAAATAAAACAAGTGTAGCCATGATTAGGAGGAATGTAGAAAACTGGGAAAGGATTTTCATAGACAATCTATCAGATAGGATATGACTGTGATAGAATACTACTGTGCTATAAGAAATGATAAGTTGTTTAATTTAGAAAAACTTGAATGTAAGAAGGAAGATGTTATCTATCTTCAGAGAAGGAACTGACTAATGGAAATATACATAGTATAGTCTTAAATATATGTGTATGTGTATGTATGTGTATCTATGTTCGTATATATAGGCATATGTGTGTATATTCACATTCAGTTGTAGCCTTCTCTAGGGTGGGAAAAAAGAGGGAGGGAAAAATAAAATAAAAAGTAAACAACAGAGAACAGAAGAAAACCTTGAAGGAAGCACAGAAAAATTGTTACTTTGAAAACAATGTGCAGAATTTATTAAATGACTTCTTGAGAAATGGAAATTCATTCTTTTATATTGAATCCTTTCATATTCTGCTGTGTGCATGGAAATGTTCTTTTTTTTCTTTTTCTGTTTTGTATTAAGTTTAAAATGAAAAAATAATTTAAAAAGAAACTGGTAAAGTGGCATATTCTTTTTAAAATCTTTTTAAAAATCTAGGTTTATTTAGGTTATAGATTAAATGATTCTAGACTGAGTCATTAAAGTGAATTTTCTGAAAAATAAAGAAAACTGTGAAAATTAATTTGGAAATGTCATAGATAATAATAATGCTTTTCCTGTGAATTTGGTACAGCAGAAATCTCTTAAAGCCACCTTCATCTGTAAAATGAAGAACTTTGAGATATTACCAGAAAGTAGAGGGAAGTATTTTTAACAACAAGGGTTTATAATATTTAGCCCAGCATATTTGGAGTTAACTTAACACTGCATTTAAACCAGCAAAACCTTATTTGTCTTAGGTGATTTCATTTAGTTTATGTATACGTTACATTTTACTAATGGATCTTTAATGAAATCTGTTTTCTCTTCATGCTTTAACAAACCATGGGAATTGTGACTTTAACAGGCACTTGTGGGAGGATGGATGATTTTCTTTTTCTTTTCTTTTCTTTTTCTTGCCAGCTTTGCCATTTTATTTCTAGGCATTACAAAGCAGGGAGCAAAATTTATGGAACAAGGAAAAACTCAAAAAAATGAAGCCCTTGTTGAAACTTGCGAAAATGACTGCAGTTGGGCTCTTGTCACTTTATCCCAAGATCATTTTAGAGTGATTTTTATATTTCTGTTGAACACCTCTGTGTACCATGTTATGTGTCCTCCATTGACATTTTAGGAAGGGGAACCTGCTATTTGGCCAATTTATCCTATGGGTCTCAGGTGATGGGATCTTAAGAGAAGATCTTGCAAAGTAGGATTTTCAAAGAGGTATATTTTCCCTCTTATATTTGTTTCCTTTGTAGAATCTATAGTTAAGAAGACAAAAATGAATAATTTTGAAAGAAGTCATAATGATTTGTCTCAAACCACGGAGCTTTGTCCAAGGCAGCATTTACATGTAACATACCTTGGGTTTTTACCCGATTTTGCCAGTGTATCAAATGCCAACTTAGTCTTTGTGCATTTATTGCACATTTGGCAGTATATTAGAGTAATAATGGGATTTACAGTATTTACATTTATCTACCTTGTTACTTTTTATTTGCAATTTGTTAATACATTAAACAAATCTATTAACACCTCCACCCTCTACCCCCAAGCTCCTTCTGAAGTACATTCTGTGAAAAACTCTTAGTTTCTCAGTTGTAATTGAGCCAGTGCTGGCTTTTTATAATCCTTTCTCTCCCAAGGTTTTCCTCCTCTTTTCCATTTACATAAAGAAAGTGTGAATTGCAACCCCTCAGGAGTGGTCTAGTATAAAAATCACTTTGTTCCATTTCACCAATCACTACCCCTCAATTCTTGGTTACCCTTTACCCTCTCAGCTTAGCACCTCATTTAATTAACATTTAACTCAGTAATCCATTTGAATATATCACTCCTCAGAAAAAATGAAGAGGGATTTTATTGTAATCAAAAGGGTTACAAAAGGTTTCCAGTGTCTGAGCAAACCAACCTAAGCCCAAACTCCACTTTTTCTGAACTTTGAAGTATTATCGACAAGGGGGGAGTCAGTCTCCTCGGGAGCCTTAGACCTTGGGGCAGGGAAGTCACATGGGCAACCATGGAGTCAAAAACCAACTAACTGGGGGAGGGACCATCAGATGGTGAAAAATGTATTAATAACAGTTTACTTGAAAAAAGACTACTGCTCTCTTAAATAGCATTGTTTATTATTTATTATGAAGGAAAGTCTACCATTATTATATAATCCACACTTTTTAGCACTTTGTCAATTCATCAATCTGTTGAAATTACTTTTGATTTTTTCTAAATAAATACAATTTGTCATATAGGAAGGCCATCTGGGAGGGAGAGGAGAAGGGAAGCTTAGAATAACTGGTAATATTAAGAGTAGAAAATACCAATATAATTTTTTTATTTTAATTTTTTGTCATTCCATTCCACAAGCTTTTGAGTTTTAAATTTTCTCTCCCTTTCTAACCTCTTCCCTCTCTAAATAAGTGTGTATTCTGATATAGCCTCGACATATACATTCATGAAAATTAAAAATATTTTCACAGTAGTCACATTACAAAAGAAAAGTAGAACAAATGGGAGGAAGCATGAGAAAGAAGAAACAAAACAAAAAAAGAGAGATCAAATAGTATGCTTCGATCTGCATTAAGACTCTTATTCTTTATTTGGAGGTGGATAGCATTTTCTATCATGAGTCTTTTGGAGGCGTCTCAGATCCTTGCATTGCTGAGAAGAGCTAAATTTATCAAAATTAGTCATTGCACAATGTGCCTGTAACTGCGTTCAATGTTCACCTGGTCCTGCTCCTCTTACTCAGCATCAGTTCATATAAGTCTTTCCAGGTTTTTCAGAAGTCCACCTGTCCATCATTTCTTTTTTTTGTTTTGGAGGGGAGAAGGCAATGCAGTTGGGGTTAAGTGACTTGTCCGAAGTCACACAGCTAGTAAGCGTCAAGTGACTAAAACCCAATTTGAACTCAGGTCTGCCAGACTCCAGGTCTGCCTGACTTCTTATAGCACAAGAGTATTCAATTACATTCAGATGGCACAACTTGTTCAGCTATTTTCCATTGATGGGTATGAGAAATAATTCATTCAGACTCCAGAGGGGTGAAGATAAAAGAACATTTTATTAATGCAACTACAGTAGAGGGTGCCTCATAAAGTAGACAAACCCTCCAGAAACAAAAGTAATCCCCAAAACCTATGCCTGACCACAGAGTCCCTCCTGTCTCACCATTGGCTGGTTAATACAGGGTGTACAATTTTCTGATATGCCTACTATAGAGTTTCCCCTGACAAGTTCCCCCTCCTGCTAGATGTGTTGTATGACCATTAAAATGAAAGTTTACCTCTCCCAGAGGAGAAGTTAATATTCATGAGCTTATTATGCATGAGCATTCCAAACAAGACTTTTACTCTATTAGGTGACTACTAACTTCAAAACAAAATGAATCCTTGCTTTGCCTCTTATCTTCTGTGTGACACATAACTCCTTTGTTATGTCTCTCATTCTGCTGAATCTTATTCCGAATTTATGGAAACAAATTTCTCTGTTATATCTCTCAATTTTCCCTCTTCTTCTCAGGAGCTGTGAATTAGTCTGGATGAGGGGTCAGGCCACATGATCTGGTCTGGACATTCTGGAAAGGAATTTATTTTCCTGGAATGCCAAGAACATTACCAAATTGTGTATACCCTTTCATCAATCTATGCCATTACAAGTCTTCTATGCCAAAGAAAGGGAAGAAAGAGGAAAAGGAGTTATATATAAGTACAACACTATTTATGCCAGATTTTTCTGTTGTAGTCAAAGACTGGAAACTAAACAATGTTCTACTGGGTAATGATGAAACAAGTTGTGGCAAATGAATGTAATGCAATAATATGTCATAAGCTATGATGAAATGGATGCTTTCAGAGGAAACTGGGAAGACTTCTATGAACTTATGGAAAATGAAGTCAACAACAGGGAGATGAATCTCTACAACAACATTATAGAGAAAAAAACCATCTGTGACAGACTGGAACACTGATCAATACAATGATAAATGAGATTAAAATAAAGTAAGCTACTAACTCTGACAAAGAGGTGATGGATGTGAATTGCAGCAAGAGGCATATTTTTTAGGACATCCTAATGAGGGCATTTGTTTTGCAAGAATATATACCTGTGCATTGAGGGATTTTTTTTTCTCAAAAGGGGAAAGGCTAGTGGGAGGGACTATAAAAATATCTGTTACTTAAAAGTTAAAAAGAAAAAAAAGATGTGATTGCTGAGTCTTTGTTGGTGATATGTGAAAGACCATGGATAATAGGGGAGGTCCTCCAAGGTTGGAGAATGACACATGTCTGAATTTTCAAAAAAGGAAATAGAACAGGGTCTGTAAACTTTCTGACATGAGTTTGACTTCATTTTCTGGGAAAATTCTAAAATGCTTGTTAAAGAGATGTATGTTAAACATATAGAAAGGGAAATGGTGATTTAAAAAAAGCCAGGCAGCAAGAAGTTGATGAAGAAGGTGTTATGTAAGACAAATTTCATGTTCTTTTTTGACAGGATTATTCAACAAGTATTTGAAGTCAGACTGTGGATGTAGTTACCTAAATTTCAGCCAAGTTTTTGATAAGGCATCTTACTTTATTCTGGTGGAAAAGAAGCATAGACAAAGATTAGATAATAACACAACCTGATGTATTTGGAACTGATCAGCTGACCAGACTAAAAGAGATGTTCATGGCCCAATGTCCTTGTCATAGGCAGTCTCCAGTGGACTGTGAAAGTGATCTCCGTTTTTGCACTATTTAACATATTTCTCAGTGACATGGATAAAGGCATAGGTGATAGTATGATTATCAGATATTCAGGTGACACAAAATTGAGTTAACACTTTGGATTAAAGAATCAAGCTCTAAAAGGATTGGGACAGGATGGAGTATTGAGTTGAATCAGTAACATGAAATTCAACAGGAATAAATGTGAAATCTTGCTCTTAGGCACAAAAATCAACTTTTTAAGTATCAGATGGAGGAGGGATGGAGAGGGAGCAGTGGCTCTGAAAAAGGCCTGGGGGTTTTAATGGATTGCAAACTCAAGATGAGTCAGTAGTGTGGTATGGCAACCAAGAAAGTTGGGATAGTCTTAGGATGCACTAAGAGGAGCACTGAGTCCACAGTTATGGAAGTCTTAGGCTCATTGCATTCTGCACTTATCAAGGATGTACTTGCCCCCCATCAGTACCCTTTACCCTTCTTTTTGGAGGGTGGAGTGATGAGCTATTTAAAGAGAGACACCAGGCTACCCATCTCTTCACTTCTCTTCTAGGTATATTCCTTAGGATTTCTCCTTCAAACAACACCTCCCAGCTTGCCACCTCCCAGTTTTCAACTGCCTTTTGTGTGAAAAAACAGTGGATACCACTGAGTAGTGAATATTTGAATAAATTGTAGCAGATCAATGTAATGGAATATTATGGTATTGTAAGAAACAAAGAATATGATGAATTCATAGAAATATAGGAAGACCTCACTAAAGTGATGTCGAGTTAAGAAATCAAAATCAAGACACTATCTACACAATGTTACAATACTGTAACCAATAATAGCACTGAAATGACAGTCAAGCAGACTAATTATAAAGATTTGAATCACTGAGAATTAATGATGAAACACATTTTGCTCTCTCCTCCCTGATCCAGGGTATCTGAATATCAAGTCTTAGATGCGAGTAGGTGTAGGCATACAGAAGGTATGGGCCAGTCTGCATGCTTATGGGATCCAATGACTCATTAAAGTTTGGGGCAGTTAAGTGGTACAACAGATAGAGTGCTGGACTTGAAGTCAGGAAGACTCATTTTCCTGAGTTCAAATCTCAGACACTTACTAGTTGTGTGACCCTGGCCAAGTCACTTAATGCTGTTTTCCTCAGATCCTCATCTGTAAAATGAGGTGGAGGGCAAAATGGCAAACTACTCTAGTATCTTTGCCAAGAAAACACCCGAAAGGATCACAAAGAGTCATGACTCAACAACAAAAAGTTTACTTAATAGAACCAAATCTTTCTCATCCTTGCTATTGCGCATGACAACAGATAGACTTCTTGCTATTCAGCACTCATTTTAAAAAAAGAAAAGACCTTCCACCCTTGCTCTTGACTCAGCGCTGACTCCAAGGACTTGTCTTCAATTCATCAGTGTAATCATTCTCTACCTGGGTCATTTTCCTTGTGCTGAGGTACAATAGTTGATCAAAGCCTCATCCATTTCTTTTCATCTCCTCCTTTTTCACTGGTCCCCACTTGATTTTTTTCCTTTCCTCAGCTGAGACCACTACTGAAACCTCCTCCATTAGCTCCATTGTCTCAGATCTACCAAATCCCCTTCTCTTCAATTCCTTCCCCCACCTACTGCTCCTTCTGAATATTCTCTTGCCACCAGCAAACTCTCATCATGACCCAGATGTTCTCTTTTCCACTATCAAGGCACAGTGACTGAACTACACTCCTACCATCTTGATTGTGGCAAAAAAGCATAGAGGTGACACTCCATTCCTATGTCAGCCCCATGTCTTATATCCAATGAGATCCTCTTATTCTAAAGTCAAAAGGCAAAAATTATTACATAAGCATTTATTAGGTGCCTAAGTTGTGCCAAACACTGGTCTATGTTCTGGGAATACAAACATACATGAAACAATGTCTGCTCTGAAGAAGCTTATATGTTTTTAGAGGCTGATAAACACAAAATCTATACAGAGTGAATACAAGGTAATTTTTGTCTGAGAGAAGTCCTAGAAGAGGATTCTGAGGAAAGAAAGAAGGAATGAAAGAAGGAAGAGAGAAGGGTGGAAGGGAGAAACAAAAGAAGAACGAAATCTTGGGGTGGGGGTGGTGGTGCTGGACAAGTGGAGGGGGAAGCTCCAGTTCTTAGGCAGACCCTTACCTTTCCAGGCTCTCCCTCACAATTCCCTCGGCCCATTTTGTGCCAGATGGTCTGTCATCTCCCAGGCCTCCTGCTCCCCAGGAGGACTGACCAGGAGACCTGGAACTTTTGTTCAATCAGCCCCTCCAGGAAGCCCCGGGGACTTCCACTATGTACAGCCTGAAAGTCTTCAACAACTCCGACATCAGGGGCTTCAAGTGCTGAGCCAGCGGGCAGAGGACAGTCTTGACCATCACAGACCCCCCTGCTTCCCTGCCTCAGATTAAATGCGACTAGATGGAAGAGAGAATGAAGATCACATAGTAGGGGTTAAGTAGTAGGACTAGGCCACTCCTTTTGAACTGGGATTCAAAGTGCTAGGACCAGCAGAGGCCCAGGGAACCTTCGAATTTTCTCCTAGAACACTGATCAAAGGGGAGGAAGAAGGAGCATATTTGGGCTCAGGGGCCCGGATTCCTTTTCATTTCTTTGACTGTTAACTCTTAATAGCCTGGACTGTTAACTCTTAATGGCTCTCAGGACCTGGTCAGAGGAGCCAGGGCACCTGGGGCTGTGACTGCTGAGTGAGCCTGCAAGACGCTTCTCATCCCAGTCCCGATATTTGCATCTTCCCCTTTTTCAGGTGAACTTCCAGCCCACATCGAAGTAATGACTTGGAATTTGAGGGCCTGGATTCAAATCCCACCTATGACAGTTACTGCCTATTTTACCTTGGATAAGTCACTTAACCTCCAGAGGCTTCAGTTTCCTCATCTATAAAATGCAGGGCAGGAATTTGATTTAATGATCTCTGAGATGCCTGTCTTTTCACAAACATTTGTGAAGTATTATCACAATGTCCACTATATGGAAGGGGCTTAAAAGTTAATTGAATTGAATTTTAAGGTGCTTAATAAATGGTTGTTTCCTCCCCCACCCTTTCAGCTCTGGATCTGTGATACAATGATTACTTAGTTCTTGATCCTGAACTATGTAGATCAGCTTGTCTCCTCACTGATAATGGGCATTCTTCTAATTTTGTACAGTTCCCTTATTACTATGACTAACATTTCTAGAACTAGATCAGAGATAACTCTTGAGGTGAGCTTTGAAGGAAACTCTGCTTAGTATTTAAAATAACAAGAGTCACTAATGGGCCAAAACCTGTGTGTAAAACAGTTGTTCAAATGGTTTTCTACTCTTTGTGACCCCATTTGGAATTTCTCTTGGCAAAGTTATTGGAGTGGTTTCTCATTTTCTTCTATAATTCATTTTACAGATGAGGAAGAGAGGCAAATAGTCACACCACTATTAAGTGTATGAGGCCAGATTTGAATTCAGGAAATTGATTCTTTCTTCCCTCCAAGCCCAGCACCCCATCCACAGTGCCACCTAGCTGGCCCACATAAGCAGTACTTAAGCTCTTTGGAGTGAACCCAGAAAATTAGAAAGGTAAACACTGTTCTCCTTTTTGTTATATCCAAAGACAACAAAGTTGCTTCTTTTGTTTTTGTTTTCTTTAGGCCATACCAGAAGAAAACAGGCTCAAAGAAGCATTAGGGTCTTCCCTTGAGAAGAATGGGAAGATTATAACTGGCAATAGAAAGAATGCAGAGTTGGTAAATTCCTATTATCTTTTTCTCTCAGGTCACATATACCATCAGTTGTCAAATTTTGATGTTTCTGCCACCACAATGGTTCTCACATCTATCTCCTGCTCTGTATTGCTACACCCCCTCTCCATCAATTTAGCCTCCAACATTCTCCTCCTCACCTGGATAGGCAATAGCCTCCTCATTCATTTCTACCCTTCAGGTCCCTTACTTCTCCCATCTATCCTCCCCACTGCTGCTGCCTGTGATATTCCTAATATCTCTCTGTGTCACTACTCAAAAATTACACTGATTCCCTATTGCCTCTAGGATGAAATATAAATACCTGTGTTTGGCACTTAAAGTTTGGCACTTACTGGTCCTAGTGAGGAAAAAGTAGTAATATTACATGTATGTTTAGACTCAAGTCTGTCAGAAAGAATTTTATTTAAATTATTATAAGTAAGGAGGATTTTGTTATTCCTTTTTAGGTAACAGGACCCTAGATATTAGTTGCCAGGCTCCTGGGTTGAAAATAATTTCTACTGCAACTGCATAGTGAAATATAAGGATTAAGTAACATAAAATTGTGAGGCTATTGTTGGCAAATTGCCTTCCTTGTTTCTTCTTACCCCTATAAATCAAGTGGGAACTGGTCAGTAAGTGGCAATTTGGGCAATGTGTAGAGGAATGCATGTATGGCTGCCTCAATGAGACCTGCTTGGTGGCATTTAGGAGAGTGAAGAAGCTGGAATGCTGTGCCTATCTGCTCTGGCCCCATCAAGATTTATGAGTCGTTGTTCCCCGTTCTTTCTGGCCCCTGCAAGAAGGGTGATTAGGGGAGCCTGAAGGAGTTGGTGCTCCTATTATCAGGAATCCATTGAGAAGAAAAGACAAGATTAAAGTAAGCTTATTTAACCTTTCTGAAGCTCTCTTCCTGTCCTTCTGGATGCCCAGATCAAGAATGAACCTTCTGTGTCTTCTTTGTAACAATTATCATTATTCAATGTCAAAGCCCTTTCTACAGTGGAGAGAGAAGTTTCAAACTGTAATGATTCCCTTCATGTCCTTCATGATTCTGTATCACAAGATGATTTGAGGTAACATTTATAAAAAATCTTGAACAAAGAAAGGATCATTATATATTTTCAGTCAAATAACAGTGATCTAGTTGAATTCATCTCTACTTGATCTACACAGAACAAATAAACATAAACAATAATCCATTCTGAAAGAAATGATTATTATTAAGCAATAATTTGGGGAGATTCAGAATTTTCTCCTTCTAAAGATCTGATTTTAAAAAGTTTGGTCTTCTGAAGGACATTGCTAACAACGTGACTGGACTAACTTTCTTCTTCGTTTTTTTAAGAAGATATGATCCCATCCTATTCAATTCACTCTGTGCCCTCTGTCTCTGTGTGCACGTGCACGTGTGTGTGTTTGTGTGTGTGTGTGTGTGTGTGTAATCCCACCAACTACCCAGATACTAAAAAGTTTCAAGAGTTAAAAATATTGTCTTTCCCTGTAGGAATGTAAACAGTTCAACTTTAGAAAGTCCCTTATGACTGCTCTTCCCCGTTTACCTTTTCATGCTTCTTTTCATTCTTGTGTTTGAAAGTCAAATTTTCTTTTCAGCTCTGGTCTTTTCATCAAGAATGCTTGAAAGTCCTCTATTTCATTGAAAGACCATTTTTTCCCCTAAAGTATTATACTTAGTTTTGCTGGTTTCTCATAAAGTCATTAACCTCCATCTGTTCCATTCCAATTTTGGAAGAACTATTTTCTTTTTTTTTAATATAAATTTATTTATTTAACTTTTTACATTCATTTTCACAAAATTTTGGGTTCCAAATTTTCTCCCCATTTGTCCCCTCCTCCCACTCCAATACACCGAGCATTCTCATTTTCCCTATCAGCAATCGGCCCTCTCTTCTGTCATCCCTCCCTTCTCTTGTCCCCATCTTCTCTTTTGTCCTGTAGGGCCAGATGACTTTCTATTCCCCATTAACTGTATGTCTTATTTCCTAGTAGCAACAACAATACTAAACAGTTGTTTCTAAAACTTTGAGTTCCAAATTCTCCCCACCCATTCTCTTTGGGAAGGCAGGCAATTCAATATAGGCCATATACGTGTAGTTTTGCAAATGACTTCCATAATAGTCGTGTTGTGTAAGACTAACTGTATTTCCCTCCATCCTATCCTGCCTCCCATTGTTTCTATTCTGTCTTTTGATCCTGTCCCTCCCCAAGTGTTGATTTCAAATTGCTCCCTCCTCCCATTTCCCTCCCTTCCATCATCCCTCCCTCCCTGCTTATCTCCTTCTCCCCCACTTTCCTGTACAGTAAGATAGGTTTTCATACCAAAATGAGTGTGCATTTTACTCCTTCCTTTAGTCGAATGTGATGAGGGTAAACTTCATGTTTTTTTCTCAGCTCTCCTCTTTTTCCCTCCACTAAAAAGTCTCCTGCTTGCCTCTTGAATGAGATATAATTTACCCCATTCCATTTCACCCTCTCTCCTCCCACTACATTTCTCTCTCACCATTTACCTTAATTTCTTTTAAGATACGGTCCCATCCTATTCAATTCACTCTGTGCTCTCTGTCTCTGTATGTGCATGCATGTGTGTATGTGTGTGTGCATGCACGCATGTACATGTGTGTGTGTGTGGTCCCACCAACTACCCAGATCTTGAAAAGTTTTAAGAGTTACAAATATTGTCTTTCCATGTAGGAATGTAAACAGTTCACTTTTGGTAAGTCCCTTATGATTTCTCTTTGCTGTTTACTTTTTCAAGCTTCTTCTCATTCTTGTGTTTGAAGGTCAAATTTTCTTTTCAGCTCTGGTCTTTTCATCAAGAATGCTTGAAAGAATTCTCTATTTCATTGAAAGACCATTTTTTCCCCTGAAGTATTATACTCAGTTTAGCTGGGTAGGTGATTCTTGGTTTGAGTCCTAGTTCCTTTGACTTCTGAAATATCCTATTCCACACCTTTCAATCCCTTAATGTAGAAGCTGCTAGATCTTGTGTTATCCTGATTGTATTTTCACAGTCCTTGAATTGTTTCTTTCTAGATGCTGGCAATATTTTCTCCTTGACCAGGGAACTCTGAAATTTAGCTACAATGTTCCTAGGAGTTTCTCTTTTTGGATCTCTTTCAGGCAGTGATTGGTGGATTCCTTGAATACTTATTTTGTCCTCTTGTTCTAGAATATCAGGGCAGTTTTCCTTGATAATTTCATGAAAGATGATGTCTAGGCTCTTTTTTTGATCATGGCTTTCAGGTAGTCCCATAATTTTTAAATTGTCTCTCCTGAATCTATTTTCCAGGTCAGTTGTTTTTCCAATGAGATATTTCACATTATCTTCTATTTTTTCATTCTTCTGGTTTTGTTTTGTGATTTCTTGGTTTTTCAGAAAGTCATTAGCCTCCATGTGTTCCATTCTAATTTTGAGAGAACTATTTTCTTCAGTGAGCTTTTGAACCTCTTTTTCCATTTGGCTAATTCTGCTTTTGAAAGCATTCTTGTCCTCATTGGCTTTTTGAGCCTCTTTTGCTAATTGAGTGAGCCTATTTTTCAAGGTGTTATTTTCTTCAGCATTTTTTTGCACCTCCTTTAGGAAGGTGTTGACCTGCTTTTCATGCTTTTCTTGCATCTCTCTCATTTGTCTTCTCAGTTTTTCCTCCACCTCTCTAACTTCACTTTCAAAATCCTTTTGGAGCTCTTCCATGGCCTGATCCATTGAATATTTATGTTGGATGTTTTGGCTGGAAGCCTTGACTTCTATGTCTTTCCCTGATGGTAAGCATTGTTCTTCCTCATCTGAAAGGATGGGAGGAGATATCTGTTCACCAAGAAAATAACCTTCTATGGTCTTATCTTTTTTCCCTTTTCTGGGCATTTTCCTGGCCAGTTACTTGACTTCTGAGATTCCTCTCCACACCCACCTGGCCTCCAGATCTGCCCAGTTAGTGCTTAGGGTCTGAGATTCAAATTCTGCTTCCCAGCCTCAGGGTTTTCATCAGGGGCAGGGCTGCTATTCAGTGTGAAATTAAATTCAGGTGCTCAGGTCGGGGCAAGGCTGCCTGACAGGGCTCAGTTCCCTCAGGGGGGTTATGGGGAGACCTTCAGTAATGCATCTGAGCTCCTGGCTGCTTTGGAAGCCCCTGTCCACTGCTGCCTCTGCTGCTGCCTGCCAAAGGGGCTTGAGTTATGGGAACAACCTGCTCCCCTCTCGGCCAGACAAAAAGGCTCTCTCACTGACCTTTGTGCCTGTGGGTGGAAGGACTTGCACAGCTGCTGGAGATTCTGTCCCTGAAGCCTGCTGGGATCTGCTCCTCTTGGTGCTGCACAGCCAAGGCAGGGCTGGGTTCTGCTCTGGGTCAGGTGCAGGACAGACCTTTGGTGTCAGTTTTTCAGGGCTCTCTGGAGCAGAAATCTCCTCCACTCCATTGTTCTTTGGCTTCTGCTGCTCCACAATTTGTTGGGAGTTCTTTTTACAGGTATTTTATGGGCTGTGTGTTAGGAGCTAACATATGTGTGTCTTTCTACTCCACCATGTTGGTTCTGACCCTTATATGTAATTCTTAATGCATCATGATCTGGAAAGGATGCATTTAATATTTCTGCCTTTTTGCCTTGGATTGTGAGGTTTTTAAGCCCCTGTACATGGTCAATATTTTGTGTAGGTGCCACGTACCACTGAGAAAAAGGTATATTCTTTTCTATCCCCATTTGATTTTCTCCAGAGGTCTACCATATTTAGCTTTTCTAAATTTCTATTCATTTCCTTCATTTATCTTGTTTATTTTGTGGTTAGCATCTAATTAAAATTATCAGCAAGCATTATATGTCATGGGGATAAGCTAGAAACATTGGAGGTGAAACAAGGATGTCCATTATCACCAATGCTATTCAATGATACTAGAAACATTAGCTTTAGCAATAAGAGAAGAAAAAGAAATTGGAGAAATTAGAACAGGCAAAGAAACTAATATCTAGCTCAGAGAGGTTGAGGTCCCCCACTAGTATGGTTTTGCTGTCTATTTCTTCCTGTAATTCCCCTAATATCTCCTCTAAGAATTTGGATGCTATACCATTTGATACATATGTGTTTAGTAATGAGATTACTTCATTGTCTATGGTGCCTTTTGTTGAATGTAGTTTCCTTCCTTGTGGCAGCTATGTGGTGCAGTGGATAGAGCACCAGTGCAGTGCCAGGATCAAATACATGGAGACTGGCAATAGCTCTTGAATTTGGCCTTATAATAAAGTTAGATTGGATCAGTTCAGATGGGGAGAAATGTCCTGATCCTCATTCAGTGACATATTGGTCTCAAATGTCTTGGTTAAGAAGATTGGGTGCAGTTGAATTCTTGGGAATGTCATGAGCCAGTATCCAAAGCACTGGAGCGATCCAGAACAAACTGCTTTCCTTGGTAGGTTCTACCTGTGCACTCAGTAGGCATTAGCCAGTCAGGAGGCATCTATTAAGCACTTACTATATGCTAGACAGTGAGTTAAATGCTGGGGATACAAAGATTCCTTCTAACTTC
Source organism: Bettongia penicillata ogilbyi (assembly GCA_023548195.1). Taxonomy (NCBI): domain Eukaryota; kingdom Metazoa; phylum Chordata; class Mammalia; order Diprotodontia; family Potoroidae; genus Bettongia; species Bettongia penicillata. The sequence continues at coordinate 26,028 of JAJHZJ010000955.1, forward strand.
TGATGGCTTTCTCATTATTGGAGAGAGAAAAAGAAAGACTCCAAGCTTTTTATCTAAGGTTTAACTCTTTTTCCATTAACTACCACACACAGAGCTCTTAACCAAAAAAATCCATTTATCCAAACTAGTAACCAAATGGAAATCAGAGACAATGACCTAGGAAATGAATTTATTGAGGAAAAGATGATACTGCCCTGGAGGTCAGTAGATAATAGCTACCAGAATCTTGATTGGCTGATAGAGACAGAGTGAAATTCAAAGACATGTCTTTGTGAGTGCATGAAAATTGAGTGAGAAGGAAGAGAGCTTAAGATCAAAGTTAGTTTGTCATTTATGGAGCAGATATTCCAGAGACTACAGTGGAACAGTGGGCAGAATGGGACAGTGGGAGAACTTAGGTTGAGGGGGATGATGTTAATAAGGGTGCTAGCAATCTGTGATCAGTGGGGGGATAAAGAATGTGGTTTGATTAAAGAAAACTGGGGGTCGAGAATCATGAAAATGGGAAAAGTATAAGAGGGTGAAAGTATGGTAAACACTGAGGAAGGAGTTGAAGTAGGTTTTTATGGTCCCTAGGACTATAAAAGTGTCTCTAGACACTTACTCTCAGAGCATCAGTCTGTGTAGCTGGAAAAGGGGAGGATAATTTTCAGTCTGAGGCACTTCATTCCAAATTAAATTTGTGACTGCAATCCGTTGTCAGTTTAACTTGCACAGCACTGTCAGATACATAGAAAAAAAATTTCAATCATACTATTTATAAGGATGATTGTCTTTTTAAAAGCATTTTATCTTTTTTCCATCATCAGAATTTATCCCAATAATCCTTCACCATACCCTCAAAGAGCCATTCCACAGAATAAATGATACTTATTATGAAGGGGGAAACTGGAAAAAAAATCAGCAAAACTAATTAACAGAGCAAAAAGAAATTTGTAACTCCACTGGTTTCCCACCTCTGCAACAGAATTAGGTTGAGGTGTCTTCTCAAATCTTTTCTTTAGATTTATTCCAAAAAACCTTGTTTATATGAAACTGGCAGTGGTGGTCTGAAGAATTGCTCCTTTACAAAGAGAACTGAGTGATGAGAGGGGCCAGGCAAGGTGCTGCTTCAGGTTGCTCCTGACTTGATGGAAAGGCAGATCAGGAGACGGGTGTTATTTTATTTTATTTTATTTTTTAAACAATCTTCTGCTGAAGCATTTCAGGGGCATGGTTGGCTGCTGAGTTGGTCATCAAGGTAGTGGTTGACTTAGGAAGGCAGCTCCCATGTACCTTTTAAGCAGATAGGAAACATGGCAGTGTGTTGGGCAGGTGGTGCTGCTCTAACTGCTGGTACAAGTCTATAATTTCTACAGGTATCAAGGATATGCTTTCATGAGTGAGTTTCATAGTGTTGGTGGTGAACCAGTAGAGGGTGGTGTTGTATTGTCCCAAGATCCAGGCCTGTGGCCAGCAACAGGAGAGTCAAGTGAAGAAATTGGCAGAGGTGGTGACTTTTTTTTTGAAAAAAAAGTTTATTTCAGGACATATTTTTCCATCTTTAGGAGCTGCAAACATTCATCCAGATAAGTATGCAGAATGCCAGAAGCAGTAACCTCACTTGACAGCAAGTAAATATTTTACAGAATGGGAGTTATCACGATTCATGATTCATTTCCATCATGTTCATATGTACACATAAATGAATTCCCTATAAAAGACCTGTGCTATAAAATTTTCTTATTCCAAAATGAATTCGTTGCCTTGTCTTAATTAATATTTTAAAATAAAATATAAACATATCAAGGGAACTTTAAATGGTACTGTCGTTTTGTATCCAAGATTTTGAAATAAATTATCAGGCAGAGGAAACAACTATTCTCTCAACTCAAATGCTTTAGGGAAAAATTTCCTGTTACATTTAATAGATCAAGGCTAAAGACTCAATGGTCAATGACAATCCCTAGGCAAGGATGTATAACATCCATCACACATCTGTTTCTGGAACAGCATATGTTTTCAAAAGTTACAAATTTCTTCTTTTTTTAATTTCTTTTTTCTTATTTTTATTTCTTTTAAAATTTATTTATTTAACTTTTAACATTCATTTTCACAAAATTTTGGGTTCCAAATTTTCTCCCCATTTATCCCCTCCCCCACCCCAAAATGTTGAGCATTCTAATTTCCCCTACCACCAATCTGCCCTCTCTTCTATCATCCCTCCCTTCTCTTGTCCCCATCTTCTCTTTTGTCCTGTAGGGCCAGATGACTTTCTATACCCCGTTAACTGTATTTCTTATTTCCTAGTAGCAAGAACAATACTAAACAGTTGTTCCTAAAACTTTGAGTTCCAAATTCTCCCCATCCCTCCCTCCCCACCCATTCCCTTTGGGAAGCAAGCAATTCAATATAGGCCATATCTGTGTAGTTTTGCAAATGATTTCCATAACAGTCGTGTTGTATGTGACTAATTATATTTCCCTCCATCCTATCCTGCCCCCCCATTGCTTCTGTTCTCTCTTTGTGTCCTGTCCCTCCCCAAGAGTGTTGACTTCAAATTGCTCCCTCCTCCCATTGCCCTCCCTTCCATCATACCCCAACCCTGCTTATCTCCTTCTCCCCCACTTTCCTGTATTGTAAGATAGGTTTTCATTTCAAAATGAGTGTGCATTTTATTCCTTCCTTTAGTCGAATGTGATGAGAGTAAGTAAGCTTTATGTTTTTCTCTCACCTCCCCTCTTTTTCCCTCCATTGAAAAGTCTTTTACTTGCCTGTTTTATGAGAGATAATTTGCCCCATTCCATTTCTCCCTTTCTCCTCCCAATATATTTCTCTCTCACCACTTAATTTCATTTTTTTAAGATATGATCCCATCTTACTCAATCCAGTCTGTGCTCTGTCTCTGTGCATGCATGCATGTTTGTGTGTGTGTGTGTGTGTGTGTGTGTGTGTGTGTATGTGTAATCCAACCAACAAATATTGTCTTTCCATGTAGGAATGTAAACAGTTCAAATTTAGTAAGTCCCTTATGACTTCTCATTGCTGTTTACCTTTTCATGTTTCTCTTCATTCTTGTGTTTGAAGGTCAAATTTTCTTTTCAGCTCTGGTCTTTTCATCAAGAATGCTTGAAAGAATCCTCTCTTTCATTGAAAGACCATTTTTTCCCCTGAAGTATTAACTCAGTTTTGCTGGGTAAGTGATTCTTGGTTTTAGTCCTAGTTCCTTTGATTTCTGCAATATCCTATTCCATGCCCTTCAATCCCTTAATGTAGAAGCTGCTAGATATTGTGTTATCCTGATTGTATTTCCACAATACTGGAATTGTTTCTTTCTAGCTGCTGGCAATATTTTCTCCTTGACCTGGGAGTTCTGAAATTTGGCCACAATGTTCCTAGGAGTTTCTCTTTTTGGATCTCTTTCAGGTGGTGATCGGTGGATTCCTTCAATACTTATTTTGTCCTCTTGTTCTAGAATATCAGGGGAGTTTTCCTTGATAATTTCGTGAAAGTTGATGTCTAAGCTCTTTTTTTTTTGATCATGGCTTTCAGGTAGTCCCATAATTTTTAAATTGTCTCTCCTGGATCTATTTTCCAGGTCAGTTGTTTTTCCAATGAGATATTTCTCATTATGTTCCATTTTTTCATTCTTTTGGTTTTGTTTTGTGCTTTCTTGGTTTCTCAGAAAGTCATTAGCCTCCACCTATTCCATTCTAATTTTGAAAGAACTATTTCCTTCAGCGAGCTTTTGAAACTCCTTTTCCATTTGGCCAATTCTGCTTTTGAAAGAATTCTTCTCCTCGTTGGCTTTTTGAACCTCTTTTGCCAACTGAGTTAGCCTATTTTTCAAGGTGTTTTTTTTTTTCCAGCATTTTTTTGGGTCTCCTTTACTAGTAAGGTGTTGACCTGCTTTTCATGCTTGTCTTGCATCTCTCTCATTTCTCTTCCCATTTTTTCCTCCACATCTCTCACCTGATTTTCAAAATCCTTTTTGAGCTCTTCCATGGCCTGACCCATGGAATATTTATTTTGAATGTTTGAGATGGAAGCCTTGACTTCTATATCTTTCCCTGATGGTAAACATTGTTCTTCCTCATCTGAAAGGATAGGAGGAGATATCTGTTCACCAGGAAAGTAACCTTTTATGGTCCTATTTTTTTTCCTTTTTCTGGTCATTTTCCCAACCAGTTCCTCGACTTTTGGGTCCTTTGTCAACAGGAGGGTATACTCTGGGAATCTGTGAGATCTCAGTTCCTCCAAAGTGGCACGATCAAGGGTGTACTGGTCTGGACTCAGAGAGGGATTTTTGTGCCCAGAATCTTAGCAGATACCTCCCCACAGCCACTTGGCCTCCAGTTCCAATAAAGTCAGCACTAGGGGCTGGTTTTCAGATAAGCTGGATGGGCAGGGCCACCATTCAGTTTGAGACAAAGACCAGCTCAGTCAGAGCCTCCACCCAGGGCTAAGGTAAGACTCAGCTCTTCAATGCCCCCAGGGGTTTTTATGGTCCAACAATGGAGTTTCTGTACGGCCTGCTAGGCAGGCACTGTGGCCACTGCCTGCTGCCAGAGCTATGGGAAGGCCCTTCTCCCTTCCTGGCCCCCTGATAAAACCCTGTCACTGACCTTTGGTGCCCATGGGTCAAGGGATCTGAGGCCCCGATGCTGAGACTGGAGATTCCGCCACTCCTCCCAGAGTCTCATCACACCTTGCAGCTCAGCCAAGGCTGGGCTGAGCTCCACGTTCAGCTCCGCTGTCCAGCAAAACCAATGTATCTGTGGGCCTTTGAGGTCACCATGGGCTGGAAATCTCCTCCACTCTGTTGTTCTCCACTTCTGCTGCTCCAAAATTTGTTGAGAGTCCCTCTCTACAGGTATTTTATGGTCTGTGGGGAGGACCCTGCATAAGTGTGTCTTTCTAGTCTGCCATCTTGGCTCCACCTCCCTACAAATTTCTTTATAAATAAATATAACATTATGCAATCAATTCTAATTAAAAATAGTTATTTTGCTTAGTCCACTCCTAAGGCTTTAAAAATGTCTTTTTAGCTTTAACTGGTTTTATGTTACCATTTTCGTCTTCATCATATTGTGCTCGATCTCTCTTTTTAGCAAACTTCTTTCCGATTGTGCTTATCAAAGTTTCATGCTTTCTGTCCATTTCTTCATCAGGCACATCAGCCTCCATTGCTATGTCTTCAACTTTTTCCTGTTTGTGTTTAACATTCATTTGGACCATTAATTTCTCAATTTCAGGATTAAATCCTCCAAATGACATTCTTCCATACAAAAGATCTTCACAAAGCATAAAGTTCTGCTCCTCTATTATGAAACTCTCTTTCTCCTTAAGTTCAGATAAATCTAAGTGCCATTGTTCTTCACTGATTCTTTTCTTTTCTCCTTCTTCTAGTTGTTTTGTAGTTTCCTCATTCAACCCCCTTTGCATGAACTTCATTCGCATCAGATTCTTTGACAGCTTGCGTGCTGCCATGGCACCTTCACCAGCTTTCCGCTCAGACTGAGCCAGTCCAGGCCTTTTATATTCCTATTCCTTTCAAGATTCTCCTCCCCTTTTCTGTTTACATAAAGGAGGTGTGAATTTCCCACCCTGTCATGGTCCAGTAGAAAAATTCCTTTGTTTCCCCTAACCAATCACCACCCTTAGCTCTAGGTTGCCTATTTAGCACCCATTTAATTAACATTTAACTCTGGAAGGCTTTTAGGTACACCACTCTTCAGAAACAATTAAGTGAGAGTTTACACCCTCCAGAAACTGACCAGGCACTCTCCTAAGCACCTAACTAGGTGCTAAGTACCTAAGGTACTTGGGTTAAGGAAGGCTTCCATCTTGCAGGGAAGATAGTCTTTTGACAAAGGAAAAGGGCTGACAAAAGGAACCCAGTATCTCAGGAAGCCAAGCAAGAGTTAAACTTGCTTTTTCTGAACTTTGGACTAGACAACTATTATCTACTAGGAAGGAAGAGAGGGGAGTAGAAGGGATGATTAGGAAGGAAAAGAGGAAACAGAGGCAATGTCCAAGGGACAAGGGAGCTATCTACATGCTTCCTACAGAGGGAAGAGTTAGTGTCAAAGCTACTGGGTTGAAATGCCAACATGGGCCTGGGCAGTGGCTTTTGCCCTGCGTTTTCTTTGCCTGCACTATCAGATAGTATTAACTAATGACTTGCTTGTTATCTGATAATCAGAGTATTCTCCCCTCTTCTATTTTTTGATAACTAATCCTTGAGAGGAGGATCACTTCATTAGGTAGCTTTTCTGTGGGTTACTTCAAAGACAGATTGTAGGTTGAGGAAGTAAAGACAACCACATTCCTTTTTCTGGAAGATGGAATACAAAGGAGAAAAATTGAGGATGGATCATCTGAGGAGAAGGTAGAGACAAGTGGTCTCAAAATTTGAACAAAATGATGTGGAAATTGTCTTGGCAAAATAGAACAAAATATAATTATAATTACTTCTGAATTGCTTTAAATCTGTTAAGGGCACCTAGGTGGAGCAGTCTGTGAGGTACTGGGCCTGAAGTTAGGAAGACTATCTTTCTGAGTTCAAATCTGACCTCAGAAGCTTACTAGCTGTGTGATCCTGGGGAAGTCAATTTGCCTGTTTGCCTCACATCTTAATTTATAAATTGAGTCAGAAAAGAAAGAGGCAAACCGCTCCAGTATCCTTGGCAAGAAAACTCCCAAATGGGGTCATTTTGTAGAGTCAGACATCACTGAACAACGACAAATCCTGACTTTCCTTCACTCTCTCAATGACTCAGGACCCCCAATTGTCATTTACCAAACCACATTTTTCAGCCACCACTGGCAAGTGACTAGTTCCTTAAGAATCAATAACACTAGGAAGTAGGAGATACTCTTATCCCCACATTTTACAGTAAAGGGAACTGAGGCAGGGAGAGGTTAAGGAACATGGCCAGCAATGTAACTTCTAGCAAATATCTGAGGCTCTAGAGAGTAGTATTTTTTCTCCTTCTGAGACTGTGTACTCCAAATTAAAAAATGTAACTGCAAGTACCAATCACTTGAACTTGCACATCCAAATTGGACTTATAAAACCTCACAACTTTAAAATATTCTTCCTTTCTAGAGGAATCTTTACTCCTTTGCCAATCATATACTAGAATTCAAGTAGGCAGAATTGGTACAGATTTGAATGAACATTCACATTTTAAAATATTATTTGTCATGTACAGAGAAAATGACAAGCACAAATTATTTACATGAATACTAGTCTTTTTAAAAGAAAATTTTATTGATATCTTTTGTTTGTTCCATGACTAGAATTCTCCCAGTATTCTTTCCCCATCCTATACAAGATAGCCATTCCATATTACTAACATTTATTACAGAGGGAAAAAATGGAAAGTGAAAGAAAATCAAACTGATCAATACATTGAAAACATGCAGAAATATTCAATATACCACACCAATTGTGCTCCCAAGTCTGTAAAGGGGTAGGGTGGGAATATCTTCTCAAATTTCTTTTTTGGGTCCATGATTGTTTATATGAAATTTAGCAGTAGTGTCCTGAAAAATTCCTCCTCTAGGAAGAGGACTGAGTGAAGATAGCAGCAGATAAAGGAAGCTGCTTCACATTTCTCCAGATGGAAAGGCAGATCTAGAGACAGTATTCTCCCCAGTCATTGGCAAAGCTCTTCAGGGTCTTGGATGGTCTCTGACTTGATCATGGAGGACGTTTGGTATTCAAGGATGGAAACTTATATCCTTGTATCAGGAAGGAAACATGGGAACATATTGAGTGGTTGGAGCTGCTTGAATTGCTGATACCATTTAGTTAAGAGCAAGAGTAGGGTCCAGAAGCCAATCCTTATCAATCTATAATTTTTACCAATCTGGGGATACATACATGAATTTCATTGTCTTGGTTTTGAGCTTCCAGAGGCTGGGGGAGGAAATGCCATAGAATCACAAAAATGAAATAGAATAAGAGAACCAGGATAGAATAAAGAAAAAGTCTGTTAATCAAGTAGGAATGTTCTGGTGTGGGTTTCTGGGAGTGATAGAATTGAATTTTCCATCACAGAAGAGTTCACTGGCTGGTTTTCCTCATATACCAATGCCAGAGCCCGTGAGTCTTTTGTTTCTAACTGAATGGTATCCATTGAAATGAGCTGAGTTTGGGTTCTTGTACAAGTCCACAAGGTGATGTGTCTAGTCCTGGAACAATGATTTCTATTTCACCGCTTGTACCTGTAGAGAGAACGATTATCATCAAAATAACTTTGATTGGCCAACATGGCAATCTGAGCCCAGTCAGTTGCTGCCCACCCTGAAGTCCTGTTTTGGTTGTTAGACTTTACTGTCTTGTCAGGGGTCTCAGCTAATGAATTCCCCTTTATCTGGTTGCCAGACTCTACTTCCCCTGCACACTTTAATGCTCAGTCACTGAGAGGGGGAATATCTTTTAAACAGTGCTATTTATAAAGATAATTTTAAAAAATAAAATTGTTTTGATATATTTTGTTTTTTCCATCAATTGAATATTTGCCAGCATTCTCCCCTCATGCTCTCCCAAAGTGTCATTTCATGTAAAAAATGGTATTTATTATGGAGGAGGGTCAGAGCAGAGATGAAAACAGAAAAACAAATTCAGCAAAACTCATCCATACATTGGAAAAGTCTGCAAAAATAAAGCATTTACCATACCCATGACCTATGTACTTTTGCTAAGGCAGAGAGTTGGGTGTGTTTTCTCATATCTCTTCTTTGGGTTAATGCTTGTTACTTGCAATTTCAAAATATTTGCTTTTGATTGTTTTGTAGTCATTTGTACCATTGTCTTTGTCAAAAAGTACTCCTAAAACCTGACTCCAGAAGACTAGGCTGAAGAAACCTGACTGGCTTCCCTTGGAAAGCTGATGTCCCTCCCATAGAGCTCTCTCTTAAGGAAAGGGAAAAGCAAGAGAGAAATAGGTGTCAATTTCAGCACCTATACCCCGCCCCCAAAGCAAGAGGAGTTCATACCATCAACCCTTTTACAGAAAAGTTGACTTCAGACTGTAAGATGTCTTCCATGGTTCCCTGGGATTTACATCTGTCATTAGGAAATGGCAGCAGATGTACCCCAGTTCAACCCACATTGGCAAATTCTGGGCTTGCCATCTGGGACACAATCTGTAGACCTCCTGGGATGAGAGTGGGGTATATACAGGCCCAGGGAAGGAGGTTCACAGTGGTCAAGTCAAGGGACCTGGTCATTAGTGTTGCTGGTCAAAAGGTCCTGACACCATTCTGTCCTGGTTGAGGTGGTTTCCAGCCAGACAGCACTTGACCAAGAATACCCTATTCATGACTGGAATTTCTGAGCTAGTGATTAACTGACTAGTCATGACTCCTGTTGTTCCAAAAGGTATTGAATGGTGAGCTAGCAATGACAGTTTAAGTCATGTGGTTGACAGTGTTTAAGTACCTTCATTGTGTGTTCTATATCATTCATTTTATTAAAAGTGCATTGCTTTCATGTAAAGCTTAGATCTTTATCAGTATTTACTCCTCCTAAAGAAAGAATTGAATTGGAATTCGAAAAGAAAAAAAATTGGAATTGAATGAAAAGAAATCTTGGGTGCTAAATTATTGTAGTAAAAATTTTAGAAAACAAAAACCCAAGAAAGTATATAGGATTTACAAGATTTTCAGAGTTCTGTTTTCTATGATATTTTCAATTACCTAGCTTTTGATTTTTCAGTTGGTATTTGAATTTCTTAAATATAACAGTGTAACAATTTGCTAACTTACACCACGGAAAGTTATTTATAGTGAAGTCATGATAGTTTAGAAAGGCACTCAGCTCTTTGGTAAATATTAAATTTTGACTTAAAAAGGACTCATTTTACAAGTGAGATTTTCATAAACTTTTTAAAGATGTTTCCTTCAGCTTTTTGTTAGCAGTTTTTATATCAAGTACAGAGTTTGGATTAATGATAGAAAAATCAAGGGGTATTTGAGGACTTAAATTCTCTGAAGTTTCAAGTGAATTGTGGGTTTTTAATGTTCTTATACCTTTATTCTTGATAATATCAGAACATAAGCTTTGAGCAGATTTCAACTGGTTATTGAAGCAAAATTCAAGGGAATATACAAAATTGTACTGAGACCTGTTTTATTAAAAATGTGGCAAGAACTTCTAAGAATCTATAAGAGATATGAAATCAGAGAAACAATTCTGTTGAAGAGTCTCCTTCAGAGCTAACCTATTCCAGAATGTCCAAGGCAATTGCTGCCAGAAGAGGAGTTGACACCATGAGACAACTTGATCCAAGAAGAAATGTGCTGGTGAAATGAACATTGAAAATGCATTACTAGAATAGAAGTCTTGATATAAGCTAATGTTGTTGATTATTATACCTCATGGGCCTTTTACTTCACAAATATCAATGCTTGTGAGTTTTCTCAGGTGGCTTGAGATCTCCCTTGTAAATTTAGTCTATGGCTTTAGATATTTTCATTATAACTTGTGCTAACAATCTACAATTACTGTGTTAAAGCTGGATTAGCACTTTTGCCAGAAAAAGATCCCAACTTTTTTTAGTGTGCACTGCTGTTGATAATAATGATGTTAAAGATATTATAGGATTATCTTAACAGATAAGTCATCTATGAGAGACAAGCATCCCCCATTGATGAGAGGGGGAAATGAAATGATCCCCGTAAATTCTGTATCTTTTTCCCTTTGACTCTACTTACAAGTTAATTGATTTTATCTTCCAATTACTTTTGTCCTGTAATACCTTAGCACAAGGTTCTTTGTCTCTGACCTTAGTTCAGAATTCAGCTGTCTTGAAAGGATTTACCTGCAGAAACCCAGCATTTCAACTAAGCACTGATCTATCTTTGCCTCAGGAAATTCAACTGACCTTGGGAGATGTGTGTGAACACAAGGAAATTGGCCTTGTACCTGTACACCACAAACCTATTCTTCAAGGATATTTGGTTGGTTGTCTTGCACATGGACTCTTAGGAGGGAAGGAGAGGTTTGTTACTAGTTCCAATTACAAGACTTTCACCAATCATGTTGACTCCTGTATCTCAGCTCTGTAACCAGTCTTGTTGCCTTCAACTATGTGATATGACCTACTCTCGCTTGTTCTTTGTTCTAAACTCCTCAAAACCTATAAAAGTGAAACTATCCTTTTGCTCTGGTTCTTTAGCATAAATGAAGGCAATCAATTGGCCCATTTATTGGAAGGACTGTGCCTCTTTGAATAAAAGTTCTCTTGTGCAGGGAATGACATCAGTTTACCTTTTTGTCAAATTTCACTTATGGCATAATGCATTCCTTATGTCAGCCCTGATGAGGAGTAAGTTTTATAAAACCTTCCCCTCTGTTTCTCCAGATGTTGTTTATGTATCTTTGTAGATCACAGGTAAAACATAAATCTCTCTTATTTTGTGTGTAGAAGCAAGTGATAGATATTTCTCAACTGTTACTCTATGGTCAGCACAAATTGCTGTTCTCAACATCCCATTAAAATCTATGAAAAACACAATTTCTGAAGTAATTGAGAATACTTAATCAGCATTTCAGGAATGAAAACTCAACATGGTGTGAAGGAAGAGGGACAAGAAGCTTACCGTTAAAGGGCTATCTGAATAGACTAAATGTAAAGGATTTTTAACCTTTAAAGCTGTACACAAATACTAGGAATGTTGAGTATTATAGTTGTCATCACTGTTCTTTCTAGTTTCAAAGTCCTACAATTCTTTGATCATATTGTGTGCTGACCTGCTCCTATCTCCTTCTTATAGATATATGCTTATAAAAGTGCCAAACAGTGGTATATCCAGGGGGAAAAAGAGTCTTAGGATCTTTTTTGTTTTTTTGCCAGAGTGAGCAGAAGAAATTGGAAATTTGAGAATCACAGCTGATAAGCACAAATGGACTGATCATTGGGAAACCTACACCGGACGGAGCCGATATGGGAGGCAACCACTGATGATATTTATCAAACTGAATACTATAAAATGAAAAAATAGAATTGACTGAGTAGAAGGAGACATAAGTGGTCATCAACACCAAGATGGCATAGGTGGCTTCAGTCTCAGGGGACCTTCTTGACAATTGGCTGGAGCTATGAATATACTGGACTTGTTGATGGTGTCTTTGCAGGAGAAGCACCAGGTAGCTACTGGTCATGACCATAAATCCTACACATAGGAAATCAGGAATAAAGTGCAAAATTATAAATAACAAGGCATTGAATGAAACTAGACTAGAGTCTGAATAGAACCCCATATTCCACATCCTTGTGTTGTTAATGCTTTCCTTAAAGTTCTGTATATTTCTAAACACAAATACATTTGCCAGTATATGTAAGATCCATCAGAAAAGACAGAAAGGGAAAATGCATTTTGACATACTGGTTTTGAGTTTTGACCATATAGAAGAAGTAGTAGGGCTGATGGTAATAATCTGAAAACCACTCAGAAGACAGGTAATGCTGACAGAAAAATTTTAAGCCACTCTGTGGAGGAAAATAACAAATCTACATCCGATGCGATCCAAGAAAATGTTAAGCCTCAAACCAATCATTGTCTGGGGGAATTCCTTTGAAATAAGAACTAGAAAGTTGGCCAAAGCCAAGTGAAAAAAAATGAAGTGCATGGGCCTTGGTCTTCTTCCAGTTTGGAAAGTAAAGGTACAATGGCAAAGGAGGAAGAAATTTCCCAGTACACCAGCTCCTGTCTGGCTAAAGAAGACAATACCTAGAACTCAGTCAAGAAAAATAAGGATGTCACTAATTGAAGTACAACTATTTTCAGAACTAGAGAGAGAAGAAGAAAGGAAGAAAGGAAGGACAGAAGAAAAAAAGAAGCAAAGAAAGAAAGAAAGAAAGAAGGGAAGAAGGAAGGAAATCTTTGCAACATTCCTAGAGATTATTTACTTTTAAGAATGAGACTTGTAACACTCAACCTACTTTGTATTCATTGAATTTTCCTTTAGTTGTGAGCAAAGGGCAGATGCTGAAATATTGAATGTAATATAGGTGAAGCAGTACCATGTCACCAGGTCATCAGGAAGCCTTTTTTTTCAGTCACTGAGTTATTAAAGAGACTGGGAAAAGGAATGCTCAATTTTAATCCAAAAGTCCAGAACTGAAGGAAAGTTGAGACAACCCACTTTTGAAATAAGGTATAATTGAGTAAAAATGAAGAAAAAACAACCAAATAGATTATTTAAAAATACTAGATCTAATGCATATATGAAGAAAGCTTAATTGAAAGGAAATGTATTATTTAAGTAAACAAAAATAATATGCATTATTCATTTGCTGGGACAAAAATATGTAGTTATACTTAGAAATGGAAGGATCCTATGCTATACTTAATATCATATTGCAACTAATAAGTAATGATTCTAAAGATAAAAACCTTAATTTATATTGACATTTTAAAAATGTACTATACTAATGCCACATAAAGGATGAATTATTAAAGAATATAAGATTACATCAGACATCAGTAACATAAATATTGTATATAAAAATCTATAGAATGTTGTTAACATGGAAAATTGGGCAAAATTGATCACACTGAAAATTCATGAAAATAAATTCAATGATAAGTATGTTATTAAGTATTAAATAAAAGAAGTACACTTAAAATAAGACAAAAATAGCCAAGACAGAAATATAAGGTAAATAAATATAGGATAATAAAACCATTTGAATAAAAGCAAGAACTGCTTAAGATAAAAACATGAAATGAAAAGAAATTTCAAAAATAATTTTCTTTTTTTTAATAAAAAGGAAACAACCATATGTTGAAAGAAGAGAAGGGAGATTAAAATGGTAAAATAACAATTATCCAAAAAACTTCCATGAAAACTGACAATTTAAATTAACTAGTTTGAGAGATTTAAAATATCAAAATTAACATGACAAAAAGTAGATGACATAAGGAAGCTGCCCATAGAGGTTTGGATTAGTGAGATTCCTAGATTAATTTATAAATTAAAGTCCAGAGGATTAAAAATTATTAGTCTATTTTATAGAAAATCATATCAAAATTTCTATAAAATCAATGGGCAAGAAAATCTGGAAAATATAGGGAAAATGAAACTTGAGGGGCAATATTTGCTTTACCAAGCTGCAAAAGTACAATATGCCAATATGTATTAAATCAATCTATGGGGCAGTGTGGTAGCATAAAGTGACTGCCTAGGCATCAGATACATTCAAGTGCAACCTCTGACATAGTTGTTTTGTGACCCTGAGCAAATACATATACTCTCACAGTTTTAGACACCTTAGACTCAAAGATTCAGAAAAAGTTACGATCTGTAGTGGTAAGGGAATCTCCACACTGGGAATTCCTTATTATATTCCTTATTTCAGATAGAGACAAATGCTACTACTGTTACTGTTACTACTACTATTACTCCTACTACTACTATTACCACCACCACCACCACCACAACTACTACTACTACTACTACTACTACTACTACTACTACTACTACTACTGCTGCTGCTGCTGCTGCTGCTGCTACTACTACTTCTACTACTTTATTATGGTCATTATTATCATTATTGTTCATGTTACTATTTTGGGATTTTTCTTTTTGTTGGTGCTGTTGTTGATGTTATTAATTAACAGAAAAACAAAACAAAAATGTAACTGAAAAAATTTGTATGGAAACATTGTTTGATGATTTCAGTGCATTAAATTACAATGGTATGTGAGAAATTGGTGGAGAAAGTTGGTTTTCTTGCAGAGAAGCACATGTAGAGAGAGTGCTATATTTGGAGACAAAACAAATTGAGTTCATGTCTCTGTTGCACAACCCACTACTACTGACAAGACATTGAACCAATCTAGGCTTAATTTCTTCATATAAAACCCACATAGTACTTGCTATATAAATATCTTTTCCTTTACTCATCATCATAAGAAAGAAGAGGTTGGAGTAAATTATACCAAAACTATCTTCTGGATCCAAATATAAAATCTATGATAAAAGAAAACTGAAAACACAGAAAGGTTTTCCTCCATTATTTTCTAATGAAAAAAATTATTTACCTAGTCAATGTAGAGTTTAAGAAAGAAAAGCAGACATTGTTGTGATTCTGTTCATGATTTTTAACTATGCAAATCACTCTTCTGTCTTCCATTGATACTGATGGATTGGGTCCCCAGAGGATGTTTCTCCTCAGTAATCTAAAGATAGCTCTGAAAGGTGAGAGTTTTCTAGTTCTTTTGTGAGTCTCTATCTGCTATGGTCTTTATAGCAAATCAATTGAGATAACTTAATGATCACTTGGAAAAGAGATTCCCTAAAAAGATGGAAAAAGAATAGTAGAAAGACTCTATATCATACTTTTACCTTTCTAGAGTTATGATTGACCCCAATGAATCTGCTAATCACCCCAAATGAAGGTAGAAACTTGTAATGCTAAGGAGATTAAAGATCTTCCCTCCCTCCCTCATTAATGGACCTGCCCATTAAAGGAAGCTTGATTAGGGGAGGCCCACACCTTTTGTTAATTTTCTAATGAGGCACTGGTTCTCCAGGGTTGTGATGCCCTCTGGCTCTGAAAAATTTATAAGTAGTCTGAGGTGAGGTTTTACTTTGGGGCTTAGTTTTTGGAGAAAGATTTGTGTGCCAGATGAGATTCTGGGAAGCTACTAAGTAGCAGCCACCCCCCAGCTTTGAAAACCCACATGTTGGTGCTTCTCTCTCTGGTAACTATGTATGTATGGTCATCAGTTATCTGTCTGTTGATCTGTGATGTATGCATTGCTTATGTTAGACAGTTTAGAAGCTCTGTCTGTTGATCTTTATTTCTCTATATTTTCTCTGAAGTTCAGGGTACTGACTTTTTCCCCTGAACTAAATGAATGATGTATATGCTTGATTAAAATGTTGACCCCCTCCCCCACAAAAGTTGGTTTCCTTTTAGAAAAGCATATCTAAGAACCTGTGATAATAGGCCCTTCTTTGTATGTTGGGGTCCTTGCTGATACAAAACTCTGAAGGCTCTGATGGAGCTTCCAGTTACCTGACCATTGCCTTCTTGGACCTAAGGTTACCTAAATTCAGGAAAGTGTAAACAGAAGATAAACAGAAGTAATATATGCTCATAGAACACATGTTGACTTGGTGGGACAAGGGTAGTTGCTGAATCTTCCCATGTAGTGCCTTACAGCAAAACTGCCTCACTCACTTCTAGGAAAGGATGTAAACTGCATGTAAACCCTGTTAGGATTCAACACCTCTTAGTCATTAGTCCTGTGATTCCTTAACCAATTAGCATACTTTTTGCCACTTAAATAGTACTCTGAGCTATGTAATGTCTAGAAATCAGCTCTCTAAAGCTCCACTTACTGGAATGAGCATAGACAGAGGGTTTCAGTTCATTATCTATAACTTACCAAGAATGGCAGAGGTGTGTGTTCACTGAAGATTGGCATGGTTTCATTGATTAGTCTTATAACTATAACTTTTAAAATTATTATTAAATTGTATGTGATGAAGAAAATAGGATGCCTTAGAGCTTAAAACACAAAAGGTTTTGGTATGCTCTTCCTACCTATAATATGCTCTATTTGGTCAATGATACTCATATTTTTAATAAATAGAGTAATATATCCCTCATTTTCAGAGCAGGAAACATTCTTACTAGTCAAATATTATAGCTTTGGAGACATAAAGCAACAGATTTAATTTTGCAAAGTTATATGTATATAAATATACCCATAGTTATATAAATGTTAATATGAGTGAGCTATAGAGGTAGAGGTAGCAAGAAAGAGAAAGTAAAGTCAACATAGGGAGAAAGAGATTTGTATATGTATTTATAGACAGATACCATTGACTTTTTTTTACACTCCCAAGAAAGAGAACTGCTGAATTTAAAAATATACTCTCAGACTTCCTGTGATCCTGAAAGCTGAACTCACCTGTTAGCCCTCATGACTTGAGTATCTCTACTTGGAAGGAGGAGATGAATCTCTGCAGCTAGCTACCAGACTTGCTGGAAAACTGTCCTCTGCTGTTTAGCAGGCTAGCTCCCCATCATGCTTATGTTTCCAGTATCCAGGGTCACAGCATTCCCTGCCCACACAGTGGGGTACCTGGAAATAGAAGAAAGCCTATGACTAGGGTATTTGATAGAGAGGACATTTTTCAAAAAATAAGAAATAAACCACTTGGGTTTAGAATGGAAGTTATCCTACAACTATAAAAGTAGAATTATTTTGTACAACATTTACCAGAATTTTACCTAACTGAGTTTTCCAGAACAATTATACTAAATTAAATATTGGTCTGATTTAATATTAATAACCAAAGGAGAAACTAGACACACAAACCATTTAGTAAGATCTTAGTATGTGTTACTCACTGTGGAAAGAGCTGAGCACACAACCATAAGGAAGGAAGATCATCCCTGAATCTAAGGCGAGGCGTATATGAAGGACATATATAAAGGGTGTTGAAAATCAAAAGTTCAAAAGGAGATTCTCAAAGTAGCATAGTGAGTAGATGGCATGGAAGTGGCTAGATTTCCTTCCAGACAAAGAGAAAGCTCACCAGTCAGTGTAGGGGGGTCGAGGAGAAGAGTCCAAGAAAGTGGCAGGAGGAATAGCAGGAGTGTTGGTGAGGAGATAAAAAAGAATCTGAGAGAAATTTAAATCTCAAAGAAATCTAAACTTTTGAGAGAGAGAGAAAGAGAGAGAGAGAGAGAAGTTAAGCATTTCTTCAAAGTCAGTGACCTCAAATTCAAACTATCCTTAGACTTTGGGTAAGTGTGCAATCAGCCTACAGGAGATGTTGGTACAGAAAAAGCCTTGGCCATACACACTTAGACATGGGGGAGAAACTGAGGAGGCATGTATAGCATCTCTTTGTGCTATGTGCGCTGATCAATAGACTTTTGTCCTTATTTGGAAGCTTTTAAAATTTCTCTCTATAAATGGAAAGCAATTTGAAATCTGCCCATACCCCACCCAACTGCTTGCTGCCTTGAGGTGCTATTGAAATAATTTTACCTTTCTTTTCCTTATTGACAAAGGGTGAGGCCCACCCCAAGATTTCTTTTGACATGAAGTGATCCCTAACTCATATATCTTTCTCTGGGGGACCTCAAAGTCTAAACCCCTAGCAGAAACTAGGTCAGAGTGGACTCTCAATGCTCATTTCGTCCTGAAATGGTCAGAAAATTCAAATGACAAGACTGGAAGCATAAGGAGAAAGGGTCATAAGCTCCAAATGGATTTGCTTTCATTAGTGCACAAAGATGAAGGGGTGGTACATGCAAAGGAATGTGCAGTGTTGAGTATCTGGTCTTGTGCTAAACCAGGTCATCAAAAGATAGTGAAGTCAAGGGGTACCTGTATTATGAGAAGTAGAGTAAGCCTTCTCCTCATTGTTTCTTAAACAAACTGATAAAACTTATGACAAGGGAAAACCTCCAGTTCAACCAAGAATGTCCAAAACTGGAATGATAAAGCTCAGCAGAGACTAGGACTCAGTGCTTAGATGACTGTGGAAAGCAAAGATGGCCAAATGAATGTTGAAATAAAGAGGAGCTAGGATTAAAACAAAGAATCACCTACCCAGAAAAACTGAATATAATACTCCAGGGGAAAATATGAACATTCAATGAAATAGAGGACTTTCAAGCATTGTTGATGAAAAGACCAGAGTTGAATAGAAAATTTGACTTTCAAATACAAGAATCAAGAGAAACATGGAAAGGTAAAAAGGAAAGAGAATTCATAAGAGACTTTTAAAAGTTGAACTGTTTACTTTCTTACATGGAAACATGATTTTTTAACTCATGAGACCTTTCTCAGTATGAGGGTAGTTGGAGGAAAGATAGATAGAGGATAGATAGATAGATAGATGGCACAGGGTGAGCTGAGTATAAAAGGATGACATCTAAAATAAAACTAAGGGGTGAAAGAGGAATATATTGGGAGAAGAAGAAAGGGAGAGATAGAATGGAGTAAATTATCTCACATAAAAGAGGCAAGAAAAAGGTTTTGCAATGGAGAGGAAGAGATAGAAGGTGAGAAGCAATGAGTAACCCTTGCTCTCACTGGATTTGGCTTAAGTGGGGAATAACATTCACATTCAATTGAGTGTCCTATCCTACAGGAAAGTAAGGGGGAAGAGGATGGGGTGTGATGATCAAGGAGAAGGGAGGTTGGTGGAGGGGTTATTCAGAAGCAAGCACTTTTGAAAAGAGATGGGGCAAAGGAGAAAATAAAATAAGTGGGATGTGGGATAGGATAGAGGGAAATATATTTATTCTTTCACAACATGACTATTATGGAAGTGTTTTGCATAACTGCACGTGTATAACCTGTTTTAAATTGCTTGCCTTTTCAGTGAGGGTGGGTGGGGAGGGAGGAAGGGAGACAATTTGGAACTTAGTTTTAAAAAAATGCTTAAAATTGTTTTTACATGTAAGTGGGAAATAAGATATACAGGAAATGAGATATACAGGGGTATAGGAATTTATCTAGTACTATATGAAAGTAAGGGGCCATGGGATAGAGGGGTGATAGAAGGGAGAGCAGACTGGAGGAAGGGGTAATCAGAATACATGCCATCATGGGATGTGAGGGCAGGAAGAAATGCGGAAAAATTTGGAACTCAAAAGTTTTTGGAAATGAATGTTGAAAACTAAAAATAAATTAATTAATTCAGAAAAGATAGATTATTGATCATTTATGTGAATAATGGATATAATATGGAAAGTAACCAAAAAATTGCTATTTGTCACAGCATACACACACTGTTATACTACTTAAAATAGGGCTCCAGTCACTTCTACACAATAATATTTATTTAGAGGAGATAAAAGTCATTTTTATTCTCTTAACATAGATGACCTGGAAGACCTACAAAACTGCTGAGCGTAGGTTGAACCAGAATAAAATGTAACTGAAGCATGTTAAGCAAAAGAAATAAAAATACAGCATTAATTATATATATTGACAATTTCCTAAATAAATACTCAGCACGAAAGGGTCTGTTTCTATTCCAGTGCAAACCACTTCACTATGAACCGCAAACCTTAACAAAATAACAATCTGATGAATGAACCATAAAGAAGAACTATTCCTTGTTTCTAAAATGCTGTACCTCTTCCTGGACTTGCCCCCCCACCCTAGTGGGGTAGAAAACAGGACTCCCAGATGGGGTTTGGGATCTACTCAGCAATTATCTATATATGCATGTACATATATGTACATATATGTATACATATAAATATTTGTATATATGTGTGTGGGTCTGTGTGTGTGTGTGTATACACACACAGACCCACACACATTGATCTTTTCTTCTCTAGTTCATGCCACAAATGGGAAAAATGAGGCAATCAGGGTTGAGTGGTTTGCCCAAGGTCACAAAGATGGAAGTGTCTGGGGTGTAATTTGAGCTCAGGAAGATGAGTATTCCTAATTCCAGTCCTACTACTTTATTCACTGCATCTCCTATCTGAGCTATTATCCAGGGTACTTTTGGCAACATGTACTTTCCCTGATTATGTCTTTTTATTAAGTCTATTTTGGCTTGTTCATGGCCAGTACTATTTGTGTACATACACTACCTGTGTGGCTCTGGGCAAGTCACTTAACCTTTTTTGCCTCTTTTACCCCATTTGGAACATGAGCTGGAACATGAAATGGCAAGCCACCTCAATATCTTTGCTAAGAAAACCCCAGATCAGGTCACAAGGAGTCAGATATAACTGAAACAAATTATAACAAAATCTTTACTTTTGCTTTGTCTGAGATCATGCCTTTTCTTAAATTCAGCTGAATCATATTTGATAGTGTTCCTGCCCTTTATATTAACTCTCTGTGTGTCTTTAAGTGTATTTCTTCTAAACAACATATGGTTGGTTTCTCATTTCTCATGTATTTGACTAAGTACTTCCATTTTATGCATGACCTTATCCAATTCACAATCAGTTATGATTATTATCTGTGTATGTACCTTCATTCCAGCTTTTCCTTTTAGTTCTGTCTCTCTTATCCTTTTCCTCCTCAAAAGTCTATTTTATGTCAAACCATTGTGGCCCTTTGTTTCTACTCCCTCTTATAATCCCTCTCTTTCTATTATTTCCTTCCCTTTTATTTCTCTATCTGGTAAGATAGATTTCTATACACAAATGAATCTGTATCTAGATATTCTTCCCTCTTTGAAGCATTTCTTATGAGAATATGTTTTCATCACTGCCCGTCTCACGCATTTCCCTATTAAGTGTAAAAGTTCTTCCTTGTTTACATCCTTCTATGTGAGATAATTTACGCCATTCTAACTCTTCCTTCTTTTCCTAGTGTATTCCTCTTTTTCATCCCTTCATTAATTTTGAAGATTATCCAAACAAAATCAATACACATGTATGCCATCTTTCCATATAAATGCCTTTTTACAGTCCTAATAATGATAAAGTTCTAAAGAGTTGCATGTATCACCTTGCCATATAGGAATCTAAACAGTTTATCTTTATTGAGTTCCTTATGGTTACTCTTTCTTGATTATCTTTTTATACTTTTTCTTGAGTCTTGTCTTTTTGCATGTCAAATTTTCTGTTCAGTTCTGGTCTTTTCAGCAAAACCACTTGAAAATCCTGTTTTATGAAATGTCCTTTTTCAATTGAAGGATTATCTCAGTTTTGGTTAGTAGGTTATTCTTGGTTGTAATACTAATTTTTCTTCTGAAATATATTATAAACCATCTGCTCTTTTAATAAGTAAGCTGCTGAACTCTGTGTTATCCTTACTTTGGCTTCATCAAAGTTTTCTTTTTCTTTTTTGTTTCTTTTCTGACTGATACTAAAATTTTTTGATTGACCTCTTTTATTTCCCCCCATTTATTTCTGAAATTTGGCTGTAATATTCCTGGATGTTTTCATGCTAAGATCTCTTATAGCTTTCTGCCCCTGACATTGTTGGAGAAGGATCACTGAACCTGTATGCTACCATTCTTTCCATGTCAAAGTCAGAGTCTCCCAAAGTGCCCAAGCAGCTCCTTATTAGAAGTTTTTTATCAGAGGCCTGAGCTTTGAGACTATGGATGTGAGCCTAAGAAGCCATTCTGAGAAAGGGGGAACACTTACAGACTGCATGTTGATGAGGGATCCAAACACCAATTGTTCCAGAGGCTTTGGTTTTGTTACCTATGCCACAGTGGAAGAGGTTGATGCAGCCATGAGTGTAAGACCTCACAAAGTTGATGGCAGAGTTGTTGAAACAAAGAGAGGTATTTCCAGAGAGGACTCTCAAAGGCCACGCACCACTGAACTGCAAAAACATCATTGTGAGGGGCATTAAGGAAGACAATGAGGAACATCCTTTAAGAGACTATTTTGAATATGGAAAAATTGAAATGATCAAAATTGTGACTGACTTAGGCAGTAGCAAAAATATGGGTTTTGTTTTTACTACTTTTCATGACCTTGATTCTGTGGAAAACAGTCATTTAGAAATGCCATGTTGTGAATGGCTGAAACTGAGAAGCAAGTAAAGCTTTGTCTCAGAAAGAAGTGTTCAGTGATTCATGTGGTCAAAGAGGTTGAAGTGGTTCTGGAAACTTTGGTGGTGGCTGTGGATGTGTCTTTGATGGAAGTGGAAACTTTGGTCATGGTGGAAACTTCAGTGCTCATTGTAGTTTTGGTAACCATTATGGTGGTGGAAGATATCATGGAAGCAGAGAATATGGTGGAAGTGGAGATGGCTACAATGGATTTAGAAATGATGGTGGTTATGGAGGAGGTGTAACTGACTTCTTTGGAGGAAACAGAGGCTACGGAAGAGGTGGACAGGGTAATGGAAACTAGGACAGTGGCTATGGTGGAAGTGGCAGCTAAGATAGCTATAACAATGGAGGAAATGGAGACAGCTTCGGCAGTGGTAGTGGAAACAATTTTGGAAGTGGTGGAAGCTGCAATGATTTTGGAAACTACAATAATCAGTCTTCAATCTTTGGTCCCATGAAGGGAGGAAACTTTGGAGGCAAGAGCTCAGTCCCTTTTGGTGGGGGTTTTTGCCAAACCACGTAACCAAGGTGGCTATGATGGTTTCCGTAGTAGCAGTAGTTATGGAAGCAGCAGAAGATTTTAATTACTGTTAGGAAAGAAAGCTTAACAGGAGAGGAGAGCCAGAGAAGTGACAGGGAAGTTAAAGGTTACAATAGATTTGTGAACTCAGCCAAGCACAGTGGTGGCAGAGCCTAGCTGCTACAAAAAGACATTTTAGAAAATACTGTTTATGTATGGGCAAAACCAAACCAAATCTAAACAAAAAGCACCAGGACTGTATTTGAGACTAATTGCATCACAGGTTACTTTAGTTTCTGTTCTGTGGAAAGTGTAAAATATTCCAATGAAAGGTTTTAGTGTTGATTTTTTTTGTACCCATGCTGTTGATTGCTAAATGTAGTAGGCTGTCCGTGATGCTGAATAAATGTGTTTTATTTTAAAAATAAAAGATCTCCTTTAGTAGGGGATTGGTAGATTCATTCAATTTCTCTTTTATGCTGGGAATCTAGATTTCAAGAAGCTTCTTTGATAATTTCTTGAAAGATGATGTTCAGCTTTTAAAAAATTTACAGGTTTTTGCATTTTGGTTTTATTTAACAAATAGATATTTGTTGTATTTTCAAAGTTGATTTTTTTAGATGAGATATTTCACAATTTTTTTCATTCCTTTGACTATTGATTGTTTTGCAATATCTCATAGAATCATTAACTTCTACTCACCCAATGCTAATTTGTAAGAAATTATTTTCTTCAGAGATCTTTTGTATCTCTTTTTCACAATTGGTCAATTATTCTTTTAAGGAGTTATTTTCTTCAATGAATTTTTGTTTATCTTTTACCATGAGGCCAATTCTGTTTTTTAGGTATCACTTCTACTGTACCTCTTTTATTAAGGCATTAATTCATTTTCATGATTTTTTTCATTATTCTCCTTCCTTTTTCCAATTTCCCCTCTACCACTCTTACCTCTTTCTTTAACTCTTCTGTGAATTTTTGTCCTAGGTGTATGCAAATAGCATTTTCTTTGAGTCTTTGCTTATAGTTGCTTGACATTAAAAATATAAAATGTATCTGGAAGTGGGAGGCAGGAGAGTGTGACCAGTCTGTACCAGACTGCTAAGGAGAAGGCTAAAAAGTCTGGAAAGTTAAGTTTCATGAGGAAAAAACTGAGTCCCACAGTGGTTAAGTGAATCATGTGTTGTCACAGAAGTCATAAATTTCAAAGTGAGGATTTGAACCCAGTATTCACTGCTTTTTTAACTGTCCTACTATGAGGTATCTCAGTCAACCCTCATTAGTCAATTTTATAAAGGAGAAAAATGAGACTTAGGTTACTTGGCTCAGACAGGATCATGAAGCAATTAAGTTTCACACCTGGAATTCAATTCTAAGATTTTAGAGCATATTGTGCTTCCAACTTTAAGAACATTTCCATTGTAGATTTCTCCATGGTGGAAAATGATGGCTATGTTGGAGTGGATCTCCTCTCCCTTTCTGTATCTACATTCCAAGCTTTTACTCTGTTGATGATGTTTTGTGTGTCAATGGGTGGAGGAGGAAGTTTGGAAAACATTGAAATTTGAGTAAAACTTTATGAGGAGGACACACATCATCTTTAATGGTATTGGTCTATACAGGAAGTCATAGCCAGTAACTGAAGTAGCAGGAAAGGGACTGAAATGAATGGGAAGGAAACTTCTCAGCAGACAAAGTTCAAGAAAGGCTTGAATTTCCAGGTCAGCCTAAGAAAAAACACTGAAGGCAACCTCACTTGGGTTTCAGTATTCCCTTTATCTCCATCCCTCAGTGATTTTGTTGAATTTTCATATCCCCTCTCTCCTTGGGAACCTGCAAAAGTTTCTCGTTAAAGCTGCTCTCAACTGTATTAAAAATGACCATAATTATAATTAACACATAATTCTTGATGGATGTATTATCTTTAATTATCAAAAATATGTGATAATGATTTGCACCTGGGACAAAATTCAAGCCATCAATGACACAATGACATGAATTCAATGTTCTTTGTCTTGCATCTGACAAGACAATCCCATCTCTGGAAGCAGACAGATTTTTGAGTCTATAACTGACTGCTGTCTCCTTCTCCCATATCCATGCTCTGAGGGGCCAAGCCCACTTCTACATTTCAGCACCACAGAACAGTCTTGTGAGTGTCATCCTACATTGGGTTCTTTGAATTAAGGACTCAAGAGTCAGAGCATCACCTCTGTCCCCACAGATAAAAAGGGAGGCAGAGTGGAATCCAAATCCTCCATTTGCTGCCAAGAGGGAAGAAACTCTGAAGAAGATTCTGCCATTTTCCCTCATAATTCTAGTACAATATTGTCCTTTTGAAAGTCTTTTCTTTTAGCCCAAGTCCCCACTGTGTCTCATCTCGGCTACTGAAGAGTCCCCCCAGTTAGTCTTCTTTCTACTCCCCCTATTGACCATGGTGCACATTCTTCCAGGTAGAGTTTGAATCCCAAACCTCACTTTCATTCTATATACTGTCCTTTTATCTCATAGATCCCAAAATCATAGGTTTGGGAAGGGATGTTTCATGCATTGTATTTGTGATTATTGTTGATTGGTGACTATAGAGTGGGAAGTGACCTGGAAAGTAATCTACCCCAGCTCTCAGAAGGAGAAATTAAAAACAATATATAAGTAACCTCTGTCTACTTTGTAGCCTTGAATTGAATACATCTGGGGCAGGCATAAAATTTTCTAAAAATTCATATTCCCTTTTCTGTCCTTGAACAATTATCACGTTACTTGCCAAATGGCAGGCTAAGATCATTTGTTTTCTCCAGTGGTTTCCTGACCTTTAAAAAGTATTATTATTTGATCACAATCTCTGTATAATACTTTACATTGGCTGTGTATCTTTTCCAGAAAAGACTGGATATAGGGACCTAAGTTTCTACTTAAGGAAAGACAAGGATGGGAGTGTCAATCTTCAGTGTGTGGCACCTTAACATAGCTTCAAATAGATTGTTCCCTTTTCAATTAGTCTCTGAAATTATTTACCTCCAGTATTGAAATTAAGGTGGTTACTGAGATTTCTCCCTGGAACCAAAAGTCAAATTTCCATAACACTTTAGAAATGGGGTGACTGAAATTCCCAAGTCCACCTAGGGATAAAAAATGAAACCAGCATATCAGAGGTGAACCACCTAGGTAAGGTTTCTTATCTCTCCCACATTTCCCTACTTCAGTTCAAAACTTATTGTCCTCTGGATAAGTCAGTACCATTTTTCCTTTAAAATCTCTTTGTCTGCAAGTTGATATTTTAAAAATTTTAAGCCAAAATTCTATCAAAAGTGATTAAGACAAAGTTAAGGAAATCTGCCTGAAGGGAATAGGTGAGTATGAACAGTGATTATTTACTAGAAAAATGGCTTCCAGTTTCCTGAGGAAAAAGGCTGAGGATAGATTTTTCTTTTGGGACTTCTTATTTTCTTTTCAAAGTCTTCCTGTTCTGGTGGCTCCAGTCTACATCAGGGATGGACCATACTAACATTAAGGTGACCTTTTCAGACAGAGACTCTGAGTATAAACTATACCCTCAGCAATAAACAGAGTAGCCCTGGACCTAGGAATGCATAGGAATTTATGCTGAAATATTTTATGGCCCATCTGGATGCAATCAATCAGTATTATCTATAAATATCTTAATCTTTTGTTTTGTTATTTGTCTGAGGAATACCATGAATGGTTTTACTTGACAATAAAAAGATGTACGGTTTTTTTGAATTTGATGAATTGATCAATTTTCAGGATTTTTAAAGCGAAGATGACCAGCCAAAGAGATAGATTGTTCATTTGGAACAATATTTTCTTTAGAGCAATTATGTCTCTGTTCACAATTATCTCTTTGTTTATTGTGTTTTCAAAATTCCTATAGTCCTACTGGACATGGAAATTGTAGGACCTTAATAAAATATATTCTTCCATGAACTTTCAGGGAGAGTGTAAGAGATAAAAGCTGTGTTTCTTTTTTGTTTCTTTGTATTTAGCATAGAATGTATTCTGTCAGTAATATCTGTTCATATTGTGGATAGGTAATTTTGACAGACTTCTTTTTACCAGTACTCTGATTGAAAAGCAAAAAGAATGAGAACTCTCCTGATGAAAAGTTTAAAGATTTCAAAAGTTCTCTATCTCTAATCTTCATTTGGTCTGGGAGGGAGAAAGATACAGAGAAACATAGAGACAAAGGAAGGCAGAGAAGGAAACAGAGAGAAAGATAAAGCTCATTTCCCTTCCTCTAGAAATTTATGACAATGTAAACTATAGTGACTCCCTTTGTAAGTACTGACTATTCCATTTTCAAATTATTTTCAAATTATAATTCTGAGTTTGTTTTGACTATTTTTCATAAACTGATTTTTCAATTCAAGAGTTCTCCTTTCCAGAAGAGTTTAAAACCAAGATAGAGGAACACACACACACATACACACACACACACGTGTGTGTGTGTTTGTACAAATATAGCCCCAGATCTTTATCCCTGTCTTTTCCTCTTCTGTCTTGCTTCCACTATTTTCTAATTTGATAGTTCAACTATATCAATATTTGTATAAGTGTGGGCATGTTTTACACATATAACTTTGTAAAATTAAATCTGTTGTTTTCTATTTCAAAAATTATGATATTTGATAGGTAAAATTATCACCCCCCTTCTGAAATTGAGAGATATATAATTCTACTTTTTAATATAAGTTTGAAGATCATTGAACAAATCAAGTATAGTGTAGGTATAGTGGATAGATCAAAACCTTCTGTGTTTTATGCTCTAAGCCATCCTATTTCCCCCCATCACATATAATTTATTAATAATTTTGAGAGTTAAATTGACAAGATTAACCAACCAATCTTTAGAGGAATAGTCACATTTGCCTTTCCTGGTACCTTATAAAAAGAATGCACTGAAATTCCTTGCCTGGCCTCATTCCAGGTATGCGGAACTTTGGGGAGCTTATTTTTACAGACATTTGCATAGCTAAGAGTACTGTATTGTGAGAAAATTCCTCTAATTTGGTAAAGAATCAGTGGGACTAATATCTCAAGAGCTGTTGAATCAAAACAAAACTTCCATACCATATGGACATCCTTTTTTAGAAGTCAATGAAATAGCTTTTGCTGTGAATTTCTGAATGTAAACATTGGGCAACTGCCCTTGTCCCACTGAGTTGACAAGTGTTCTGGGAGCACATATTACTTTTTTTTCTCTTGTCTTTGTACTTTAAGGAACTTAGGCCCAAGAAAGCAATGGTAAGGTGATAGAAAAATCCCAAAGAGACTTCTGAGTTTCCATGTACAACAGGGGTCAATAACAGAGTCTCTGGGAGCAGTAGTATCTCTGGAAAAGTACTAGCATGATAGAGATTCCATTTGTCATTACTTCTTGTTATGGGGCAGCTAGGTGGTGCAGTGGATAGAGCACCAGTGCAGGAGTCAGGAGGATCTGAGTTCAAATCTTACCTCAGACATTTGACACTCACTAGCTGTGTGACCTTGGTCAAATTACTTAACCCCAATTGCCTCATCCTGGGTCATTTCCAGTCGTCCTGATAAATATCTGGTCACTGGGATTCGGATGACTCTGGAGGAGAAGTGAGGGCTTGTGACCTGCACAATCTTCCTTCACTCCAAACAAAGTCAAGTTGCAAGTCACGTCATCATTTCTCTGATGGCACGGTCTTCTTTGGCAACGAAGGATGAACACACTTCTTGTTACACCTCAGGAAATCCTTTTTCTAATTGATCAGTGAATTATACTGATTGGTTTATTCTAGATACCATAGCAGCTGGAGACTCATGAGAATCCCAGAAAACTCCAGTCCCTGAGAGTATTCTTAGATAACTAGGAAGAGTTATTCTCTAGGGACCCATTCTGTCAGTGTAAATGGGAAATTTAAGAATAATTTGTCTAAAATCTAGTTGATGGTGATAAAAATAGAACCACAAGAATGCCTGCTTTTAAGAAACTTTCATTCTACCTTGAGTAGTTAATATAAAAATTTAGAAAGCAATGGGGAAAATCCTTTCTACATCTTATCATTTTTCATTAGTCAAAAATTTTAAGGATCATTAGATTTGGATCCAGTCTTAGTAGCATCTTTTTCAACCTCCTTATTTTAATGATGAATAAGAAGAGGAAAAAAAATTACATATCACCTACTCTTGGGGCTATAGTGACGAAAATGAAGCCTAGAATGATTGGTTCAATGATATATGAGCAGTAGCAGGTTTACACAACAGGAATGTGAAACCAATTTACTTTGACCCCAATAGAGAACTTCTATCTTTAGGTGCTCCTCAACTAGGAAATATACTTCCTCCACTGATTGTTCATATAACCATTGTGATTTATTTCACTTGATTTTTTCCTTTTTTTTTGTTGCTCTTTGCCTAGAAATAAAAAATCTTTTCAGTTTCATTTTGAATTACTATATTTTTCTTGTTTCTTTTCTATTAATATCCTCAACAACAGCCACAACAAGCATAATACCACAATAAATAATAATGTTACACTTTTGCAGATTTGATAATGCAAATACCGACTCTCAGTTTCTATGTTCCCTATATTTTCTTGATATTCATACATTTTATAGGAATGTTGATATGGCTTTATTTCTTCTATAAAGTAGGCTAATAATTTTTGTGAAAGTTATTAGTTTCAATCATAAATTAGTCTAGGAATATCACTTGTCCAGAAGGGCTCTGTAATCAGCTAGCTTATGTCAGCTGCTTCTTGTCATGTAAATTTTTGACATTCTGAATCTCTAAAACAGTCAAATTCATTTAAATTGTGAAATTTCATGGAATATTTATTGGATAATTTTCATTTTAATTTTTTTCTAATCCCTCCTTTCTCCTTTGAAAATTTTGTCATTTGAGTCTCCTTTAGTTAAAGAAAAATATTTTAAAAGTAGTTACCTTTCATTTCATGTTGTTTTCTTAATCAGCTCTAGTTTTCATTAGCGCTCTCTCTCTCTCTCTCTCTCTCTCTCTCTCTCTCTCTCTCTCTCTCTCTCTCTCTCTCTCTCTCTGGAGAGTTGTACTCCAGTCAGGGAGAGAATTTTTTTTCTTGACTCAGTTCTAGGTATTGTCTTCTTCATGCAGACAGGAACTGTCTACTGGGAAACTTCTTCCTCCTATGCCATTGTATCTTCAGTTTCCTAAATGACACCAGACTTAAGCCTGTAGATTCCATTTTTTTCCACTTGGCCTTCGTGAACACCATAGTGCTTGTTTCCAAAGGAGTTCCTCAGGCAATGGCTGATTTGGGGAGGAACCTTTTCTTTGATCATGTTGAGTGTAGGCTTATGATTTTCCTCACTGAGTGGCCCCATGATCTTTTTGTCAGCGTTACCTGCTTTCTGAGTGATTTCCAGATTATCACCATTAATTCCTTTACATGTGCCATATGGTCAGAACTCAGGACTCGTGCCTCAAAGTGCATGTTCCCCCTCTGTTTTTTCTACTGGGTTTTACATCTACCAATACATATCTTTATGCTTGTGAATATGCAGAATTTTATGCAAAGTTGTTTGTTGTCCTCTGTCTTCAAAGAGGACCAAAATGACATCACCATGATAAAGTGAAATTTCAATGTGTATGACTGTGGCTGATCAGACCAATATGAGCTCAGAATGCTCTACCACAGGTTGGGAACACATAGTCTGTGTGAATATTTTTGATGAACATCCTAAATTTGCACATCCTGTGTTTACTTTGTGCTGTCTCAATTCTGCTTTTCTCAAAGAGCACAGCACACTTTCTGATGTGGGCATGTCATGCTGAGTGGTCCTGTGCCAGTGTCTCCCATGTTGAACAGTCAAATCCAAAGTTCTTGAGAGAATTCTTAAGAGTATCCTTGTATCGTTTTTTTCTGGCCAACATGTGATCACCTGCCCCATGCAAATTCTCCATAAAATAATCTTTTTGGCAAGTGTACATTTTGCATTCGAACGATGTGGCCAACCCATTGGAGTTCCACTCTCTGAAGCATAGTTTGAACACTTGGCAGTTCAGCTCGAGAAAGGGCTTCAGTGTCTGGTACCTTATCTTGCCAGGTGATCCTCAGAATCTTCCTAAGACACTTGAAATGGAAGTGACTCAGTTTCTTGGCATGGCACTGGTAGAGTATCCATGTTTCACAAGCATATAACCATGAGGTCAGCACAACAGCTCTGCAGATCTTCAGTTTGGTATTCAGTCTAATACTTCTCTCTCATGTTTTCCTTTGGAGCCTCCCAAACACTGAGCTAGCTCTGGCAATGAATGCATCAACCTCATTGTCAATGTGTACATCCCTGGAAAATACACAACCAAGGTAAGTAAACTTATCCACAGCATTCAAAACTTCTCCATTTGTTGTAACTGATGGTTCCATGTATGGATGGCGGTGGCTGATGGAGCACCTGTGTTTCTTCGGTGTTAATTATTAGGCCAAAATTAGCACAGGCAGCAGAGAATTAATCTATACTTTGTTGCATCTGAGCTTCAGAGGCTGCATTGAGTGCACAATCATCTGCAAACAGAAAATCATGCACCAACATTTCCTCCACTCTAACCCTAAATGTGCTCTAATCCTTTTCAAATTGAAGAGCTTTCCTTCAGTACAGTAGTTGACCTTGATGCCATATTCATCCTCACTGAAAGCATTTGACAACATGGCTGAAAACACCATGCTAAAAAGCATGGGAGCAAGCACACGGCCCTGTTGCACTCCATTGGTGACTAGGAAGGCATGAGAGCATTTTCCATTATCCAGAACCCAGGCAAACACGCCATCATGCAATTGACATACAATATTGATGAACTTCTCCAGGCAACCAAATTTTGACATAATTTTCCATGAACCCTCATGACTAACAGTGTCAACAGCCTTGGTCAGATCTACACATGCTTTGTGCAGACCTCTGTTCTGCTCCTGGACTTTCTTTTGGAGTTGTTGGGCAGCAAACACCATATTGATTGTTCCTTGGCCCTTTTTGAAGCCACCCTGCCTCTCAGGTATATGACCATCTTCCTGGTGAAGGATCAGTTTATTAAGGAGGACTCTAGCAAGAACTTTGCCAACAATGGCTGAGAGAGATCCCTCTGTGATTGTCCCAGGACAACCTATTCCCTTTACCCTTATAGAGATGGACAATGGAGGCATCCTTAACAACACAAGGATATGGATTTTGGGATTCTGTTCATGTTTTGTTCCAGCCACATTCAACATCTCTTTTTTTGTAATTGTGTACTTTATTCATGATTTACTGTGTGTGGCATTTATGGTCATGGCTAGCGTTTACCTGGTACTTTTCCTGCAGGGGCACCATCAACAAGTCCAGCTTATTCACAATTCCAGCCTTTTGTCAAGAAGATTCCCTAGACTTAGAGCCACTTACATTATCTTGTTCTTGGTGAGCATTTATATTTCCTTCTACTCAGTCAATTCTGTTTCATCATTTTATCTCTTTCATTGATAAAAATTATCAGTGTTTGATGAGCATATTAACTCTGTTGGGCACATATTATCCAGCCATCAGGTCATTTGTGCTTATCAGCTCTGAGTTCCAAATTCTTCATTTCTTCTATTCCTTCTGGCAAAAGAAAAGATCCCAAGACTCTTTCTTCCTTGAGTGTTCCACTGCTCAACATTCTATTTTCACCCTTACAAGTAGAAACATTTATGAAGCTGATCAAAGTAGGTCAGCAAACAAAAACATCAACAAATCATAGAGCTCAGAAAGTGTAAGGAAGATTAATGATGAATATAATCATCATATCTAGCTTTTATGTAGAGATTTAAAATATGAAAAATAGTTTGTATACACTTTATATTTAGCCTATCCTGATGTTCTGTTATTGTGAACCTCCCTGTCTCACTTGAAGACCATTCTGAGCCCTCATTCCTGAAATATTTATTAAGTTTACCAATTCCAAATTATATTTTTGTTTCTCATAGAATGGGATTTTGAGAGCTGCTCTCTAATGACAGCAAGGGAGAGTTGAGAAATCTTTACCAATTGTTTCTACATATGAAGTAGTCGAAAAAATGTTAAGTTTTACCTGTGACTTACAAAGTAGATAAGCAATATCTGAGATAAAAGAAAAAGAGAAAGTTTTGTGAAACTCGTTTCTCATCAGGAGTGATATAAAGGATGCATTATGTTTCAAGGGAAATTTACTAAGAGGGTGAACTGAAGCAACTCTCTGAGCTTTATAATGTTTATGAAGAGGGACACCCTGCTTGTCAATAAATGGATCGATGGATAGCCTCTATTTATGTGAAAGGTCCAAAGTAATAGGACAGTTTTTAAATAGGTTTTGGGGATTATAGAACAAAGAAGAGAACAGGGTAGGGTATATCATGTGGTTGAGGGCAACACGATCAGTTACAGAGATGAAGTGCAGGGAGCAACATGATTCACTGGAAGTTGGCAACAGGGCTCCTTCCCTACTGAGAGCCCAGTTGCAAGACAAACAACCAGATATCCTTGAAGGACAACTTGGTGTTATAAGGAGGTTAGGTCCTGTTTGTTTGTGTTCACACAAGCCACCCAAGGTCAGATAAATTCCTTGAAGCAAGAGTAGATCAGGGATTAATACAACTAGATTTCTATAATTAGCCCATTATCAGCCAGCTGAATTCTGAATCAATTACAGTGACCAAGAACAATGACTCAAACAGTTACAGAGGAAAAACAACAAAACTTGTAAATAGTCTTAATAAAAAATGACATAGAATTTGTATTGATCATTTCAATTCCTCCCTTTGACCAATGAGAGAGATAAATCTCTCATAGATCATTTATCTACGGGCAAGTCCTATGAATTCTTTAATACTATCATTATAATTGATAGAGAATACCAACACAAGATCTTCTGGTGGAAATTCAAAACAGGTTATAGTATACAGTAACTAATGCAAAATTGAAAAAGAATAATAAGGTTGATAATTATCACATGAGCCATAATAAAACTATCAAAGACCATAGACTAAATTTAGAAAAGAAATTTGCGTGACTCAAAGCAATTAAAAAGCTCCAAAAGTCAAAGTAATGCAATGATGATTAACAACATTAACTCATGACAAGTCTTCTTGTATCCCAATAACACACTCCTAATGTCCATTTAAACAGTAGATTTAATCTAGGATCCAGGATGTCACTTATAGTGCTCTTCTGGTAGAAATTCTTCTGGACATTCTGGAATACATTTCATCTTCAAGGTAGCTCTGAAATGGGGGGGGGGGGGGGGAAGGTCCTCTTCAGTAGAGTTGTTTCTCTGGTTCCATATCTCTTCTAGATTCTTAGAAGTTCTTTCTATAATCTATTATAAAACAGTTATCAATACAATCTAATACATCTTGAATTTTATTCTCTAATAGCCAGAAAAATCAGCTCAAATCTTACAGTTCTCATATTATCAATAATTGAGCTATAAGAAAAACTTTAAATTAGAAACCCATAGTTCACTTGAAATTTCAGAGGATTTAAATTTTTAAATACCCCTGTCTGCTTCTGTCTTGAAACCTTGTACTTGTAAACACTGCTAACAACAATCTAAAGAATCTTTACAAAATATGAGTAACTTCTAAAGTGAGTCCTTCTGGTTCAAAATTTAATAATTAGCAAATGAAAGCTGAATCCTTTTATTTTTTTATAATTAATTTATTTATTTATTTAACTTTTTACATTCATTTTCACAAAATTTTGGGTTCCAAATTTTTTCCCCCTTTTATTCCCCTCCCCCACCCCAATACCCCAAGCAATCTAATTTTCCCTATCTCCAATCTGCCCTCTCTTCTGTCATCCCTCCCTTCTCTTGTCTCCATCTTCTCTTTTCTCCTGTAGGGCCAGATGACTTTCTATTCCTCATTAACTGTATGTCTTCTTTCCTAGTAGCAACAACAATACTAGACAGTTGTTCCTAAAACTTTGAGTTCCAAATTCTCCCCATCCCTCCCTTCCCACCCTTTCCCTTTGGGAAGGCAGGCAATTCAATATAGGCCATATCTGTGTAATTTTGCAAATGACTTCCCTGATAGTCGTGTTGTGTAAGCCTAACTGAATCACCCTCCATCCTACCCTGCCCCTCATTGTTTCTCTTCTGTCTTTTGATCCTGTCCCTCCCCAAGTGTTAACTTCAAATTGCTCCCTCCTCCCTTTGCCCTCCCTTCCATCATCCCCCCCCTTGCTTATCTCCTTCTCCCCCACTTTCCTATACTGTAAGATAGGTTTTCATACCAAAATGAGTGTGCATTTTATTCCTTCCTTTAGTCAAATGTGATGAGGGTAAACTTCTTGTTTTTTTTTCTCAGCTCTCCTCTTTTTCCCTCCACTAAAAGGTCTCCTACTTGCCTCTTAAATGACATATAATTATCCCATTCCATTTCACCCTCTTTCCTCCCACTACATTTCTCTCTCACCATTTACCTTAATTTCTTTTAAGATATGGTCCCATCCTATTCAATTCAATCTGTGCTCTCTGTCTCTGTATGTGTGTGCATGTGTCTATGTGTGTGTGCATGCATGCGTGTACATGTGTGTGTATGGACCCACCAACTCTACCCAGATACTGAAAAGTTTTAAGAGTTACAAATATTGTCTTTTCATGTGGGAATGTAAACAGTTCACTTCTGGTAAGTCCCTTAAGACTTCTCTTTGCTGTTTACTTTTTCATGCTTCTTCTCATTCCTCTGTTTGAAAGTCAAATTTTCTTTTCAGCTCTGGTCTTTTCATCAAGAATGCTTGAAAGTCCTCAGTTTCATTGAAAGACCATATTTTCCCCTGAAGTATTATACTCAGTTTAGCTGGGTAGGTGATTCTTGGTTTGAGTCCTAGTTCCTTTGACTTCTGGAATATCCTATTCCATGCCCTTAGATCCCTTAATGTAGAAGCTGCTAGCTCTTGAGTTATCCTGATTGTATTTCCACAGTACCGGAATTGTTTCTTTCTAGCTGCTTGCAAGATTTTCTCCTTGACCTGGGAATTCTGGAATTTGGCCACAATGTTCCTAGGAGTTTCTCTTTTTGGATCTCTTTCAGGCAGTGATCGATGGATTCCTTCAATACCTATTTTGCCCTCTGGTTGTAGAATATCAGGGCAGTTTTCCTTGATAATTTCATGAAAGATGATGTCTAGGCTCTTTTTTTGATTATGGTTTTCAGGTAGTCCCATAATTTTTAAATTGTCTCTCCTGGATCTATTTTCCAGGTCAGTTGTTTTTCCAATGAGATATTTCACATTCTCTTCCAATTTTTCATTCTTTTGGTTTTGTTTGGTGATTTCTCGGTTTCTCAGAAAGTCATTAGTCTCCATCTGTTCCATTCTAATCTTGAGAGAACTATTATCTTCAGTGAGCTGAAGTGATAAGTTAGTTTCTTCTTTGACTATTCTAATTCCTTCAATTTCTTTTTCTTCTCTTTTTGCTACAGCTAACATTTCTAGTATCATATTGAATAATAGTGATGATAACAGGCATCCTTATTTCACCCCTGATCTTACTGGGTATGTATCTAGCTTACCTCCATTACATATAATGTTTCCCAAAGGTTTTATGTACATGCTGCTTACTATTTTATGGAAAGTGTCATTTATTCCTATGCTCTTCAGTGTTTTCAAAAGGAATGGGTGTCCTATGCTCTTCAGTGTTTTCAAAAGGAATGTGTGTTGCATTTTGTCAAAAGGTTTTTCTGCATCTATTGAGATAATCATCTGGTTTCTGTTAGATTTGTTGTTAATATGATCAATAACGCTAATGATTTTCCTAATATTAAACCAGTCCTGCATTCCTGGTATTAATCCTACCTGATCATAATGTATTATTCTTGTGATAAATGACTGTGTTCTTTTTGCTAAAATCTTACTTAAAATTTTTCCATCTGTGTTCATCAGAGAAATGTGTTTATAATTTTCTTTTGCTGTTTTGGCTCTTCCTGGTTTACATATCAAAACCATATTTGCAGCATAACAAGAATTTGGGAGGACTCCTTTGACTCCAATTTTCCCAGATAATCTATATAGTATTGGAATTAACTTCTTTAAAAGTTTGATGGAATTTACTTGTATATCCATCTGGTCTTGGAGATTATTTTTTCTAGCGAGTACATTGATGGCTGGTTCAATTTCTTTTTCTAACATGGAGATATTAAATATTCAACTTCCTCTTCTGTTAATCTGGGCAATTTATATTTTTTTTAAGATACATCCATCTCATTTACATTGTCGAATTTATGGGCATGCAGTTGAGCAATGTAATTTCTAAATATTGTATTAGTTTTCTCAATGGAGGTGAGTTCACCCTTTTCATTTTTGATATTGGTAAGTGGCTTTTCTTCTTGCTTTTTTAAAAATAAAATTGAACAAAAGTCTATCAGTTTTTATTTTTTTTCATGAAACCTGCCTTTAATTCTATTTATTGGTTGAACAGTTTTCTTAATTTCAAGTTTATTAATTTCTCCTTTGGTGGTTTGTATTTCTAATTTGGTATTTACTTGTGAATTTTCAATTGGTTCTTTTTTTAGTTTTTTCAGCTGCATGCCCAGTTCATTGATCTCCTCTTTCTCTATTTTATTCATGTAGTCATTCAAGTACATGAAGCTTCCCCTAAGAACTGCTTTTGCAGTATTCTATAAGGTTTGTTAAGTTGTCTCATTACTGTCATTCTCTTGAATCAAGTTGTTGATTGTTTCTATTATTTCTTGTTTAACCCACTCATTCTTTAGGATTAGACTATTCAATTTCCAATTAATTTTTCATCCATTATTCCGTGATCTTTTATCACATATAATTTTTATTGCATTATGATCTGAGAAGGATGCATTGACTATCTCTGCCTTTCTGCACTTGATTGTTAGATTTTTATGCCCTACTCCATGGTCAATTTTTTTTATATGTGCCATGTGTCATTGAGACAAATGTATATTCCTTTCTATCCCCATTCAGTTTTCTCCAAGGATCTATCATATTTACCTTGTCTAATATTTTATTCACCTCCCTAATTTCTTTCTGGTTTATTTTGTGATTAAATTTATCAAGTTCAGAGAGAGGGAGGTTGAGGTCCCCCACTAGTATAGTTTTGCTCTCTTTTTCTTCCTGCAACTCCCTTAACTTCTCCTATAAAAACTTGGATGATATACCACTTGGGGCATATATGTTTAGTAATGACATTGCTTTGCTGTCTATGATGCCTTTTAGCAGGATATAATTTCCTTCCTTATCTCTTTTGATTAGATCTATTTCTGCTTTTGCTTTGACTCAGATTAGGATTGCTACCCCTGCTTTTTTTACATCAGCTGAAGCATAGTATATCCTGCTCCAACCTATCACCTTTACCCTGTGTGTATCCCCCTGTTTCAAATGTGCCTCTTATAAACAACATATTGTTGGATTATGGTTTTTAATCCACTCTGCTCTCCGCCTCTGTTTTATGGGAGAGTTCATCTCATTCACATTCCCAGTTATGATTACTATCTGTATCTTTCCCTCCATCCACTTTCCCACCATTTGTGCTTTTAGATTTCCCTTCTCCCTTTCCCTCCACAAGAGTTTAATTTTTAACCACTACCTTATACAATCTTCCCTTCCTTCTTTCAGCCCCACCCTTTTACTCCCCTTTGCCTTTACTACTTCTTTCCTCTCTTTTAGCCTCTCTTCCTCTTTCTTTCCCCTTTCTCCTCCTACATTGCATTATATCACACTAAATTATAGAGTTAAAAAGATTTATATACTTAATTTACTTTGTTCTTCCCTCCTTGAACCAAATCAGATGAGAGTATAGTCAAGCAATGTTCATTTCCCTCCCCTCTTTCCGTGTACTGTAATAAAATTTTGTGCCTCTTCCTCTGATGTAATTTCACGTTTTCTTCCTCCTCCTTTGCACATGTCCTGTTACAATCTCTTTACACGCTGAAATCAAATTTTTATCATCACAACATTTACTTTATACCCGATCCTTTTATCTGTGTATATCCCTTATATATTTTGTAATAAATATACAAATTCTCAAGATGAACAAGTATCATCTTGCCTTACTGAGATGTAAGCAGTTTGCCCGTATTTTGTAACAAGTTTTTTTTTTCCTGTTTACCTCTTTTGAGACCTGCATTGATGATTGAATTTTCTATTGAGTATGGACCTTTTCATCATAAAGGTCTGGAACTCCTTATTTCATTGAATGTCCATCTCCTGGTCTGAAATATTATGCTCATTTTTGCCGGGTAATTGATCCTTGCTTGTAGTCCCAGCTCCTTTCCTTTATGGAATATCGTATTTCAATTCCTTTGATCTTTTAATGTAGAAGCTGCACGGTCTTGTGTGATCCTGACTGTACTTCCTCGATAGTCTTTCTGACTGCCTGTAGCATTTTCTCCTTTGCTTGCTCTTCTGGAATTTGGCAATGGTATTCCTTCCTGTTTTCACTTTGGGATCCTTTTTGGGAGTTGATCGGTGGATTCTGTTGATTACTGTTTTGTCCTCTGGATATTGGACTTCTGGGCAGTTTTCCTTAATGATTTCTTGGAATATAATGTCCAGGTTCTGTCTTTCATCTTGGCTTTCTGGTAGACCAATTAGATTTTCCCTTATGGATCTATTGTCCAGTTCAGTTGCTTATCTAGTTATTACATTATAAGATTTAAATATTACATTTTCTTCTACCTTTTCATTTTTCAGATTTTGTTTGACTGATTCTTGATGTCTCCAAAAGTCATTACTTCTACTTACCCAATTCTAATTTTTTTCATATAGTTTTCTTCATTTAATTTTTGCATCTACTTTTTCATCTGTCCAATTATGCTTTTAAGGAATTACTTTTTCCAGATAGCTTTTGTTCTTCCTTCTCCCTTAGTCCAGTTTTCCCAATTAGTTTTTTTGCCTCCTTTTCCTTTAGTCCAATTTTCCCATTTAGGTTTTGTGCTTCCTTTTCCATTTGTCCAATTTTCCTTTTTAAGGAGCTGTACTCTACAGTGAATTCTTTTTTCATACTTTTGAAATCACTAGCTAGTCTGTTTTCTATTTCTCAAATTTGACTTTTAAAATCCTTCTGCAGCTCTTTCAAGAGTGCTTTTTTTGTTTGTTACCAGTTCATATGCCCTTCTGGTATTTCAGATGGTGGTACAGCTTCAATGCTGACCTCTTTGATATTCATGTTTTGATCCTTGTCCCCATAGAAAGATTCTATGATATTTTCTTTCCTGCTTTGCTTCTTACTCATGATGATGAGGCTTTGTGTGTTGTATTCTCTGGTTCATTCAGCTAGAAGCTAAAGAACCTGTTGCTTAGCTGACTGGTGTGAGAAAGAAGAGGCTAATAAAATTCTTTTTTGATTCCCTGAATTTGCCCTGGAGCTAGCTTGTTAAGTGTGGAGAAGGGGTAGTGTGGTCACAGAGGTCTCTTCTTCTGAGCTAGAGTAAAGGCAAGTTCAGAGGTTGGTGATCCTGGCTAGTGTCTTCCCGATTCCCCTGGTGTGTTGAGTCACGCCTTGCGTCCTGGTGTTGGTGGTTGTGTCTCCACCCCTCCTGGAACTCTGGATCTCCTCTAGGTTTGCTGAGGTGGGGCTGTCTGGGACCCCTATGGCTTTCTTCCCCAGAAAGAGGGATCCTCCTTAGCGATTTTCCTAGCCTCACGTGCTATGACACTGTTGGTGTCTTCTACTGATCCCACTGATCCAGGACTTTTCTGGGGAAATATTTTATGGTTCTTTGAAGGTCAAGAAGGGGAAGCTGAGAGAGCATCTACCAATCACTCCATCATTTTGACTCCTGGAAGTTCAAGTAGGTGACTTGCAGACATTTAATCTGCAGTCTGCTAGATACCTGCAGATACCTGGGGCCCCATGGTTCTCACTTGCTCGGTTCTCCTGCACTCCTGTCTTGAGCTGTTATACCTGAGATTCACAGTGTTGCTGCTACCTGAGACCATCCTGTGACTTCCCTCTTGGCCCTGCTGTGGTGGGGAAACTCTGGACTCTGTGTGTTGTTCTTCCCCTTCAGAATAGAACCTTTCTATAGACCTTCTAATCTGTCCTGGGCTGTGAATCTCCCACACTCTGTCTCCTATTCGATTCCACCCTTCCAAAATTTGGTCTGATTTTCCTTTTACAGAGATCTGAAGGAGTTTGTGTAAGAATTTAGGTGAGCAGTTGCTCTAACTCTGCCATCTTGATGCTGCCCCTGAAGTGATTTTCTTAAAGCACAGTTCTGACCATATCATCTCTTCTACTCAATAAACTCCTATGATTTTTCCACAATTAAATTCAAAACCCTCTAGCATGCTCCAGCCTTAGCAGTCTACTTACACCTTACTCCCTGCTATACACTCTTCTTCAAGAGAAACTGGCCTCCTTGCTATTTTGCCAAGCAAACATTTCATCTTTTGGCTCTGGGAATTTTTTGGGAGCCTCCTCCCGTTCATGCCGTGGATTCTCTCTGTTCTTTTCTCTGCCTACTGCTTTTCTTTAAGTGTCAGCTGAAATCCCATATTGGGCAGAAAGACTTTCCCAGCTCCTCTCCTTCCTCTCCATCTTCTATTAATTTCCTGTTTATCCTGTGCAGACTTTATTTGAAAATAATTTTTTGCAAATATTTGTGTGATTTCTCATTTTATCACTTTTGATCTATTTGGTCATCAGCAAGTCCTAAAGTCGGTACCTCAGATCATAAACTGTCCAAAATCCTCTCTGATAATCATTTCTTGACATGTGTTTTTAGTAATGAAACAAAACCATTTACAACTTTTTGTAGGTATCAAATATTCATAATAATAGCAATATTTTATATCGGTTGACAAAAACAAATGTTTCTTGCGCTACAGTAAAGCTTTTTTTCTACTATTATCAGCATGTCTTCAATACAAAAAATACCTGAAATTTGGTTTTGCTTCAAGTGAGTGTAGCATACATGTAGTTCTAGGAGTACAGACTCATAGCATATCTTGACCTTGGGATACACGTTCTCAGGAATACAGAAACTGAGAGTCCAAGTTTTAGCAGTAAGTACTACATCTATATGATGCAAAAAATACTTTTAATGTCACAGATACGGTTTTCAAGAAGGTTGTAACTGTTTCTCTGTTGGCCATGATCCATGAAGACCTCCTGCAA
The DNA here is from genome assembly GCA_023548195.1 of Bettongia penicillata ogilbyi. Lineage (NCBI taxonomy): Eukaryota > Metazoa > Chordata > Mammalia > Diprotodontia > Potoroidae > Bettongia > Bettongia penicillata. The sequence continues at coordinate 68,159 of JAJHZJ010000955.1, forward strand.
GTGTGATTTTTTTTTTATAAGAAGGATCATCCCTTGAATAAGTAGTTGAAGAGCCTTGTTCACTGAATGAGTGCTACCTCACTCAAATTGAGAACCTGAAAACACCTTAGCCTAAAATGGCCAGAGTTTCTCATCGCATCCTGTACCATCTCCACTCATCCTGACTGATATCTGACCACTAGACCCAGATGGCTCTGGTGGAGAACGTGAGGCTGGTGACCCTGCCAGTCTCCCCTCCCTCACATCAAAGTCAAGGGCAAGTCATGTCATCATGTCCCTGATGTCATGGTCCTCTTCAAGAATGAAGGATAAATATAATTCTGCTTACAAAAGGAATTTAAATTCTTGTCCCGGCCTGCGGGACAAGAACGCGGACCCTGGAAGAAAGGAGAGGGTGCGGGACAGGAGACGCGAAGAACGGAGACAAGACAGGCTTTCTGATCAAGTCTCGTTTATTGAGGGGTAGGGTAGCAGTAATTATAGTGGTGACAGAGGAAGTAGGGGGTTTACAGCAAGCAGCAGTGGGAGGGGTAGTAAGATGTTTCAGATATCTTACGAGGGCAGGATGTTTGCTCCCAGCGGCAGTCCAGACCTTTATCTTGGTAATAGATAGCCGTGGCTCCCCACAAATTCTCTTGAAGTAGGTGGGTCTATTCTCACTTAAGTACTGAGGTGTTTTGCATGTTGCACCATATGAAAAGATATGACTTTGGATTGCTGGATAGAATGCTGATATGATGCCGCAGACCCACATGAGGGGCAAGGTTGTTACTGGAACTTTTTCAGGACAAGACACTCGTGTTTCAATATATTCTTCAGGGAAGAAAAAGACTTTGGAAACTGTAGTCATTTAGGGAGATGTAGCTTCTCAATATGTCCTTTACTTCCAGCGTCCCTCCCTAGGAGCTTTATAGAGAGAATTTCCCCTTAATTGAGTTTGGGGTCTCTCTCCTGGTTGAACTTAGATCGTATCTTAGTCCAATATAAAGAAGTAATTCTTTCTAGCATATTTTCTTGTATATTCTCATCTCCATCACCTCTTCAATTTCTATTTACTATTGACTTAGATAAATGAGTTTGTATTCTAATATATATGTATACCTATATTTATGTGTGTGTATACACACACACACGCACACACATTGTTGTTTGTCTTTCTCATTGTATTGTGAGATTCTGGAAAGCAGATTTTTTTGGTTCTTTGCTTCACTTTGTTTCCCTAACATTTAGGATAGTGTATGGCACATAGCACATATTTAATACATGTTTATTAAGTGATTAATTGATTGGGACCACAAAATGACCAGCACGATTTGAAAAAAATGATATGTGATCTCTTTCTTTGTGCTATAAATCTGGGAAAGTCTTTTCTTCTTTATTGATTTTGAGTTTACAACATTCGGTTCCATAAGCTTTTGATTTTTAATTTTTCTCCCCCTTTCTCCCTGCCACCTTCTCAAGACACCATGCTATCTGTTACAAGCTCCACATGTACATTCATGTTAAACATATTTTCACATTAGTCATGTTGTAAAAAGAATTATAATCATTGAAATGAACTACAAGAAAGAAAAAAACATAGCAAAACAAAAGCAAAAAGATAGAGAGCAAAGATTGTGCTTCGATCTGCATTCAGATACAAAGTTCTTTCTCTGGATGTGGATAGCATTTTCCACCATGAACCTTTAGGAGCCTTCTTAGAACTTTGCATGGCTGAGAAGACTCAAGGTTATCAAAATTAACCATCACACAGTGTGGTTGTAAATGTGTACAGTGTTGTCCTGGTTCTTCCTCTTCACTTATCATGAGTTTGTATAAGTGGTTCCAGGATTCTCTGAAGTCCAATATATGGTACAACTATAGTACAACTGAATTCCATTACGGTCTTATGCCACAACTTGTTCAGCCATTCCTATCTGCAATGTTTTTATGACATTACACATTAACAAATCATCACTGTTCATAATAATGATGCATCTCAGAAGTCAGAAGTTAGCCAGACTCTAACAGCCTGAAGATGTAGCAGTTGGCACCATTTGTAAGTCCCTCTCCTTTGTCCACGCAGGTAGACAGGCTCATTGTTTTGGAATCTCCTGTCTCTTTAATGGGAGAATGAGGTTCTTGGTGCTTTGCATTTCTCATATTAAATTCAAAATTAAAAAAAAGTTTTAATATAAAGTATCATATCCAGAATGGAAAGGAGAGAAGGAAATAACTATGTACTAGTTACACAAATATTAATCAGGTATGGAACAAGCAGTTTCATTCCCACACATTAAAAAATGATCCTTAGCAATACAGATATTTAAATTCATGATAGTTGGTACAGAGGCTAGTATTATTGTTTTTTTGTTTTTGCTTTATGTAGCAGTTGGAATTAAGAGACTTGCCCAGAGTCACACAGCTAGTGTTAAGTGTTGAAGGCCCAATTTAAACTCAGGTCCTACTGACTCCAGGACTATTGTTCTATGCACTATGGCATCATCTAGTTGCTCCTAAACTTTGTAAGGAATTTTGAGGGTGAAGCCAAGATGGCAGAGAAAAGGCTGTGATTCACACGAGCTATCCCCCATGCCCCTTTAGCACCCACAAAAAGATTAAAACAGTTCTTCAGTTCATGTCATCCTAGAAGGTCAGCACGAAAGGTCTGTGGCAAAAAGGTGGACCAATGCAAACCAAACCCTAGCATAACAGGAATAGGCCTTGGGGCAATTGAATCAGTGGTATCAGTGGCAGTTCCCAGACCTTTCAGTTCACAGATGCCTGTGATGGCAACCAAATTAAGATCTTTTGTTGTTTTTGTTTTATTAAAAGTGCCTCTGTTTGAATAATATGATTAAAGAAGATGCTTCCCCTCCTTGATGGACCTGCCCATTGTGGGAAGCTTCATTAGGGGAGTTGTTTTGTAGGAGGGTCTTAAGTACCTTTTGTTTTTTCTTTTGAGGCACTGGCTCAGAACGTTATGATACTCGCTCTAAAAAGTCTGTAAATACCCTGAGAGTCATGTTTTACTTTGTGGTTTAATTTCTGTAAGAAGGTTTGAGTGCCAGAAGAGGACTCTGGAAAGCCACTAAGGAGTCTTCCAGGCTTTGAGATACTGAGATTTTCCCTCTCTGGTAGAGATGTGTACATGGAGACATGTCTGCTGACTTTGGATTTCTCTTTATTTTTTTCTAAAATTTTGATTTTGTTTTTCTCTCATACCTGTGCTTGATTAAAGTGATTGTTAAACTCTCAAAAAGTTGCCTTTCCTTTTAGAGAAACAGATCAAAGAATCCGTGGTAGGAAGTCTCCCTGTATGTGTTGGGGTGCTTACTGATACAATGCCAAAGACAAATTGGAAGGAGAGCAGGAAAAGTCTGTCATACCTGGGTGAGAGTGGAGCACTGTCCAATGAAGTCTGTGTCAGCACAACCATTGCTCCAGAAAAGCAGGAGCAGACCTTGGGAGCCACTATATCAGCAGTGCCAACAGCTGCTTCCAGATCTCTCAGTCCACAGATAGTAAGGGATCAAAACACTGGTTAACAGGAGATTACAGAGGTCTTTTTCTTGGCACTCAGGCAGCATTTCTTGCTTTGCCCATGCTCTTATCTAGTCTCAGTCCAGGCTGAGCATCCTGACGAGGATGGAACTGATACTTTTATACAGAAAACCTCTACGAGAAGATGTGCATGGAATTAAGCCTGAGGTACTCTGGAGGCAGCAGCAGAAGTGCTTATATGGAATTCAGGAGTATCAAGTAAACGAATTAAGTAATCCAGGTGGGCTGTGGTGGTCCAGTTGCCTAGGGCAGAGACTCCAGCATTTTGGGCTACTGTATGGGAAAAATCAGGAACTGTGTCGCTCTTGAAGACATAGTCTTTTACTTTTAGGGATTAAGATCCCATCCCCATCAGTCCCAGATCAATAAGAAGCACTGGTCCACTACAGAGGCCACAGTGGAGCAGGGACTATGCAGTTCAGGGTAGAAAAGAGTACCTTTGTTCACTCATAGGCTATCAGACCAGAGCACAGGCCAAGAGAGTAGTAAACTCCTCTCTTTAGATCATAATACCTTGGAAGAACTGAGAACTTTTAAGTCCCTAGAATATCTCTGAAAATAGCTATACAAAATTCCTGAAGCTTGGGCCACTGTATCCTCCACCCTAGAAGCAAGGCCTACTTTAACAAAGAGTAAAAACAAAATAATAGATTGGGAAAATGAACAAACAACAGAAAAATATTGACCATACAAAGTTACTATAATGACAAGGAAGATGAAAACACACACTCAGAAGAAGATAAAGTGAAAGTTCCTATATTCAAAGCTTCCTACAGAAATATGAATTGGTCTCAGACTACAGAAGAGCTCAGAAAGGACTTCAAAAATCAAGTAAGAAAGGTAGAGGAAAATTTGGAAAGATAAATGAGAGTGATGAAAGAAAATCATGAAAAACAAGTCAACAGCTTGGTTAAGGAGACACCAAAAAATACTGAGGAAAATATCTTCAAAAGCACACTAGACCCAGTGGTAGGTTGGTTGTTGTCCTTGGTCTTTGAAGAGGATCAAAATGACATCACCATGATAAAGTGAAATTTCAGTGTGTCTGCCTGTGGCTGACCAGATCAATAGGAGCTCGAAATGCTGTACCAAAATATTGGACACAGATAGTGCATGTGAATATTTGGGATGGATATCCTAAATTTGTGCATCCTGAATTTACTTTGTGTTGTCTCAATTCTTTTTTTTTCCAATTTGATTAATTTTTACTGAAGAAAATGAGGACTTTTGAATTCCAGTGCAAACATGCTAGTATTCTAAAACAATAATAAAAATGGAGATATTATTTTTTGATCAGGAAAGGGAACAAGCATTTCTAGAGTTGCTACATGCCACGTGCTATGTTAAGTACCTTTTTACAAATATATTCAATCAGACCGAGCACTCTATCCATTGAGCCACCTAGCTTTCTCTGATCAATTCAAAGACTTTTCTCTCCCCAATTAAAAAGGAAAAATTTCTTTAATAGCCCACAACATTGATTGAAAAGATGTGGCAACTTTAGACTTTTTCATTTTAGCTTGATTGCTACCAAGTACAGAGAGGAACACAGGCAAACTGAGGCTAGATTCTAAGAAGCAAGTATACAAAAGGAGTCATTTTAAACTTGTGAGAATGGGCTAAGAGAGTCAAAGATGTAAGCACTTCCTGAACGAGGCCTCCTAGACATAGGACAAGGTTATTGTGCCAGAGTCCTGGGTGGTTTGGTAATTCAAAGGACCAGTCGTGCTTGCTGGGTCATGAGAACCTTGAATCTCTTCTTGATGGTGATACGGTGTCTGGAGTACTTGTCATCTGGGGAGAATCTGGCTGGGTGAGCTGAACAGGTCTGTTATCCGCAGGGTCTGTTTTCTTTAGGGTGTAGACCCAGTCCCCTTGCTCGTTAAAACATCGCAGCCAATTCCCTTCACGACGCGAGCAGGCCATGGGAAGACTCGGCCACAAGCAGGCTTCCTCCTCCGCCTCGGCCGTGTTGTCTCATTTCTGCTTTGGTCAAAGAGCACAGCACCCTTTCTGATGTGAGAATACCATGTTGAGTAGTCCTTTGCTAGTGTCTCCTATATTGCACAGTCAAACCCAAAGTTCATGAGAGACCTTAAGATTGTCCTTGTATCACTTTTTCTGGCCACCATGTGATCAATTGCCCCATGCAAGTTCTTCATAAAATAGTCTTTTTGGCAAGTGTATATTTTGCATTCAAACAATGTGGCAAGCTCATTGGAGTTGCACTTTCTGAAGCATCGTTTGATACTTGGCAGGACTTCAGTATCTGGTACCTTATCCTGCCAGGTAATGCTCAGAATCTTCCTAAGACAGTTCTAATGGAAATGTTTCAGTTTCCTGGAATGGAGCTGGTAAACTCTCCTTGTTTCACAGATACTTAACAACGACGTCAGCACAATGGCTATATAGACCTTCAGTTTGGTAGTCAGTCTAATACCTTTCTCTCTGAACTTTTCTTTGCAGCCTCCTAAACACTGAGCTAGCTCTGGCAATACATGTATCAGCATCATTGTCATCGTGTGCATTCCTGGGAAGTACACTACCAAGATAAAGGAATTATTCACAGCATCAAAACTTCTCCATTTGTTGTAACTGATGATTCCACATATGTATGTTGTGATGTTGGCTTATGGAGAACCTGTATTATCTTGGTGTTAATTATTAGGCCAAAATTACCACAAGCAGTAGAGAATTGATACATACTTTGTTGCATCTCAGCTTCAGAGGCCACATTGAGCATGAAATCATCTGCAAAGAGAAAATCATGCACCAACACTCCCTCCACTTTGGTCTTGGCTTGTAGTCATTTCAAATTCAAGAACTTACCATCAATATGGTAGTTCACCTTGATGCTGTGGTCATCCTCATTGAAAGTTTTTGTTAATATGGCTGCATACATCAAGCTCAAAAGCATATAAGCAAGCATAAAGTCTTGTTTCATTCCATTGGTGAGTGGGCCAGTATCACTAGAAACATGAGATCGTGAAAATGACATACAATATTGTTGAACTTCTTTGGGCAACCATATTTTGACTGAATTTTCCATAAGGCCTCATGAGTAACGGGGTCAAAGACCTTGGTCTGACCCAGAAATGTTGTATACAGACCTCTGTTCTGCTACTGGCATTTCTTCTGGATTTGTCAGGCTGCAAACACCATATCAACTGTTCCTTGGCCTTTTCAGAAGCCACACAAGCTCTTAGATATATGACCATCTTCCATGTGAAGGATCAGACTATTGAGAAGGACCATAGCACGGATTTTGCCATTAGAAACTAGGAGAGAGATCCCCTTGTGATTGTCCCAGGACAATCTATTCCCTTTACCTTTAGAGAAATGGACAATGGAGACATCCATGAACTCCTGGGCGATAACCTCCTCTTGCCATATAACCTGGAAACTTCAGCCAGCTTTTGCATGAGCAAGGTCCCATTGCCTTGTAAATCTCAGCAGTAACAGAAACAGTACAAGGTGCTTTGGTGCATGAAAGGAGCCTTATGGCCCTCAAAATCTCTTCTTCAGTTGGAAGTTCAGCTAAGAAGGGACTGACTTCAACATGAGGTAAACAGTCAATGGACTCAGCATTGACTGATGATGGTCTGTTGACAACACTATGAAAGTGTTCAACCCATCTCTCCAGGATCATGTCCTTATCACTAATCAATGTGGCTCCTTCAGTACTGACTAGTTCTGATGCATCATAGGTTTTTTGGACCATGAATAGCTTTCAGGGAGTCATAAAAGGGCTTGGATTGCTACTATCAACATAAAATTGAATTTCATCTGCCTTCTTACTGAGTCAGGAATCCTGCATCTCTCTAAGATTTGCCTGGATTCTGCTTTTGATGGAATTAAATGTTGCCTTCTTAGAGGTGGATGAAGAGTCCTGCTGGTAAATCTTGTGAAGTTCTCCGTTTTCATTTAGCAGTTTGTGAATTCCCCCATCATTTTCATCAAACCAGTCTTGGTGTTTTCAAGTGTCCTGATCCAGACGAGCAAAAGTGGTAAAAGAGGTACAAAAAGCCAATGAGGAAAAGAGTGCCTTAAAAATCAGAATTGGACAAATGGACAAAAAGAGGCACAAAAATTCACTGAATAAAATTTCTTTCAAAAATGGAATTGACCAAATGGAAAATGAACTATAAAAAATTAACTGAGGAGAATAATTCCTTAAAAATTAGAAGGGAGCAAAAGGAAGTTAGTGACTTCATGAAAAATCAAGAAACAGTAAAAAAGTAAAAGAATGAAAAAAAGACAATCTGTAATATCTTCTTGGGAAAAATAACTGATCTGATAAGTAGATCCTGGAAACCCCACTTATAAATTATTAGGCTACCTGAAAACCATGATCAAAAAGAATCTGGACATCATCTTTCAAGAAAGTATTGAGAAAAACTTCCCTGATGTTGTAGAATCAGTGGGTAAAATAAAGATTGAAAGAATGCACTGATAACTTCTTTAAAAATCTCCCAAAATGTAAACTTCCAGGAATATCATAGCCACATCCAGACAACATAGGTCAAGAAGAAAATTTTGTAAGCGGATAGAAAGAAAATTTTAAGTATGTTGGATTCACAGTCAGGATAAGACAAGGTTTAGCAGCTTCTACCTTAAGGGTTGGAGGGCTTGGAAAAAGATATTCCAGAGGGCAAAAATCTAGAATTGCAACCAAGAATCACTGACCCAACAAAACTGCATGGGATTCTTCAGGGTAAAATGAACATTTAATGAAATAGGGAATTTGCAATTACCCTCGCTGAAAAATTCCAAAACTGAACAGGAAATTTGACTTTCAAATACATGAAACGAGCAATGCAGAAAGGCAAACAGGAAATGGAAATCATAAGGGACACATTAATCTTAAATGGTTTACGTGGGAAGACATTACATGAAAAAATGATAAAAGTCAAGAAATTTTTTATTTACTTCTGTGGGTGATATGGAAACACTAGATTTTGTGGAATTTAATTTATGAGAGAACATTATATGTGAATGAGAGGATGACATGAGCATACCAGTAATTTGTTATGATCATTTCAAATATTGAGTGGAAGATGCATACAAAAGTACAGAGAGTCTTGAGACAGGGAGATTATACCACAGGCTATTGCAATAGTCCCAGTGTGAGGTCTGGGTGGTGGAAATGTCAGATGAGAGAATGGGGTGAATAGGAGAAATAACTTAAAGCTTATATGAGAAGAACTGGCAGGAGATTTGATGAAGGGGGGAGAGTGAGTGAGGATTTAAGTACAGAGCTTAAATTTGAGCCTAGGTGATGGAAGAGTCATACATAACAATTACTCATAATGAATGAAATGATGATTTCATGTAGAAGAGTAACAGAGGGCTTGTTCAGATGAGGAGATAATAGAGACTCAGGTGTGAATAACTACTTAACATCAAATATGATTTAGGTAATTTTTAGGAAGCACTCCATAACATTGCTAAGAAGCATGAGGAAATATTTCAGAATGATGCCTTCCCCTGGCATAGGATTTATGATTGATCCATTCCAGGGTGTTCCAGTGTGGCCTCAGAATTATTACAAAGCATTTGGGAAAGAAGATACAGCCCAGTAAGCCAGCACTAGAGCTCAAGATGGAGAAGACTTCCACAGCTACCATAGTTTTCCCTTTGGAGCTCTGGTATGTGGGGAGGAAGGAGACCCAGACACTGCAGAAAACTAGCATGCTGAAGGTGATAAACTTGGCTTCGTTGAAGGCATCAGGCAAATTTTTAGCCAAAAAAGCCACAATGAAGCTCCCCAAAGCCAGCAATCCCATGTAGCCAAGGACAAAGTAGAAAGCAAGGAGAGAGCCTTCATTACAATGAAGTGTGATGTGCTCACGTTCAGAGCGTAGGTCTGTATCTGGGAATGGAGGAGACAGCAGCAACCAGAAACCACAGAGAATCATTTGGATCAGGCAGCAGATAATAATAATGGAAATGGGTGTTCTGGAACCCACCCATTTTCTGCTCGTGCTCCCTGGCTTTGTGGCTTTGAAAGCTAGAACTACCATGACTGTTTTAGCCAAAATGGAGGAGATGGCCATGGTGAATGTGATGCCAAATATTGTCTGTCGAAGGAGACATGTGACTGAGGTAGGCTTACCAATGAAGAGCAATGAAGACAGAAAGCATTGGCTTAGAGAGAGGAGCAAGATAAAACTGAGAGGTCGATTATTGGCTTTCACTATGGGAGTGTTCTGATGCTTCACAAAGATTCTAATGATCATAACAGTCAGGAGACAGAAGAGCAGAGCTGTGCAGGCCAGAGTCATGCCCAGGGTTTCATCATAGGCCAGATAGGTCACAGTCTTGCGAAGGCAATGATTTCTTTCTGTGTTTGAATATTCGTCTTCAGGACATGTGATGCATTTATCCATATCTAAGGAGAATAAAAACATTCTCAATATTTCAAGTTCAGCCAATCTTCATTATCCCTAGCACAGGTTAATTGAATTCCTCAAGCTCAACTTCTTGAACACAAAGAGTCTTCCATGATCCTCTCCAATTCTAAGAAATTACACCACACTTTCACACACTGAATATCTCCAATATATTCACTAATATTTCAGATACTTTTGTCCTTCCAGTTCTTAAAGAGCTCAGTTATTTAAGTATTTTCACAGATAAATTATTTCATGGCTGTGATAAGAATAATGTTTCTTGAAATAATCATGTTCTGATGTCACACAGTCAGTAACCATTAGCACTTAACCGATAATAATTGTGTTAAGCCTAGGCACACAAATACTATCAAATGAATGGCAAGCCTTCCTTTTATAGTATTACATTGTAATGGAGAAACAGAACAGAGAAAAGGCACCTGAAAGTTGAGGTTGATGTAGGGACAAGTAAAGGGAACAAGGTATCCTCTTGGTGGAGTTCTGTCATTTTATGGAGTCAGAAATCAAAATGAGAGAGTAATGAAGCATGGATTCTGTGGATACAGCTGAATGACATGGAAGCAATTCACAGATGGGACAAGGTGGCTAGTAAGCCAGAAAAATTGTGCAGGTCAAAAACAAAAACACAGATGGTTTCAAAATTTTAGTGCTAGAAGACTCCTTAGAAAAAATGTAGGAAATTTAGATAAATTGTTATAGTGAGAATTTGCTACAAGTAGGCTGTATAGCAAGGTTGTTTCCAATGCCTTTTCTGGGGATAATCACCCTATTAGTGACACATGTGTCTTAAACATTATATTGAGATGATGTAAGCCATCTGGATCATATGACCACCATCCATATCTTGTCTAGCTCTTTAAAACTTCTCAAAAATAATTATTATGTACAAAAGGTTGTCATTTACTGTCTCTTCTTGCTGTAAGACAGAGTGCCTTAGAGTCATGAAAATCTCCGAAATGAAGTGTGAACAGACTAATTTGTAACTGGAAAATGTTGAACAAAATAAAGAAAAATAAAATACACATAGAAAACATTAATGATTTTCTTAGTCAACGTGCAGCCCCAAAAGGATTTCTTCTTATTTCAGTTGGAAATCACTGGTCTAAGACATCACAAACCTTTGCGAAATTGCAATGTGATGATTGAAGAATACAGAAAAATAATGCATTGTAAATAAAATGGTTGCTCAGCAACTCCTCTCTGACTTAGCCCCACATTAGGTTAGGGATACAAAATGGGACACAGAGAATTTTGCTTCGGGATCCACTCAGCAACTGCCTATGTGTTTCAAGTCTCTGACAGTTAACTCCACTCCTATCTCTGACCTCACTCTATGGTTTAAATTTTTTTTATTATTATCTAATATTTAATTTTTTAAATTTAATGTTATTATTATATTAGTTAAAATTAACATTAATATTTACTAATAAAATAATATTTACTAATTACATTTATTTCATTTAATGTTAAGATATGTGAGAAAAGGAGTATAGAAATAGGTTCTGCCCTACAGAAAAATAGAGGGGAAGGGGGATGTAAGAGGGGTGGCTAATAGAAGATAGAACAGACTGGAGGAAGAGGTGGATGTGATGCACGCTGTCTTGGGATGGCGAGTGGGGAGGAATGGGGAGAAATTTGAAGTTCCAATTCTTGTGGAATTGAATGTTGGGAACTGAAAATCAATAAATTCTATATTTAAAAGAAGATAAAGGTAGAGTTCAAATCTACCTACAAATACTTAGTAACTATATGAATCTGGGCAAGTCACTTATCCCTGTTTAACTTAGTTTTCTCTTCTATAAGATGAGCTGGAAAATGACACAGCCAACCACTTCAGAATTTTTTCCAATAAAAACCCAATTGGGGTCATGAAGACTTGAAGACAATTAATCAGCTAAGCAATGACAAATAAACAACCAACAGCAGTAGAAAAGAAGAATGATTCATAAAAGAAAATAGTATTAGAAACAAATAAATCAAAATATAAATAGGAATCCTCATCACTTTATAGATTAAAATACGTTTTCATATCACTTTACACTACATTATACAGTACTGTAATAGTGTTGTGTTGTGTTAATATTGTGTTATATTCTATTACAGAACTTTACATTGCATTATATCACACTAAATTATATCACATTGCATAATTGTATATCACATCACTGCATTTCATCTCATAACATATGATACCATACCCAATTATCATACCATGTTTTATCACATTAGATAATATAACATTATTTGATACCCAAATCCCTATCCAAGGTGCAACAAAAAAGAGAATAAGTCTTATAAAGCATTTTCAATTATTAGGAAATCTGGGAGTTCCTAATTAATTGGTTCCAAAATCCTCCTCCATTCATCGACCCTTCCCCTAAGGTGCTGGCTACTTTGATACGCTTGGGAGAGAACTAAATAGAATGGGGCAGTATAATTTCGTGATTGGTTAACACTAAAAAGGGGGAAATTTTATGATTGGTTCACGGACAAGTTCATCAATCATAATCACTTTGTTAAGTGGCTCTTGAGTCATTAACTGCAGGTTTTTCCCAGGAAAGGTAGTCTTCCTGTCACTTACATTGGATTTTCAAAAAAGTTGAATATCTGATATTTTGGTCAGCAGGATCTTAGGAGTTAAGGAAATGGTGGGCAAGAGGAAATGCCACCAAGTTGCAGTGATAATTATCTATAGGGGTAAAAGATATTGATGTTGCTATAACAAGTTCCAGGATTAATGAAATCTGATTCACATAGTAGACAATCACGATTTTATCTGACAAACTACAATGATTTAATTAATACATAACATCAATATCATTAATGTAAAAGTTATTTGGTCCTAATATATATAATTCTAATCCTGACAGTGTTAACATGCATGACTAATTTAAACTTCATTCAATTTTGCTTAGTGCAGTACTGAAGTCACTGAAATCCATCAAATCATAATGAACTGAGTAACTTGATTTTAACAGGGAAATGAAACTTATTATCCTAAGTATATCATATCACTTTTCTTGATTCATTTGAGGTGAGTCTAACTTTCCATGACACCATTTAGGTTTGTTTGTTTGCTTTAGTTTTTTGGCAAAAATATCAAAGCAGTTTGCTATGTCCTACTCCCGTTAATTTTACAGGAAATGAGTGAACAGAGTTAAATGACTACCCAGGGTCACATAAGTAGTAAATGTCTGAGGACAGATTTGAGCTCAAGTCTTCCTGATTCTAAGGCTGGCACTTTAACCACTGTTTCCCTTAGCTGTCCATTACATCATAGCATATCACATTGTATTGTATGACATTACATCATATAACACATCATATACTGTATTCTGTTAGATTCCAATGCAATTATATCAGCTTAAGTGTTTAGATTATTGTTTAGAAAAAGAAAAAGTGAAATGTTGGATAAGAAAAAAACTGCTTTGTTTCTTAAAAGAAATACAATGAAGACAGTATATACGCATAATAAAAATGGAGACCTGGAAAAATTATACATCAAGTAAATTTTAAAAATATTGTATTTTGAACCATTTTATAAAAAGAATGGAAATAGCCAACCTTAAATGATGTGAATACAGAAACTGTATCATTCTGAAAAGAACGATGCAGCAATATTAATACTTAATATCTAAGAACTAAGTGCCTTCACATCTAAAATCATGGAGGAAAATGACATGAATTCAAAGAGGAGAGAGTAAGACAAAAATAGCTGTAGACTTTAATAGCATTCTCTGTGCTTGGGAAAATATCTAACAGAATATTGATTAGTGGATAAAGGTTTGAACAAATTACTGGATAAGCTATAATAAAAAGAGAAGATATTTCAAAACATCATACTAAAATATGCACATTTGCCAGAAATTTGAGGAACTTAATAAAAGAACCATGTATTAAGGTACAGAGATACTTTGGTTTGGTGTTTGTTTGATTTTTAGCTTTCCTCTAAGTTTGTACCTGAGAAACACAACCACAAACCTACATAGCAAGGCAGTCACTTTCTGCTCCTTCCAAGTTCCCTTTTTCAGTACTGTGTTGACAATGGCCACATTGTATCCCCAGCTTGGTTGTCCCCATCTCTGGCATTTTTCTCCTAAAGTCCCTAAACATTTTTCAAGTGAGTGGCTACTATAGAATTTTATGTGACCTTTATGGTCTATGCCAATTCTGTTCCCTCCCCTTTATATGTAGGACTCTTTCTTACAAAATAAAGTGAGGGAGCTCGTCTCTCTGTACCTATTTACCTGTCTGGTTGGAAATCTCTCCTTCTAGGCAGGGGATACAGTCAAAGCAGCAGATCTCTTCTCCCTCTCTGACAGATTTCTTATATCCAGGGCCACAGCTTTCACTGCACACAGAACAGGGAATCTGGAAAAAGAGGAATTTCTTTGAAAGGGCTTTTGATTCAGTCTAGAAGGTGCAAAGCAGTTTGTCAGTTAGTGATGTTGCAAGGTCATAAATGTCGTAGAATTTAAATTTATTTCTAAAAGTACCATTAAGAGGTTTCTTTAATTTTTTTTTAAATTTTAAAGACAATTGAGGCTAAGTGATTTGCCCAGGGTCACAAAGCTGGTGTGTCAGATTGGATGGAAACTGAGGTCTGACTAACTCCAGGGTTGGTGTTCTATTCATTGCACCACCTAGCTACCTCATTTTTTGTAATTTTTTAAGATAGAATAAATTAACTGGTCCAAGTTTTGAGGGATTCAATCAATCGATTAAACAACAAGGATTTCTTCATTAACTAATAGATAAATGATGCAGTATTAAATTCTAGAAAATATTAAACAAATGAAATATTATTCTACCTTTGGAGAAAAAGATCAAGGAAGTTACCTGATAAGTAATCAATAATTCCAAATAAATTTCTGTTTAAACTGCATATACATGATACATGCATATTGGTTTCTCTCTCTCTCTCTCTCTCTCTCTCTCTCTCTCTCTCTCTCTCTCTCTCTGTATATATATATATATATATATATGTGTGTGTGTGTGTGTGTGTGTGTGTGTGTGTGTGTGTACATTTAATTTTGTTAATACAGATTCTTTTCCTTTCTGGCTAAGGAATTACAGTGAAATATTTCCTACCAGTGACAGCAGAATTGGGGATTTGTGGAAGATGTCTCCTGTGAAGTAGCCATATATAACTACTAACAAATAAGTGACATCTTTTATCAAGAAACAAATAGGCTAAAATATATGCCTTTTAAATAATACTAATTTTAATGAAATTTTATATGGCATTTTAAGTTTTCCTGGTGCTTTTGAAATATTAAGTTGTTTGACATGCCCAAGCTTGAGATTTATTTGCATTTTGCTGATGATGAAGCTGACAGAGATTAAGAGGCAGAGACTGCTGAATGACATGTTTATGGTCATACAACTATTATGAATCTGAGGCAAAAAAAATGAAATTAGATCTTCCTGACCCCATGTCCAACACTGTATATAAAATGCCAATGACGTTGCTGTATTTCCAGCATCCAGCTAAAACAGTCCTCAGAGCAAAGTATATTCTTATCAATAGCATATCCTGAAAATGGAGGCAACAAATGGAAGTTTTCATTGGCAGAAGTGTCCTGGTGACAAAGACATGTTGCAGTTTGTGAAGGGTGTGAATCAGTAATTTCTGATTCATTACCCTATGGACAATAGCATGGCATGTCCCCTTTTCCTGCACTACTGAACTAGGTCTGTCTAAGCTCATTTTTGTTGCTTCCATGATACATTCTATCCATCTCATCTTCTGACATCCCTTCTACTTTTGCCTTCAACCTTTCCTTATATCACAGTCATTTCCAATGAAGCCTGTCTGTTCTTTATGTGTCCTAAAAGGGTCTACATTTCTTCAAGTATTGGCTGATTTAATCTGCTTCCTGCTCAATGGAAACTCAAAAGTTATTTCTAGCATGAGAATTTGAAAGTGTCAGTTCAGTCGATCTCAGCTTTCCTTGAAGTTAAATGCTTACAGCAATAATTTTGTAAGAAAAGAAACATACTTTTATAATGTTTATCAACAAGGTTATGTCTCTGAATTTTAGTATGTTGTCCAAATTTGTCATGGCTTATTTTGCCATAGAGCAGATGTCTTTTAATTTCATGACTGTAGTTGCCCTCTCTGGTATTCTTTGAGCCCAAGAATATAAAATGTGGTACTGCTTCCATCTCTTCTTCCATCATTACCAGGAACTGATGGAATCATTTTCCATAATCTTAGCTTTTTTTTTAGTGTTTAGTCTCAAGCCAGCTTTTGCACTCTCTTTTTTGTTCAGGTTTTCTGCAATTGTTCTAAGATGACCCCTGTTATGTCCCTACTCTTATTTGTTGTCAAGAAGATATCAAGAAGAACTACCCTGAACTTCTAGAACCAGAAGGTAAAGGACAAATTGAAAGAATCCACCAATCACCATCTGAAAGAGATCCTAGAAAGAAAAGTTACAGGAATCCCATAGCTAGGTTTCACAATTCCCAGGTTATAGTCAAAATTTTGCAAACAATGTGAAGAAACAATTTAAATACAGTGGAAAAACAATCAGGTTTTCATAAGATCCAGAAGATTCTGTACTAAAAGAATATAGATCTTGGAGTATAAACATCCTCTAAACTTAGAAAGAAATAAAACTCTAAGGGGATAAGGAGGGGAGGAGAAGGTAAAGGAGGGATCTTTAGAGAGGAAGGTGAGGGAATAGGTTAAAGGTGGGATAAAGAAGAGTCTTTAGATTTAGGGGAGGACAAGGGAGGGATTGTTAGAGTGGGGGTAGGTTAAGTAATATAAGGGCAAGGTAGAGATAGAAGGACAGTAGAGAAGTTAGGAGAGATAGGAAAAAAGAGATATGCACAAACCAAAAAGAGATTAAGAATAGAATATCTTAAAGAAAGTATACATTTATATATGTATGTGTATATGGATGTGTATGTATGCTTTATACTTGTATGCATATCTTAAAACCTGTATATAAAGATATCCATTCTTAAGTGTAGCACTGGCATGATGAGTAGGGGTGAGGAAGGGGTGGGGAGGAGAACAAAGTGAAATGTACAGCAGAGAGCAAAAGAAAACCTACAAAGGAGCAAAAAAAAAAGATGGCCAGCTTTCAATCTAATGCACAAAACTTAATATACAGGCTCTCCTGAAATGATAATTATTGCTTCATATTCTGAATCCTCCCCTATGCTTTGCTGTGCACATGCCATATTTTCTTTTTTTTTATATTTAGGTTTATAATGCTTTTTTTCTTTTCTATTATGCATTTAAATTTTAGTATTTGTCTAAAACAAAAAGTAAAATTCAAAAAAGATCTAGAAACAACATAAAGAAATTATTAAAGACTAATTAAAATGTACTAACAAACTTCCTATGAGATGTGATCTGCTAAACTATTTACTCATGACATACGAAAATATTGTCAGTATTGTTAAAACTTATCATTATTCAAGTAGTTTGAAAGAAAGTTTGTAGCTGAATTGCTTATGCTGGGATTCCAAAATACAAAATTCGTCAGGAAAAGGTAAAAAAGGAATAATTATCTAATGAAAATAGTGTGTGAAAGGTAGACTAATACAGAGGAAACAGATGGGGATGGAAGACTGATAGTGTTGGAACGTTACTCTTACCTGGAATGAACAGGAAACAAAATTTAGATCCGAAGGTGTTTAGAAAGAAGTCTTATGAACTTCCAGAGAAATGAGAAAACTATGGGACAGGCTGGAGAGGGGACTTAAAGAAGGTGTATAGAATAAGATTAAGAGGGTACAGGAGAATATAAGTGAGAGAATTTTAGAGGGAAGGGCAAAATAAGGAATACCAGGGTAAGGGTAAAATATAATGTAACAGGGATAGGGTAAAAACACACACCAGGAAGAAAACAGTGAGTAAAATAAAATGAAGAGAAGTTCACAAGAGGGGCAGAGCCAAGATGGCAGAGTAGAAAGTCCCACATATGGTAGCTCTTCCTCCACAGCCCATAAAATATCTGTAAAGAAAGACTCAACAAATTCTAGAGCAGCAGAAGCCGCAGAACAACAGAGTGGAGGAGATTTCCAGCCCAGGCGACCTGAAAAGCTGAGGGGAAACGTCCATAGTAGCCTCTATAGCAGCCCGCATCCATTGTTGGAGTGTAAAACCCCTGGGGGCACTGAGCAGCTGATTCTTACCTCTGCCCTGAGTAGAGACCCTGCCCCCCACCTCATACTCCTGAGGGATTCGAGCAGCTGATCTTTCTCTCACTCTGAATGGAGGCCCTGCCCCTGAAGTTTATCTGAATCTCAGTCCCCAGTTCTGGGTTGGCTGAACTGGAGGCGAGGTGGTTGTGAAGACAAAACTCTATTACTCAGATTCTGGGCACAAAAATTTCTGCTTACTCCCAGACCAGTGCACACCCTTGATTGTACCACCTTGGAGGAACTGAGATCTTACAGATCGTCAGAGTATACCCTTCTCTGGACAAAGGACCAAAAAGTCAAGTAACTGGTTGGGAAAATGCCCCAAAAAGGGGGAAAAAATAAGACTATAGATGATTACTTTCTTGGTGAACAGATAACTTCTCCCATCCTTTCTGATGAGGAAGAATAATGCTTACCATCAGGAAAAGACACAAGAGTCAAGCTTTCTGTATCTCAAAGATACATAATAAATATTCAATAGTTTCAGGCCATGGAAAAGTTCAAAAATGATTTTGAAAATCAAGCAAGAGAGGTGGAGGACAAATTGGGAAGAGAAATGAGAGCTATGCAAGAAAATCATGAAAAGCGTGTCAACAGTTTGCTAAAGGAGACCCAAAAAAATGCTGAGGAAAATAACACCCTTAAAAAGAGGCTAATTCAACTGGCAAAAGAGATTCAAGAAGCCAGTGAGGAGAAGAATGCTTTCAAAAGCAGAATTAGCCAAATGGAAAAGGAGGTTCAAAAGCTCACTGAAGAAAATAGTTCTTTAAAAATTAGAATGGAACAGATGGAGGCTAATGACTTTATGAGAAACCAAGAAATCACAAAACAAAACCAAAAGAATGAAAAAATAGAAGACAATGTGAAAAACTCATTGGAAAACAACTGACCTGAAAACAGATCCAGGAGAGACAATTTAAAAATTATGGGAGTGTGGAGCCAAGATGGCGGAGTAGAAAGACTCATGTATGCTAGCTCTGAACCCACAGCCCATATATTTCCTACAAGAAGAACTCCCCACAAATTCTGGATCACTGCAAGGCGTGCAGAAACACAGTGGAAAAGATTTCCGTTCCAGAGAGCCCTGGAGAGCCTTCCTCAGGGTCCGTAGCACCCTGGAAAGCGGAGCCCACCTCTGCCCTGCCCTGGCCGGGTGGCCCCAGAGGAGCAGATCCGAGCAGGCTTCAGGGACGGAACCTCCAGCGACCGGGAAGGTCCCTCCACCCACAGACGCTACAGGACAGTGAGAGAGACTTCTGGGCTGGCTGAGAGGGGAGCGGGGTGTCTCCGTGACTCAGGCCCCCTTGGGAGGCAGTGGCGGAGGGAGTGGCAGAGGCAGCGGCGGTGGCCCCCGGGACTCCCCAAGCAGGCAGGATCTTCATTACTGAAGGTCTCTGCATAAACCACCTGAAGGAGCTGAGCCTGGGAGGCGGCCCTGCCCCCACACAAGCACCAGAACTTAAGTTCACATTGAATAGCAGCCACTCCCGCCGTGGATAGCCCTGAGACTAGGAAGCAGCATTTGAATCTCAGACCCCAAGCACTAGCTGGGCAGATCTAGGAGGGGGTGGACAGGAATCTCAGAACTCAAGTAACTGGCTGGGAAAATGGCCAGAAAAAGGAAGCAAAATAAGACCATAGAGAGCTATTTTGATGGGGTGCAGATGTTCCCGTCTTTCAATTCTGTTGACGAGGAAATATTCTTACCATCAGGGAAAGACATGGAGAGTGGGGCCTCGGTATCCCAGACACCCCAGGTAGATGTCCGGTGGACTCAGGCCATGGAAGAGCTCAAAAAGGATTGTGAAAAGCAAGTTAGATGGGTGGAGGAAAAACTGGGAAGAGGAATGAGAGAGATGAAAGAAAAGCATGAAAAATGGGTCAATACCTTGGTAAAGGAGACCCCCAAAAATACTGAAGAAAATAACACCTTGAAAAATAGGCTCATTCAATTGGCAAAAGAGGTTCAAAAAGCCAATGAGGAGAAGAATTCTTTCAAAAGCAGAATTAGCCAAATGGAAAAAGAGGTTCAAAAGTTCAATGAAAATAATAGTTCTTTCAAGATTAGAATGGAACAGATGGAGTCTAATGACTTTCTGAGAAACCAAGAAATCACCAAACAAAACCAAAAGAATGAAAAATTGGAAGAGAATTTGAAATATCTCATTGGAAAAACAACTGACCTGGAAAATAGATCCAGGAGAGACAATTTAAAAATTATGGGACTACCTGAAACTCATGATCAAAAAAAGAGCCTAGACATCATCTTCCATGAATTTATCGAGGAAAACTGCCCTGATATTCTACAACCAGAGGGCAAAATAAGTATTGAAAGAATCCATTGATCACCACCTGAAAGAGATCCAAAAAGAGAAACTCCTAGGAACATTGTGGCCAAATTCCAGAGTTCCCACGTTAAGGAGAAAATCTTGCAAGCAGCGAGAAAGAAACAATTGCAGTATTGTGGAAATACAATCAGGATAACACAGGATCTAGCAACTTCTACATTAAGGGATCGAAGGGCATGGAATAGGATATTCCAGAAGTCAAAGGAACTAGGACTCAAACCAAGAATCACCTACACAGCAAAACTGAGTATAATACTTCAGGGGAAAATATGGTCTTTCAATGAAACAGAGAACTTTCAAGCATTCTTGATGAAAAGACCAGAGCTGAAAGGAAAATTTGACTTTCAAACACAAGAATGAGAAGAAGCATGAAAAAGTAAACAGCAAGGAGAATTCATAACGGACTTACCCAAAGTGAACTGTTTACATTCCTACATGGAAAGACAATATGTGTAACTCTTAAAATTTTTCAGTATCTGGGTAGTTGGTGGGATTATACACACACACACACACACACACATGTATATGCATGCACACACACACACACATGCACACACACACACAGACAGAGAATACAGAGTGAATTGAATAGGATGGGACCATATCTTAAAAAAAATTAAGGTAAATGATGAGAGAGAAATGTAGTGGGAGGAAAGAGGGTGAAATGGAATGGGTAAATTATATCTCATTCAAGAGGCAAGCAGGAGACTTTTTAATGGAGGGAAAAAGAGGAGAGCTGAGAAAAAAAAAAACAAGAAGTTTACCCTCATCACATTCAATTAAAGGAAGGAATAAAATGCACACTCATTTTGGTATGAAAACCTATCTTACAGTACAGGAAAGTGGGGGAGAAGGAGATAAGCAAGGGGGGGATGATGGTAGGGAGGGCAATGGGAGGAGGGAGCAATTTGAAGTCAACACTTGGGAAGGCACAGGATGAAAAGACAGAATAGAAAAAATGGGGGCAGGATAGGATGGAGGGAAATAACAGTTAGTCTTACACAACACGACTATTATCGAAGTTATTTGCGAAACTACACAGATATGGCCTATATTTAATTGCCTGCCTTCCCAAAGGGAATGGGTGGGGAGGGAGGGATGGGGCAAAGTTGGAACTCAAAGTTTTAGGAATAATTGTTTAGTATTGTTGTTGCTAGTGGGAAATAAGAAATACAGGTAATGGGGAATAGAAAGTCATCTGGCCCTACAGGACAAAAGAGAAGATGGGGACAAGAGAAGGGAGGGATGATAGAAGAGAGGGCAGATTGGTGATTGGGAAAGTTAGATTGCTCGGTGTATTGGGGTGGGGGGAGAGGATAAAAGGGGAGAAAATTTGGAACCCAAAATTTTGTGAAAATGAATGTAAAAAGTTAAATAAAAAATATTTTACATGGGTTATCCATTTTCAAATAATCATAACATAATAAATTATACTGAACAGTGAAAAAAATAAAAATAAAAATTATGGGACTACCTGAAAGCCATGATCAAAAAAAGAGCCTAGATATCATCTTTCATGTAATTATCAAGGAAAAGTGCCCTGATATTCTAGAACCAGGGGGCAAATAAATATTGGAAGAATGCCCCGATCACTTCCTGAAAGAGATCTAAAAATATAAACTCCTAGGAACATTGTAGCCAAATTCCAGAATTCCCAGGTCAAGGAGAAAATATTGCAAGCAGCTGGAAAGAAACAATTTGGGTATTGTGGAAATACAATCAGGATAACACAAGGTCTAGCAGCTCCTCCCTTAAGGGATCGAAGAGCATAGAATATGATATTCCAAGATAAATTCACAAATAATACTGAAAACTTCATTAAATCTATAAGAATGAGTCATTCCCCAATTGATGAATGGTCAAAGATATGAACAAGCAGTTTTCCAATGAAGCAATCAAAATCATTTACGGTTATATAAAATGCTCTAAAACATTATTAATTAGAGAAATGCAGATAAATCAAACTTGAGATATCATTTTACAACTACCAGATTATCTACAGTGATAGAAGAGGGTAGTAACAAATGTTGGAGAGGATGTGGAAAAATTGAGACACTATTTCCTTTTTAAGAGGAATTTTAAATTGAATCAGTCATTTTGGAGAGCAATCTGAAATTATTCCTAAAGAGTTAGTAAACGCCCTATACCTTTGACTCAATAATACAGCTACTAGGCCCATTTCCAAAGACAATAGGGGAGAAGGAAAATAACCTATATATTCTAAATTTTTTTCTAGCAGTTCTGTTTGGGGTGTTAAAGCACTAGATATTGCAGGGATGTCCATCAATTGGGTAATGACTGACATGGAATGATGGAATACTACTGTGCTAAAAGAAATGATGAGCTCGATGATTTTAGAAAAAAACTTTTAGAAAGACTTCCATGAAACAATGAAAACTGAAATGTACAGAACCAAGAGAACACTGTATACAGTAAAAGCAATATTGCTTTAAGAGTGACTTTGAGAGAATAAGTTATTTTGTCTATTATTAATACCCATATTAATGATAAAGGACAGCTTAAAGAAGATGGTGTCTGCATCCAAAGAAAGAATATATATATATATATATATATATATATATATATATATATATATATATATATATATATATATATGTATATATTATACCAATTTGTTTATAATGACAACCATCTCTAGGGAAGGGTGTGGGAGGAAGGAAGAAAAAAGGAAAATAATTTAAACTATAATTTTGTTGTATATGTGAAAAGGTTATCAAGTTTTGCACAGGAGATTTACAATTTAACATAAAGTCATCTTTTTAATTGAACTACTGCTATGCAAATGACTTTTATTCCACAAATTAAAAAAGTGTTTCAAAATAAATTGTCGAAATGGAAAAAGTTATTTAAAAAGGCACTGAAGTGAATGACTCCTTAAAAAATAAAATTGGCCAAATAGAAAAAGAGGTACAGATACTTGCAAATTACAAAATAATTCCTCAAATGTTAGATTTGGTCAAGTGGAATCTAATGATTTCCTGAGATATCAAGAAGCAATTAAAAAGAAAGAATGAAAAACATATGAAAAAATATAAAATGTCTCATTAGAAAAAAACTGACTTAGAAAATACATCCAGGGGAGACAATTGGAGAATTACTGGAATACTCAAAAGGCAATATCTACAAGAGAAACGTGACATCGTTTTGGAAATAATTAGTATGGATAAATGTCTTGATATTTTAGAATCAGAAGGTAAACTAGAAAAGGAAATAATCACCCAACCACTTCCTGAAAAAAATCTCAAAATGTAAATTCCCAGGAATATGATAGTCAAATCCCAGAGCTCAAGGAGAAAATATTCTAAGCAATAAGTAAGAAATAACTCAAATTTACAGTGAGGATAACACAACATCTATCAGTTTCTACATTAAAGGATTGTAGGGATTGGAAATGACATTCCAGAGAGTGAAAGAACTAAAATTATAACAAAGAATGACTTACTCAGAAAAAGACAGTGAACTGCAAAGGAAAAATGGATACCCAGTGAAATAGAGGACTTTGACACATTTCTGATGAGAAAATTAGAGCTGAACAGAAAATTTTACTTGTAAATACAAGATAGCAGAGAAACATAAAAAGGGAAACAGGAAAGAAAAATCATAAGGAATTCAACAAAGTTGAAATGTTTACATTCCTACATGGGAAAATGATACTTGTAACTTATAAGAAGCTTTTCAGTATTAGTATAGTTAGATATAGTATACATAGACAGAGGGCAGAGTTGAATGTGATGGGATGATTATCTAAAAATAAAACAAAATTAAGGGATAAGAAAGAAAAATGCACCGGACAAATGGGAAAATTAGCAGTAGAATGGGTAAATTGTCTGTCTTAAAAGAGGAGCAAAAGACAATTTACAATGGAGTAAAAGGAGGGGAATGTGGTGCAGAAGTGGATGAATCTTACTTGTTTCAGGATTTGTTCAAAATAGAATAATATTGACAAATAGTTGAGCATAGAAATCCATCTTACACAAATGAAAGTAGGAGGGGAAGGAGATAAAAGAAAGAGGGTCTAATAGAGGGGAGGGCACATGGTAGGGGATCAAAGTCAGAAGAAAAATACTTTTGAGAATAGACAGGGTAAAAGGAGAGAATAGGGTAAGTGTGTGGGTGAATTAGATGGAGAGAAATGCATAGTAATCATAACTGTGAAAAAATTACAGCAAGTCATTCTTTTTTAATATATTCATTTTATTTATTTTTAATGCTCTACCATCACTACCATAAAACTTAGATATTTCCCCCTACCTACTCCCCACCACCCCCTCCCTCCCCAAGATGACATAAAATTCTATATAGGATCTACACATACATACCTATTGAATACATTTTCACTATAGTCATACTGTGTAGAAGAACTAAAATAAATGGGAGAAATCATATAGGAAACCAAAACACAATACATACACACACACACACACACACACACACACACGCGCGCGCGCGTGCGCGCGCGTGCGCGAAAATGATTTACTACATTCTGCTATTGAATTCCATAGTTCTTTCTCTGAATGTGGAAGACCTTTTGCCTTAGAAGACCATTGGGAATTTTTTTCTGTCCTTTTTCATTACTATGGAGATCCAAGTCTACCAGAGAAAACTCTCGCACCCTGTGGTCATTGCTGCGCACAAAGTTCCCCTCGTTCTGCTCCTTTCACTCAGCATCAGATCATGTAAGTCTTTCCAGACCTCTCTGAAGTCTTCTTGTTCATCATTTCTTATGGTGCAATAGTATTCCATTACATTCATATGCCATAATTCATTCAGCCATTCCCCAATTGATGGGCATCCACTTGATTTCCAGTTTTTGGCCACTACAAAGAATGCTGCTATAACTTTTTTTTGTACATGTGGGACCCTTTCCCATTTTTATGATCTCTTGGGGATTCAGTTCTAGAAGCGATATTTCTGGGTCAACGGGTATACACATTTTTGTAGCCCTTTGGGTATAGTTCCAGACTGCCCTACAGAATGGTTGGATAAGCTCACAGCTTCAGCAACAATGAATAGTGTTACACCTCTGCCACATCCTCTCCAACTTTATCATTTTCTTGTTCTGTCATGTTTGCTAATCTAAGAGGTGTGATGTGGTAGCTCAGAATTGTTTTGATTTGCATCTCTCTAATCCGAAGTGATTTAGAGCATTTTTTCATATGATTATAGATATCTTTAATTTCTTCTACTGAAAATTGCCTGTTCGTATCCTTTGACCATTTAACAACTGGGGAATGATTTGTATTGTTGTACATTTGACTCAGTTTTCTATGTATTCTAGAAATGAGGCCTTTATCCCCAAGATTAGCTGTAAAAATTCTTTTCCAATATGCTACATCCCTCTGAATTTTGGTTGCATTGGGTTTTGTTGTGCAAAGTCTTTTCAGTTTAATGTAATAAAAGCTATCCATCTTGCACTTCATAAGAGCCAGTCATTCTTGATAAAAAAAACCAAAACCTCATTCTCCAATACATAGAGAACTGAGTTAAATTATAGAAATAAGAGCCATTCCTAAATGGCCAAAAAATATGAACAGGTTGGTTTCACATTAAGTAATCAAAACTATCTAGAGTCATATAAAATGCTTTAAAACACTGTTGATTAGAGAAATACAAATTAAAGCAAGTCTGAGTCACCATCCCACACCTATCAAATTTGTGAATATGACAGAAAAGGATAACAAAAAGTATTGGAGGGGGCAATTTTATCTCATTCTACCTCTCCCTTTCCCTTTGTCATAGTGCATTACTCTTTCTCACCCTTAATTTAATTTAATTTTTCTGATAATCATTCCATCATGCTCAACTCACACTCTGTACTCATAATACTTCTAACTGCACTAATAATTAGAAAGTTCTTTTGAGTTACAAGTATGATCTTTCGATGTAGGAATGTAAATACTTCAAATTTGTGGAGTTCCTTGTGATTTCTCTTTCCTGTTTTTCTTTTTATGTTTCTCTTGAATCTTGTATTTGCAAGTCAAATTTTCAATTCAGCTCTGATCTGTTCATCAGAAATGTTTCAAAGTCCTCCATTTCACTAAGGTACTTTTGGTGAAGTTGTATACTAATTCCACTATTCAGGAGAGCAACGTTGAACTATTCTCAAAGGGTTATAACATCATGTGTTAACATTTGACCAATCTATACCACTATTAGGCCTGTATCCAAAAGAAATTCAAAACAAAAAGGGAAATGATCCATATGCATTAAATATTTGTAGTAGCTCATTTGGTGATGGCAAAGAATTGGAAATTGAGGGGATTTCCATCAATTGGGGAATGACTGAGTAAATTATTGCATATGATTGCTGTGGAACACGATTTTACTATAAGAAATGATGAGCAGGATGCTATAAAAAATGAAACAAAAAAAACCCTGCAAAGGCTAATATGAACTGATGCAAAGTGAAGTGAGCAGAACCAAGAGAAAATTGTATACTGTACAGTAACAATACAGTACAATGCAGTACCAGAAATTCTATATGATTATCAACCATGAATGACTTAGACATTCTCAGCTATACATGATCCAAGAAAATTTTGAAGCAATAATGAAGAAAAATGATATTTATTTCCAGAGAAAAAAAACTGATGGAGTTTGAAGGAAGATTGAAGAATGATTTTTCTTAATATTTCTTGGAATTTTTTGTCCATATTTTCTTGTACAACATGACTAAAATGGAAATATGCTTTGCCCAGCTGCACGTGTAAAATCTACATAAAATTGTTTAACTTCTCAATTCATGGGGATTAAACTTTTGGGAGAGAATGCAGACTATAGAAGTCAAAATTTAATATGTGCATGTTAAAATTATACATATGATTAAGGAAACAAAACATTAAATAATAATACATATCATATAGAAGAAAGCAAATGGGAGAACCAAAATTCCCATTAATAAACCATTGTATCTATACCCTCTGAAAAACCACCATGTATGTTAATACTAACCTCTGCATAAAATTCATTCCACATTATGACATTCTCATGGATGGAAAAATCTTCACCAAAGGGAGCGTGAGGCATAAATTCTCCAACTTTCACCTGCACTTCTGTACCGTTACGAAAGCCTACAAAATTTGTAATGTCATAGTTTCCCTTGGCGATCCTTTTCTCATCCATGAATACCTGGTCACCAGCACTGTTGTTAAACTCGATGTTTCTAAGAAAGGAGTGCAGCTGAATGGGAAAAGAACTAGAAGTGATTCTTAATGAAGGGAAACCAAAAAGATGTACTGTCAAGAGTTTTTCCTCCCCCACTGTCAGATATAGGGATAATCATAATCTCCATCTCACTTTTATGAAACCCCCACGAATTCTGCTTCCTTAGTTAACTTTTCCAATTCCTTTATTTGATCAAAACTTTCTTTTTATCATGACTGAGAGCCATGATTTCTTGCCATGTATCACCTTCTTAAATCTTTTGTAAACACCACCTTTAGAGGAACTTATTGCTTCATCCCTCAGTACCTTTTCAAGATAAAAGAGGTGTGATCAGTATTTTACTTCCCTGACTTGTAATTCCATGGGTATTGAAGCCACTATACCCAGGCTGTCCATATGTGGGCCTGTGTCACTGTACGCTACAATTACCTAGAATTCTGGGGTTTTTTGATCATGGTAGTTTTTTCTGACTCCAAGGACTTTCTCATGGAAATTCTCCTCTCGTGTTGCTTCTGGACACAAAACTTTGTTCTTTAAATTTGCTTGGACTGTGTCTGGTCACAGTGTGATGGTATACTGAACTGAGATTCTCCTTGTTGGAAGTCCATTTTCTAACGATCTGAGTGATTTTTGACCCTAAAGATCTGGGATGGACGAGATCGTTGTAGATTTTAATGATTTTTCGATCTTTCTTCACTCTGATGTGAACTTCAGAGTTTTGCTGGAATCAAGATATAGGACATTATGGTTTGCTTCTTGTTCAGGAATTCATCTTACTGGAGATCTTTTCAATTTAGATATTTGATAATCCAATTTAAAATTTCCCTCCAGTTAATTAGGTCAGTCTCGGCGGTTCATCATTTTCAGAATCTGCTCTTCTATTTTGCCCCTCTCCAGTGCTGATTCACTTCTCTTATTCTCAGTTATTTTAAAAATCACCAACAGCAGCATAGCCACTAAACACATTACCTCTTTTACTTTAACTTTCCCAATACATTGTCCTCATAATCAAATTGTGAGGTATGTAACTGAGTCTCAAAAGGGTTAGTAACAATGATAATTATACTGATAGTAGCAATGGCAGCAATAATAATACTTTTTCATGTCAACCAAGGGATTCCATTTTCCCACAGTGTTACAAAACTTGGACGTGGGAAGGGACAAAATAAGCTATCATGTAAGACCGCAAATGAAAGTAATACTCTGTATAACATTTGACCAATCATTCTCCAGCTTCACTAGAAGACCTCCAAGGAAAGAAAACCTATCATCCCATGAGGCAGCTCATTATATTTTTGTCCAAATCTAATTTTCACAAAGTTGCTGCTGCTGTTATTCATTCATTTATTTATTTATCTATTCTGTTGTTTTTTTTATTATTTTTTTATATTAATATATATTAATATATATATTAATAATTTTTATTATTATTATTTATTTATCTATTCTGTTGTTTTTCTTTTCATATCAAACCTAAATTGTCCTCTTTTCAACTTCTAACCATGATTCCTATTTCTGCCCTCTCTCATCAAATGGGTTAAATCAAAACCTCCATGACAATATAGATATCCAAATACTTGAACATCATGCATATCCTCCTGAGTAATACTGCCTGCTCAGCTAAAAATGCCCAATTCATTTATCTGAACCTCATAAGTCATGAATTCAAGATCCTTCTATTCTTTGAGTACACTTCTCTTGACAACCTAAAAGTTATCAATGCTCACCTCTACTCATGATTACTAGAACTGAACACTATGTACCCTTTTTTACCCTTCCAAATGGACAAAAATACAGGTGGAAGGACATATTAGCCCCTAGAGTATTAGTGTGCTAACCTTGCCTAAACTGGGTCTTTCCAAATACTTGATTTATTCTTAATCCCATTAGTTGCATATATCTTACATCAATCTGTCAAGAATTATTGTGTCAAAGATGACTTTGTGCCAGAAATCCTTTTGGCACTGTGGTGAAAGCAATGGGAGCTTCTAAAGGTTGATGTGCTACATATTATAGATTGGGAATAGCTAGGTTGGGAGTCCTCTGACTTGTGTCAGTCATCAATTTTGGATAAAGTCGTGGAAAATGCCTGTTTCCAGACTTTAGTACCACATTTCAGTCACAAAGCTCACTTTACACTTGATCTCATCCTTCTCGAAATTGAAATCTCAGATACGTTACCTGTTGTTGATGTCATTCCTAAGCTCCCATTGATTTGAAGAGGAAGTTTTAATCATTACTGAGAGCAACCACTGGAAGAGCCAGTACTGGCATCTTTAAATCAGAAAAAAAGCAGGCCTGGCTCTTTGGACAAAATAGTTGAAAAGTCACTTAGCTGAGTAACTAACTCCCTCATTTCTCAAGATAGTAGCTTTTTCAATCATATGAATAAGATAGAAATTTAGAACTGTGGACTCTACATTGCTATAAATGGAAACTTACCTTCCAGGGATATAGAACCAGGCTGCCTTCATCGCTCAGGTGTTCCATTTCTGATCTAGTTAAGAGTATGTTGTGGAGAGCCCAAGCCACAGCATATGCAGCATTGTAGATATTGTAACTCTGCCTAGACATAGACATGTCAAAATACCGTAAGGGCAGCATCTCTAAAGAAGCATTTTGCTCACAATCTTCCTTCTCCATCTTTTTAAAGTCATATAGACACTGAAACGCTGAGTTCCAAAATCTTTTAAGGAAAATATCTTCTGGGTATTTGGCAGGTTTAACTGTTCTCAGGAAAGCTTTGAAACCTGGGATCTCTTTTCTCTGACCTGAAAATATCAGAGCTCTATTTAACTTTTTAACATCCATGAATTTGGGTCTTATGGTGAAATCCCAGGGAGAGGTGGTTATCCACACTTTTCCTACAATTAAATAAGATACTTGAAAATATTGTAATGTCAGTAGATAATTGTTATTCGCATAAATAACAATTACATTGGCAGGAGATCTATCAGTTCTTGGCATGATAAAATAATGGGCATTAACAATGTATTCCGCATTGGGGGGAATCTTCTTTATAAAGGTCACACAGACACCATTCTTGGCCATTTCTTCTTTTATATCCCAGAGGAATCTTTCACCCCTGGTATTGTCTGTGACAACCAGTCCCACCCATGTCCACTTGAAATGCACCATTAATCGGACCATTCCCAGGGCAAGGGTGGAATCCTTGCGTGCCAGTTGATAAACACTTGGAAAATGGACCTTATTAGTCAGGATGGAATCAAATGGACCATAGGTGATCTGAAGAGGAAAAAAACACATGCTCCCTCTTGAAACTGAAATATAGCTGTAACAAAACCATAAAAACACCTGGGGAATCTTTCCATTTTCTTAACATCCCATATTTTTTGCCATGTGTTTTCACAGACCAATCATCATTCCAGGAATTTGACCCTCATCTTCTCAACATATTAATGTATTACTCTCCACTTTTAAAGGTCCAGCACATTTCTGAAAAAAAGTAACTGCCACCTGTTACCAGATACCAGATACCACATCTTCTAAAATACTTGCCTTAATGCAGAAAACCAGAGCTTTCTTTTCATGATCCACAGATTTTGTTAGATAACATTTTCTCTGTATCTCATTTTTGTCTCATTTTCAATTGTTATTCTCTTATATTTTAAAGTATATCAGATGATGGAAGTAAGTTAAAGGTGGGGATTATTGGGTTTTTTTTAAAATTTTTCTCTACCACATCTGCCTGCCAGCTGAATTATTGTGCACAAATGAGTACAATACATTCCATGTGAAAGGAATTTTATAAGTGTTCATTGGTTTGGAATGAATTACCTTGATAAGTATACACATAGACACATACGCAGATATACACACATAAGTATATATACCCATATATGTACATACATTAGAATTAAATTACATTACAATGAATTAAATTGCTGTATATGTTTATTTTGTTGCTTTTTTTTGCTTCAGATATATTCAAACCTTCATGATGTCATTTGGGGTATTATTTTTCATAGATACTGGAATGATTTGTGAATTTCTTTCTCCAACTCATTTTATTGATTAGGAACTGAGGAAAATAGGATCAAGTGACTTGCCCCAATCACATAACTAGTAAGGGTCTGAGGCCAGATTAGAATTTAGGGAGATGAGTTTTCCTGATTACAAGCCTAGTTCTTTATCCATTGGGCCTTCTATATTCCAATTTATACATTTATATGCAGGGAAAACTATATCTACAGACACACACACACACACACACACATAAATGCTGACATGAAGGTAATCATTGTAATGTAATTTTTACCTTAATGAATAGAATAAGGGATAGACAGACTGAAAGATAGTTACACATATCAATATGTCTTGGCAGGGATAAATCTTAGAAGAATGGGTAATGGTGATCACTTCCTTCAATATCTTATGTCTGCATATTCATTGTTCTGAGTGCCAGTTGAAGAATAATTCCATGTCACATATCCAGTATCAAGTCCCTAATGTTACTCACTCCCAGCCATCAATGTTCTCCTGACAATCTGGGCTGTTTTCCTCATGAATCTTACCTGTGGAAACTTGTAGAGCTCAAGTAGTGAAGCCATTTGCACTGCTAATTCAGAATAGGCTCCTCCAATGACAGCCAAGGACTTGCCCTGCTTCTCACAGTGGTAATTTGGAACAGCCAGTCCTTGTCCTGACAGCCACATTAAGGAGCTCTCTAGGGTTCTGGCTTCACTGGGGTAGGTGTTATAGATGTGGAATCCTAGAGTAATATTGGGTAGCAGATTGGGGTCCTTGTTGATCTCCTCTACAGCAAACACCAAAGCCAGAACTTGATTATAGTGTTTTTCCTGCAACCTTAATGGAAACCATTAGTGTTAGAACTCAGGAAATTCTTCTCTCCTTAAAGAAGTTACTTCTTTTAAAAAGAGAATACCTAGGAGTTGTTTTAATATAAGCATCTGTGGCTCACAAAATTTAGTGTGATTTTCCTTGTTAACTCTTAAGTCATTATGTAAACACACTGTTTTCTAGTAATGTCACAATAATAGGAATTTGTGTGTTTAGTGTACGTATGTGTGTTTATGTATTTATATTTATCTGTGTGTACTCTCTCACATATGTGTATACACACACATATATAAACATTCTATCTATTTGTGTGATTATCTACATATCAATCAATAGTGATAGTTTTTTGGAGATTACAAAAGGGTAAACGATTTTTGGTGCCTTTCGCTAGATGACTCTTTGATTTCCCAGGATATTACTAAACGTACTAATCTCTGCCAAGAGAAATACACGACAAGGATAATGAATTCTGTGTGTCATATTATTCTGCTTTTTCTTGTACACACTAAAGAATGGTTATTTCTGGCTATGTAAAGGTGTATGAAAGGTTGCTTTTTTCTCTCCAAGAGTTTTCTGATAATTACCTCCGCAGTAATGCACTGGAGGTTCAAAATCTGATAAATCAAGATGCTAGTTTTGACTTTAATGATTGGTAAGAAATGTCACTCTGATGGCGTCAATTTCTACAACAATAATTACCAACAAAAGAGCATAGGAGTGTGTGTTGAAGAGGCGACTACAATCCGTGACCATGGAGACAGACTAAATCCCAGGCTTGATGGATTTGACTCCAATAACACACTTTCTTAACAACTGTGCTCTGGGTGATAGCATCCTGGAGATCACAAAACGGCAAATGTGATTTTTGCTCCTTTTCACTAGATGACCCTTTAAATGATTTTCCTTCTCTTAAACTCTTTCTATTGCCTGATTTTGTTTCATATAAAAATCATTATTTATCATAAATATTTTGTGATGCAGTTGGTTAATGAGTGGCAGAGAGTTCAGTATATCAACATTTGTTAAATGCTTCTCTACCTGGTACTGTGACAAATAAGAATTTCAAAGGGAGGATGTTGGTGCATAAATTCATGAGTACAGAACAAAATATAGGTTGGTGAGTTATACCTCTGTCTAGAATATAACCATAAGCAAGATGGAGATTGAGCTGACTCCAAGAAAACTGTGGTGATTTCTGTTTTTAACCAGTTAACTCTATAAACATTTAAATGGCAGAGATAAAATATGTGAAATTGGAAACATTGTATCCTTGGTATTACATAGGCATTATGAAACCCATTTCATCTATCTTAATATACAGGCAATTTAGAGATATAGCAAAGTAATGTCATATATTCTGGACTTTCAGAACCATTGGAAGGAGAGGTGCAGTAAATAAGGCCACAGAAAATTAAAAAAAAATCCAATCAGATCAAGTTATTCCTGTACCTTCAAATCTCTGAAACTCACCAGATAGTAGCCTTGATGTGTATTTTCATATCTGTGATTCCTTTTGGACTGGCAATTCTTATTCATTTTAGAAATTACTTCAAGCAAACTAAATATCCAACTTACAGACCTAGACAGTTTCCAGGACACTGAGGAGTTGTGTGATTTCCCCATTGCTATGAAGTTAATACATACCAGTGGTAGAACTGGAACTTTGTCACTCTTCTTAACTTTTTCCTTTCATCCTCCTATCTCTGCTTCTCACTGTTTCTCTACAGATACACAAATATGTTGTTCTTCACTCATTTTAGTTATTTCTGATTCTTTGTGACCCCATGGGGGTTTTTATTGGCATAGACACTGGTGTGGTTTGATATGTCTTTCTCAAGCTCATTTTATAGATGAGAAAGTGAGAAAACTAGCATCAAAGTCAGACTCCTATAGCTAGCGAGTGGCTGAGTCAGATTTGAACTCAGGAAGATGAGTCATCTTGACTTTAGGCTCAGCACTCACTGGACCACCTAGCTGCATCATATAGGTATAGACCGGATTGATACCAATAGATATCTTTCCTCCATACAGGCTATCAGTATATGAAATAGAACAATATGTGTTATTAAAAATAAAATTAATGAAATGCGGTGCACATAATATACATACATACATGTGTATATATACACATGTATGTATGTATGTATGTATAACTGTGGATTCACAGCCAGAATGTACCTAAGAGTTAATTTACTCCAATCTACTTATTTTACATAAAGGGAAACTGATACCTGTTAAAGGGACTTGACTTGTCAAGTTCAAATTTAGAAAACTTGTGAAAATAACAAGAAGAAAAGAGTAACTCTGAATTAATAGAGAAAACAGAAATTGGAAAACAGCATAAAAACTTAAAAATTCAAAAAACTTAACAATTTGAAAAAGAATGACAATTACTCTTTTATTCAATCAAAAAGTTTTTTATGGGTCAAGGATTGTGTTAAACTCAAGACATATAAAACAAATTTTAAAAAAAACGAAGAAAGCAAGATTTCCTGCACAGTGTAATTAGAAATATGGTATGCAAAATATTGTGTACAATAGAAGACATGCACAATATTCTTTCGAAATAGTAACTTAGAAATACCACTAGCAGGAAGCTGGTTAGGGAATGACTCCCCTCAGAAGGTTGCATTTTAGCTGAGGCATGAAGGAAATGAATACAACGAATCCAGAACGTGGGAGTGAGAAAGAAGAGCTTTGCAGAGATGAGAAGTAGTCAGTGAAAACAGGGCAGCTGGCAAATGGTGTAGTATCTTGTGTGAGGACCAGTCCATGGGCTGGTGTACCTGGGTATCAGAGCCTATGTAAAATGGAGTAAGGTAGAAGATGACAGGAAAGGTACCAACCTTATGGGTAATGAAGGACTTTAAAATCCAGATGGCATATGGTATATTTGATCCTGGAGCTTAGAAGCATGCACAAGAGTTTATAACACTCGTGTGTAATATGTGTGCTTTAGAAAGATCATTTTAGGAACTGAGAGAAGGCTTTACTGGAGTAAGGACTGAGATCACCTTTAGAAACTTCCATTTAAAAAATTAAAAAGACGGGTAACAATCAAATAAAGTATTAAAAAGAACCATGGACAGTTGCAAGAAAATGATAATAAATAAAATAATGATCAGAATTGAATATTCAGGTCAGTTACATGGCGAAGAAGATAAAGTTCTGAAATTATATTCAGGAAAACTGGAATTAAAATATCTCAGACACTAATGTTGTGAAATAAGGCATTTTCTCAACTACTTTCTGCCTCATTGTACTCCCCTGTATATTGTGGGTGGTGCTACTATCTATATCATGAAAAGTTATCGGGATCAACTGAAATTTCAATGACAATAAAGTAATTCAGAAACCTTGTACTGGTAGATTATGAAAGATTCAATCTTATTCCTTTCATGTGAAAAACATTAACATTAAAAGTATAAAATATTGATAATGAACGCACACCACACTGCTTAAATTAGACAATTGCAATCTTGAACCTTAATAATGGATGAGAGAGACAGAGACAGACAGAGACAGAGACAGAAGTACCAAACTGAACTGAAAATCGGGAAAAGCTGATCTGAAGGTCTTGTCTGAAAAATAGCAGCTGTATAATCATCAGCAATTCACCGAACCTCTTAGTGTGCTATGCAGCACTCTGAGTGTAAATTATTTTATGATACCAATCAGTATCACATTTCCTCAGAGATATGTAAATATTAAGATATATATATATATAATTGTCATACATAATTAAATTCATTAGTAGCTATATGCTTACATATAGTTATACATAAAATATGCCTCATAACTACCACATATTTGTTATTCTGTAATATTTATATGTTGTCACAATCATATACTTTATATATATAATATATATGTGTAATCGCACACATATACATATATGAGTCTCTGTGTGTGAAGGATAATGAAGCAGCTATAAGGAATGGCATTCGTAATGCCTGTCTCACAAAATCCATATGAGGCTGAAATGAAAATAAGTGTTATATTTTGAGCATTTATCTGGCATTGAAGTTCCCCAAGAAAGTCAGCAGTTAGTAGTATAAAGACAGGCAAGGCAGATAGAGTTTGGGCTTCATGAGGGAGGGAGATGCCAAATCTTCCTTTCATGAGAACCTTTCCAGAAATAGAACAAAAATACAACAGATTCTGTTTTATTATTCTGTGAGTTAGAGTATGTATGTGCGGCTGTGTGTGGGGGAGGGGAAAGGACTTGTTTATTAGGATTTTAAAAGGAAACAGACTGAGACATTAAAGGCATGCAAGGCAGAAAATTGGACAAGAAATGATACTGTGCATGCAAATATTTTAAAATTTACTTTCTCATCATCCTCCCCCTCAAATACTTCTTAAAATGAAAATAAAAACAAAACTTACTGATGATAACTATCGAAATTTTTGTCAGGATGTATATTAAAATATTTACATGATGGTGGTAAGTCAAGTTGATATACCATTAAAGGAAAAAATCCCCCCACAACAAAATCTCCATCCCTGTGGTGGGTAAGACCTAAATCTCTTTTCAGGAAGCAGAGAGGAGATTCTTTATGATTTTTAGACTGAGAGAGCTGCAGCACCAGAAATAGGAAAAGAAGAGAGAACATCAGGAACACCTCTCTTTAAGTTTTAAAATCTGGACAAATAAATAGTAAGTCAGACCAAGGCGGGGCTGTGCTGTAGATCAGACCTCATCATAGCACAACTAGGATTATGAAGAACTTTCTAATGGTGAAACTCTTCTTCAGGGAAATATTTATTTTCCTTGGCAAAATATAGATACCACTTTTCTTCCTGACACCTGTGAAGACAAAAGGAAAATTATTCATACCCTTGCCCTAGACAAGGGTAATGAGAGAAGAAGCAAGGATTATTTATAATGATTTGATGTTGCTTCATTATTGCTCTAGGCATATGTATTGTAATAGATGCATAGGTTCCTTACCATCCTCCTTCTCCTACTCCAGATGCAATCAGCATGAGCCAAACCAATAGGTGCTCTGGGACCATCACTCTTTGGGGCTCTGCACCTGAGTTTCCATGTGTGAGTCATAAACATGTTTTTCTTTTTCTCTGTCCGGATATTCTAAGCAGAATTCACTGGGGAAAAAAAGGACAGGTACCCAGGGATTTATTTTGAGGTGTTGCTGGGTCCCACTCTTTGTAACCATATATCAACAATCAAGATTCTTTCAATGACTCTGGCGCTGAGAGATGTTACATTAGGTAGAAGTTGGTGTGTGGTGACAAAGTCAGAATGTCAGGGACTGGGGAAAGTGGAGGACTTCCCTCCACATTGTTCGAGCAAGAATAAGGAAAACTTTCATGCTCTGAGTCCAAGGTTTTCACTTTCTAAGTGCTGACTTTTAATCTAGATCTTCTACAGGGATTCTTTTCCCAGTTACCCTAACATTGCAAATAAACTATTCTAAATGTCCCCTGTTTTGAAGGAGTATAAATTGACGGACGCTTTTCATGGGCATTTCTCATAATACCTGGTTGATCAGAAATAAAGTGTCAGAGACTCATCTCTGAGTGAACTGAATCAGTTTTATCTCCTTCCATTTACCAACCTCTCAGCCAGATGCTCTGAGCTAGCCATAGTCATCACAGTGTATTCTTTTTTCAGTTTTTTTGCTAAAATAAAATGGCCTTGGATGAAGATGAACTAGAACACCCGAAGAGTAACTATATTGCTGATATTTAGGGTTTGAAGATGAAATGACTTTAAACTTTAAGGAATCTGATAGGAGGAAAAAAATTAACAAGCATAGAGAGATACTACTTAGAATGAGGATGTCGTAATATTTGATAGATTTTTTTGTAATGATCCCCAATTTTTTCTGTGGAAAGAGAAATCTTGCTAAATCTTTCCTTTGAATATGATGCCTTAGAACAGTGTGTCCATGGATTCACAGGCACACCACACTCCATCTAGTACAGCTAAATGTCTCAAAAAGGTCAACTTGTTTTCTTCTTTTATGTGAAAATATTTTCCGTACTCTTAAGATAGTCATAATTATTTAGGTACTTTGAAAGAAAGACTTGGGCTAAGCTATGTATGATGAGGTTATTCTTTAAAAAAAAACTGAGTAGAGAGAGATAAAAAGGAATACTTATCTCATTCAAATGAGGCAGGAAAAGAAGAATTGATAACAGAAGAAGCAAGAATAAGGGAGAGGAGGCAAATTCAATGTGATCCTAATTTTTTGCCTTAGGAAATTCATTTATAAACTGTTCAATTTCTATTTCTAAAATAGGCTTGTTTAAATATTCTATTTCCTTTTCTTTAATCTAGGTTGCTTACAGTGTTGCAAACATTCTTTCATTTCACTTAAATTGTTAAATTTATTGTCATATAATTGAGCAAAGTAAGTTCTTATAATTTCTTCGATTTCATCTTCATCAATTTACATTTCACAAAACTACATTATTTACATATCTTGTTCTTTTATTATGAACTTAAGGATTAAACATAAAATATTTAAAATAAGTTTATGTGCAAAAGTGTTATCTTCTATTTGGTATAGATTTTTAAGCTGCATATTAAATTTGAAACAATGTTCTTTCTACTCAACTCGTGTGTTTTCCATAATCTGATTATCTTTGCTGTAGGTTTCCTATCGTGAAATATATATATATATATATATATATATATATATATATATACACACACACACACGCACATATATATATAAACATAGAGACACAAGCACATAAATAGATCAATTTATTTTGATATATACTTATATAATTGTATTTTGATATAATTAGTTTATTTATTCTATTTATTATTTCAATGGTTTCATTACACCCAATTTTATTAATGTAAGTGTAAAAATATGTAAGAGGAGTGCCAGAACAAATCCCAAGAAGTTTTGCCCCTGTGAAACGGGAACAATTTTAGGCTAGGTTCAGTTAAACCACAATTTAATTATGGTGGTGCCACAATTAGAATCATAAAAAATCTTGCAGCTGCCACAATAAAAGACCTCAAGTCTTGGGAAAGTATATAACAAAGAGAAAAGAACTGGGGTTCTGGCCAAAAATATCCTACCCAAAACTAAACATAATTCTGAATGAGAAAAAAAAATGGACATTTAATGAATTGCCAGTTTGAAGACTTTGTCCAAAAAATACCCTGAATTTAATAGCGGATTTGACATACAAAAGGTACATATCAAAGATGAATTACAAGGGTCTCAATAAGGAGAGGCACTTTACCTTTTAGGTATGTAAAATGTGAAATGTATATCCAAGATTGTTATTAGTAATTGGGTAGTACATAAGAAAGATTGGGGTGGAGCAGAGTATGATATGATGTTAAAAAGTAAAACTGTTTAGGAACAGCTAAAAAAGAGTAATAATCTTATATAAATGAGACGTGAGGGGAAGAAATGACACAGAGAATTAGATGGGGGAGGGCAACTATTAGTCCTGGAAACCTACTTTCATTGGTATGAATATAAGAGGGAACAATACACACACACACACACACACACACACACACACACGGCTAATGGCTTGCTCAGAGTCATACAGCTCATAAAGTTTCTGAAGTTATATTTTAACTCATGTACTCCTGAGTAAGGGCCCAGTGCTCTATCCACCATTCCACCTACCTGTATATGTTTACTCTAATGATGGAGAACATTAAAAATGGATAGAATGAAAATTGACATTAGTTACAGCAATTGAAGTACATGATTTTCATTTACAAATTAATTGCCATGACAGGAAGATAGAACCTAATATAGTTTTTCTCAGTAAATTATTACATATTGACGTATTTTTTCAAGGGAAATGACATTTAATATATGTATTTAGTTGTTGGCAAGAATGCTGGAAAAGTATAAGCATTGTTGTCTCATAAAGGAGCATGAAGTAAAAATTAATGAAGTAGTTAAGTAATAAAATAACAAGTAAAAGAAGCAAAAAAGTTTTTAGTCTGTCAAAAGCCCCTAATAAATATTGTTACATCAAGGACATTTAAGGTTGATACCGGAAAGAGGACAAAAATTGGGAAACAATGACAGAGATCAGTAAATAGTTTTTAAAAGCAATAATTTTTCCTCATCAAGAATAGTGGAAGGTACTAACGTATACATTTGGAAGAAGTGAAAATGCATTAAAGAAAAAATTGTCCAAAAAATAGAGAAAACAGATTCAATATAAATGTAGTCTGTCAGAAGTCAGAATGTGTTTGATGGGGCTGAGGAGGGCATGAAGATACAAAAGTGAGATGGGAGGGAAGATGGAACTTGCTATTAAACAAAGCAAAATCCTCATTTGATTCTTGTAGACCGTGTCAAAGAAGGTAGAGAATTAGGCCAGATCAAAGAGCATCTGTGAGAATATAAAAGGATGAAAGAGGCTAGAGGGTTATAGACTTGATGAAGACTAAATAAGGAAAAGTAAAAGGTAGCTGCCAAGAGATAGAAAACTTGAAAATAAAAAAGTGGAAAATTTGAAGATTAATCAAAGTGATAGATATGTGGGTAGAACAGATTAGAGAAGGACATAGCATGATGTTGCCAGCCTTAAGGAATGATGATCAACTTGTTAATGAAACTAAGGAAAGCATATTTACTGAGGCTGAAAAAAGTATAATTGACTAAACATTTTAATCTACTATTTCTATCAAAAGTGAAATGATTCACAAAAGAAAAACAGACTGGCACTCTCAATGAATATTAGTATGAGATGTGAATGTAAATGTTCAGTGGAGAATAGAGGAAGCAATATAAGGATATTCTTAAAGTTTCTCTGAAAAGCTTTAGAATTTATTGTGAGACAGGGGAGACATTGTCAGAGGACCTTCCAGCATGACGTGCCTGCCCCAAAGTAGAATTGTAGAAAGAAACATGACATGAGCAAAATTAAAAACATCTTCTATCCAAATGTTCATATGGACTTTTTGTGTCTGACTTCTAGTGAAGACTTCCAAGTTCATATTGTTCTCAACAGCCACAGTGGGATATGCTGTACCTTGATTCCAACATAGTGATATTATTTCGGTCCTCTATAAATAGGAAGGACAAAAATCAACCAACGCATACCTAAGTAAATAAGATTTAAAAGCTTTCTATCCCCAAGTGCTCCAAATACATGTGAACACGTTTTTATCTTTATTATCGTTTTTCTCTTTTGGTTCATCAGGTTGTTTCTTTCATATTATCATTTTCAGTCCTTCCAATTTGTCCCATTGATTGAACAATAACTAATATAATACTCATAGCAAATATAAATTGTCTAAATTGTTTATATAAATATAAATCCAAAACGAATTCCTACATGGACTCTGTCCAAAAATATATGACCTTTTTGCATTCAATATCTGACATCTGTCAGGAGGCAGGCATTGGACTTCATCTGGAGTCCGTGGACTTTATGCCTTATTCTTGCATTGTTTAGAGATCTAAAGTCTTTCAAGTTCTTCCTTTTCTTTATGTTACTGTATATTCATTTCCTTCCTTGCTCTGTTCACTTCACTGAATCAATTAATGCAAATCCTTGTCATTTCCCAATTTTCACCATTTAATTATTTTCATGACTTGATACTTTTCTATTACAACCTTATACTAAAAAAATAAATAAATAAAAGACATTCTCTCATAGAAGAATTCTACATTTCTAATGCAAAAAAAGAACTGCAATAAACATTTTGAAAAACATTATTTACATTTTCCTTTCTTTCATCTCTTTAGTATTTAAACCTCTTAGTGTCATCACTGTGTCAAAACATATGGAGAATTTAGTGACTTCTGGAGTAGTGTTCCCAGTTACTTTTCTGTATGGTGGAAGCAATGCACAGCCCCACAATTAGTATACTTAACATCTCTGTCCGAATCCCCTTCATCACGTGTTACTTGAGAAAGTTAGGTGGCACCATAAATAAAGAGTTGGACTTGGCATAAAGGAATCTTGAGTTCAAATTCAGCCTCAGACACTCAACAGCTGTATAACTCCAGCAAGTCATTTAACTTATTTGTGCCTCAGCTTCCTCCCTTGAAAAAGGGAGATCAAAATAGCATACATTTCCCATTTCTTGTGAGAATAAATTAAGTATTGTTTATGAAATACTTTGGAAACTCTAAAGCACTATTTCAATGCAAGCTTTTATTTTTATTTTCATCTTTTTCAACTTACCCTTTTTAGCAAGTTTGAAAGAAATCTCAATTACTTCTATTTGGGTTTGGAGTATTTTTACTTATGATTTTTGACAGCTTCTATTTCATTCTTTGAAAAGTGCTTGTACACTTATGTGTTGAAAAATATCTTCCAGTCTTGGAAACTGCATCAGTTCCTTATGTATGTTTTTCTATGGGACTTTTATTAAAACAAAACAAAAACTCTCAACAAAGACTTTTCCTCCAGTTACTTATTTCTCTTCTGAATTTAATTATGTTAATTTTGTTTCTAGAAAACCTTTAAAATTTTTTAAATTTATTTTATCTTTGCCACAATTCACTTTATACTTTGGTCATGAACTCTTTCCTTATCCATAGATCTAAAAGGCACTTTGTTCTTTGCTCACCTAATTTGCTTATATATCTTTCTATTTCTAAGCTTTATATCTTTTTGCTGTTTATTTTTGTATTTCATTTGTCTATCTCTACCACTTTCTCCCAGACAGTTTTCCAATTTTCTTTTTTTTTAGCCATGTAATTGTTGTCTTCTGGTGTATCAAACATGATATTACAGTGTTCATTGGTTTCTATATGTCATGTACTTAATCCATTCCAATGAGAAATGTGATGATCATTTTGATACTCCCTACTCAAAGCTATCAGCATTTACTCGGTTCATTGTGATTTGACAAGTTTCAGTGATTCTAACGTAGAATTAAGCAGAACAGGATCAAGTTTAAATTACTTATGTATATAATGTTGTTAGGATAAGGGCTATGCATGTTAATAACCTTTTCATTTTAGTGATATTGATATGTATTAGTAATATAATTGTAGATAACAGGAGAAAATCACAAGACTGTTAGAGAGAATTATGTTACATTAACTCTACAGCTTGCTATGGCACCCTTAGCACTCCCACCATTATGAATCATTCTCACTGCTATCTCTTGATCTTTCCTCTTATGCAATCTTTTCTTAACTCCTAGGATACCCCTGACTGAAATTCCAGATGTTTGGCTTCCTAGGAAAACCTCTACTGAAGCGGCAGGTGGAACAGCTTTTTTCCAGGAAAAACTGGATGTAGAATTAATAACTTAAAAGTCTGCGGAAAAAGTGGTTGTTATTGATGGAAATACCCATCAACCAATACATAGTTTTCCTCATTTCCGCAATGGTATTAACCACTCATGAAGTTATATTGCCTCATTCCATTTTTAGTGCTCTCCCAAGTGTATAAAAGTAGCTAGCACTGAAGGGGAGGCATCCCTGATCATGAGGAAGATCTTGGACCCAATTAATTATTGACCATTAGAATTCCCAATGAATTGAAAATGCTTGGCATGTGTCCTTTTGTTGCTCATTGGGTTGGAAATTGGGGATCACATTCTCATAACACAGATTATGGTTAAAATGCAAATCCACACTTGTTTTAGTCTACCCTCCCTGAGGGATCCATAAAAGGATCCCCCCACTACTGGCTCCCCAGAAGAGGAAGCTTTGGGAAGTTGGACTCTCCCATTGATCTTTTGCCACCCAAATTCCCTCAGCCATAGGAAGCCTCTCCAAACTGCAGATGCTGAATTTCCTTTTACTTCAAAATTCATGGGTCTTACACTTTCATTTTGAAAAGGGGCTCAAACTTACCTTGAAAAGGGAACTAGAAATCATTTCTGTCCTCAATTTGTTATTACTTTGTTAAATACTTTTAGTTAGACAGGCTCTAGAGCAGTCAGATTAATTTGGGATTAGGAAAAACCAAGAAACTATTAGAAAGAGGCTATCCCTTTTAAAATGTGCATGATATGTTTTTC
This sequence comes from Bettongia penicillata ogilbyi, assembly GCA_023548195.1. Classification (NCBI taxonomy): domain Eukaryota; kingdom Metazoa; phylum Chordata; class Mammalia; order Diprotodontia; family Potoroidae; genus Bettongia; species Bettongia penicillata. The sequence continues at coordinate 112,588 of JAJHZJ010000955.1, forward strand.
TTTCCTTCTTTTCTCTTTGGAAAAGTGAGACTAGATGAACTATGTACTGAGCTTGCAAAAATAGTTTCACTTCTTTTTAGCTAGTCACCCATGGCTGCAAGGTTAGGGAAACCAGTCAATTTTAGAAGTCATCTGCAATCATCTGCAGGACTTCTTTATTCTTCTTGCAGGCTTAAATGTAGGAGCTTATTAAAAATAAATTCTATTCTGAAACTTTTTTAAAAAAATTGGAGTTTACGCTTGGTTCTCTGTATGTACCAAAGCACTATCTTAACCTTTTAGCTCTAACTGAGACAGTAGGAGTAGGAACTAACCTGCTGATCACCTCAGTGACCAGAAGGGAACCCCATGCCCCCTCTGGAGGCTGCCTAGCTCAGGGAACTAGTGCTCAGAAGTCAATCTTTGTCTCAAAAATTTAAACACAAGGGCTGCCTATTGAAACACCTTGAGCTGTGAGGGTATATATACGTCCTAAATGTATAGGCTCTCACTAGATCCATAAGCTGTTATATAGACGTAAGCCAAATCACTCTTCTTGATAAGGAATGAATACTTGTTAAAGACACCTGGGTTCTCCCTTAGTTGGAGTCATTGACTAGATTTCCATAACTCTCTCTGCAACTGTAGAAGGCAACTGGTTTAGCCACAAGGGATCATCCTTGACCCATTTTACTTTCCAGACAAGGAATCCTAAATCCTAACCCTTAGAAAAACTTGAAGGGATTAGAAGAATGGGTGGGATTTTTACTGAGAGTTCCCAGAGGCAGGGAAAGCTAGCAAAATAGATCTGGAATCTTTTGAATGGGAGAGTCCCAAAAGAAAGAGAAAAAAATGTCTCATGTAGACCAAGAAATTAGAAAACTAGGAGAGAAATTAAAGTAAATAGATCTGCTCCTTTTAGACAAAGAAAGGGAACTATCTCTTCTACAAATGAAAAAAAATCTCTCTTAGGACTGGAGCAACCTTTTCTCCTCTTAGAAATAGAACAATGCTTTCTCCATTTAGGAAAAGCTTTGAGGAACTTAGACCAGTACTGTGCTCATAGGTTCCTAATAAACTAAAAAAACAATCCCTGAGTAATTGAGTCTTAGCTGTAGGAAAGATCCACATTCAGGATTTTTTGGAACTTCACAGAGGTTTCTGGAATTTCTAATGTGAGTAGTGTTAGAGAAATTTCAGAGTTCTAAGGAAAAAAGATTCCTCAAAGGAGATACCCAAGAGGGAATATGGAGTCAAATACTAGTTAACCTATAGGATCAGCCTTAGACTAATTTGATATTGGCAAAAGGATAAATTCCTTTTTGGTCTGAACATCGTAGGAACAAGGTAAACTGTCCATCCAGTTGGGGATAGCAAAGGAGAATGCCATCAGACTACACAAAGTATGGTAAGCAAATACCAGAAATTCAGGAGATCTGTTTTGGCCAATATTTATAGTTTTTAGTTATCCTACCATCAGAAAATTATTAAGACTTTTTCTTGAACTTCATGCAGATCAAATAGACTGGTATTACTGAAAAATTCAGTCAAAGGCAAGCCACCCATCTTCACAAATATTCGAAACTTTTTTTGGGAGGGGGCGAGATGAGAGTAAGGATTGGGGGAAAATTGGTAAAATCAGTAAGCAGGTCACCTTGGTAGTTATAAATTCTCATTTGTTTTCACATTAGGAAAAGTAAGAACAGGTATAGAAGTATGGAGCATGTCTGCTGCTCTTTAAAGGACTGTTTTGTAAGTATCTAAAGTTTTATAGATGCACAGTTATCTATGTTTTGGGCCAGCCCACATCCAGTAAGTGCTTTACCTATGCGTTTTCTTTTGACTTTTTCAACCACTATAAATAGGCTGAAAAAAAGTAAACATTCAAAAAGTATCAAGAAAAGATATATTTTTCTTTTTTCTCTGTTTCCAACACTGGCCATATTGGAATTTACTGAGATCAAAGACAGATACACAGATTCATTAAGACACAAAAAATAATTAGAAATCAATGTGGTGAAAAAGAATAAATAATTTTTTCCTCTGAAAGCTTTCTAAATTCGGATTTTTCATCAAGCATTTTTTAAGATTTAAGTTGATTTATTTTTAATTTTGCATTCTAATTACCCTTTCCCCCAGTTTGCCCTCCTTTTATCATCCTCCTCTCTTATCCCCTTCCTCTTTACTTTCTTGAAGAAAAAGATAAATTTCTATACTCCAATGTCTATATATCTTATTCCCCAGTTGCATGTAAAAACAATTTTTAAACATTTGTTTTTAAAATTTGAGTTCTAAATTCTCTCTTCATCCCTCCCCAAACACCTCCATTGAGAAGGCCATCATTTCAATATAGGTTATACTTGCATAATTATATAAAACATCTCCATAATGGTCGTGTTATGAAAGACAAACTGTATTTCCTTCCATCCTATCCTGCCTCCCAATAATTCTATTTTTTCCTTTGACCCTGTTCCTTTTCTAAAGTGTTTCCCCCTGACTACCCTCCCCAAATTTTCCCTCCCTTCTATCATCCTCCCCACTCATATCCCCTTCCCTGCTACTTTCCTGTAGCATAAGTTACCCAATTGAGTGTGTATATTATTTCCACGTTAAGTCAAATGTGATGAGAGAAAGGTTTACTCTTTCCACTCATCTCCCGTTTCTTCCTTTCCATTGTGAAACCTTTTTGCCACTTTTAATGTGAGATAATTTGCCCCATCTTATCTCTACCTTTCTCTTTTCCCCAATATATTCCTTTCACTCCTTAATTTTAATTTTTTACATACCATCCCTTCATATTTAACTCTCTCTCTGTCTCTCTCTCTCTCTCTGTCTCTCTCTCTCTCTCTGTCTCTCTCCTCCAACTACTCACCTACCTCAATACTTTGAAAGGTCTCATGAAGTTACAAATATCATCCTTCCATGTAAGAATGTAAGTAGTTCAACTTCAATAAGTTTCTTGTGATTTCTCTTTCCTGTTAAACTTTTCATGCTTTTCTATTTGGAAGTTAAATTTTCTATTCAGCTCTGGTCTTTCCAACAAGAATGCTTGGAAGTACTCTATTTCATTGAAGTACCATTTTTTCCCCTGAAGTATTATACTCAGTTTTGCTGGGTGGATGATCATTGGTTTTAATTCTAGCTCCTCTGATCTTTGGAATATCATATTTCAAGTCCTTTGAACCCTTAGTTTAGAAGCTGCTAGGTGTTGTGTTATCCTGATTTTATTTCCAAAATATTCAAATTTTTCTTTCTGGTTGCTTGACATATTTCCTCCTTGACCTGGGAACTCTGGAATTCCTAGGAGTTTTCCTTTTGGGAACTCTTTCAAGAGACAATCAGTGGATTCTTTCTATTTCTACTTTACCCTCTAGTTCTCATATATTAGGATAGTTTTCCTTGACAATTTCTTGAAAGATTAAATCTAATGTCTTTTTATGATCATGGCTTTCAGGCAGTCCAATTATTTTGAAATTATCTCTCCTGGATCTATTTTCCAGGAGAGTGGTTTTTCCAATGAGATATTTCACATTGCCTTACATTTTTTCATTCTTTTGGTTCTGTTTTATATTTTCTTGATATCTGATAAAATCATTAACTTCATTTGCTCCATCATAATTTTTAAGGGATCATTTTATTCAGTGAGCTTTTGGACCTCCTTTTCCATTTGACCAATTCTGCTTTTTAAAACATTCTTCTCCTCATTGAGTTTTTGGACCCCTTTTGTCATTTGGGTTAGTTTATTTTAAAGAGGTTATTTTCTTCAGCAATTTTTGCATCCCCTTTAGCAAGCTATTGTCTCATTTATCATCATTTTCTTACATTCATCTCATTTCTCTTTCCAATTTTTCTTCCACCTCTCTTACTTGATTTTCCAAATCCTTTTCATGTTCCTCCATGGCCTATGACCAATTTTATTCCTCTTGGAGGCTTTTGATGTAGGAGTTTTACTTTGCTGTCCTCCCCTGGTTGTATGCCCTGATCTTTCTTGTCACCAAAGTGTGATTCTGTATTCTTACTTCTTTTATGATGCTTACTTATCTTCCCAGCCAAACTCTTTGTGAGGCCAGTACATAAAATAGAGTCTTCTGCTGTTTTTGTGTTAGTATAATTAAGAAGTATAATGGCTCTATTTGAAGGTGATTAAACAAGATCTTTCCCACCAATTGTTGGGCCTGACCATTGAGGGAAGCTTGATTAGGGGATTGTTTTGTAGCAGGGTCCACAGTACCTTTTGTTTTTTCTATTGGGTCACTGGGTCAGAGGATCATGCCCTCTGGTTCTGAAAATTGTATAAATACTCCGAGGGTGAGGTTTTACTTTGGGACTTAGTTTTTGAAAGAAACTTTGCATGCTAGAGGAGACACTGGGAAACTGCTAAGGAGACTCCTGGCTTTGAAGACCCAGATCTTTCCTTCTCTGGTGAAGATGTATGTATGTTAATGATCAGGCAGTCTGGAAGCGCTGTCTGTTGGTCTTTTATTTCTCTGAAATTTTTATTTTTATTTTATCTGATACCTGTGCTTGATTAAAGTGATTTTTAACCCCTCAAAAGTTGCCTTTCCTTTTAGAGAAGCAGATCAAAGAGCCTGTGGTAGCAAGCCTCCTTGTGTATTTTGTAGTGCTTAGTGATACACTCTTGACTTTCCAGTTGTTTGTCAAGGTAAAATTCTTCTTCTAGTGAGGTTGGGGGTGGGAGTAGTGTCGTAGACTTCAGAGATTTTGTATCAGTTGTTTGATCTCCCACCATTTGTGGGCCCAGAGCTCCAGAAGAAGCTATTGCTGCTGCCACACTGTCACCACCCTGGGGTTGGTGCCAGACCTGACCAGACTATGTGCTGCTCTTTTACCCAGGTTCCACAGAGTTTCCCCACTGATCTTATTTGGAATTTGTGGTTTGTGAAGTCTACAAACTGCCTCAGCTGTCAATGATACAGTCCCCTGAGGCCTGCTCTGGCCGGTCTGTGCTGGTGCAGCCCATACCACACCACACTCCCTTCCCTGCCAGATGTGAAAGATATTGTGTTTCCAGGTTGTCCTGAGCTGGGGAGTTATTTCACTCAGATATTTTGTGGTTTCTGTTGCTTTATAATTTGTTTAGAGTTATTTTGTACAGGTATTTGGATGGGTTTGGGGAGAAACTCAGGGAAGGCCCTGCTTTTACTCCACTGTCTTGGCTCTATTTCTTCAAGACCATTTCTTTCATCAAGCATTTTAATGAACTTTTGTGGTACCACCAAGAATTTTAATTTCACAGTTTCATTTTAACTTAGTTTAATAAAACAAAATTTAATGAGTTTAATAAAAACAAAAAAATGTAGAACACTTAATCCATTAAAAAATAGTTTTGAGATAACTAGAGATTGATTTTAAAACTGCAATTTGAATGGTATGATCTGTTTTATTAATCGTGGGATCTGTTCAATAGAGATTCAATAAAATTCAGGGAAGTAGTAGGATAAGAAAATCTTAGGAAAATAGTGTAAAGGGAGATTAGAATAAATGTCCTGTGCTTTTAATTAATTCCACAAATCAGAATTTAAAAACACTTTTGCTGAAGTAATAGCAGTAATTTCTCTAAGTTCGAAGTTTTTGAGGGCTACTCTATTGAACTAGTTTTGACTTTAGTGTGAAGTACAAATTCTTCAAAAGACACCTAAAAACTGCAATTAAAGTGAGTGACAAATTATTGTAAGGTGCAAATGTGCTTCCTTTATTACAGTGCAGAACAGGAAGTTGTTAGACTACCTTCATTCTCCAAAGGCATTAATAGTAAGTAAAGTTGGAATTTATTTAACTTTTTCTTTACTTACTGCTTTTAAGCAACTGACCTGAGGACACCAAGCAAGCTCTTTTATTAGCCTTCCATTGGGACTCCCAGATTAAAGGTGAATCCCAAAGTATACTCAGAGAAAGAAAAGCTTGTTTTAAAACTAAGAAGTCAGTAAAAGAATATGTAAAATTTAATGTTTTCTGTGAAAGCTATGATAAGTTGGGGAAAAAGTTATTGAGGATAGATTTATACATGGATTTAAACACATAAGGCCTTCTAGGTCCTTGGGTCTGACCTTTTGACACAGTTCAAATTTAATGGAACAAATCCTTCTATTAAAGCTATATATTCTGTAAAGTTTGAATTCAGTCAAAGGACCACATTTGACCTTGAAGCCACAAGTTCTCTACTTGGGGACTTATAGGAGAACACAGAATTATAGAAAAGTATAGAAATAAATTAAGAACATGCACACCTGACAAAGGGTGCTTAGACTACAAACAGTTCAATTAGAATGAACCATATGGCTTATAAATATTAGCATTAATATAGGAATTTTAAGAGAAAAGTAGAATTTGCAAAGTACTTCAGGATGTTTCTTGCCTTGTTGTAAAACATAAATTAGAACACAAGCATGATATAAGTCCCAGAAAATTGAAAACTTGTGAGTTAATGTCCCTTGTGAAAGTTAAGATTTTTAAAAAGTTGACATTACTAATTATATGGCTATATTTCACTTAGGTAAATTCAAAGGTAAAGGGTTTCTGCTCAAAACCTTTAGGAAATTGCTTCCTCTTTGGATAAGAAGCAAATTTGAAACTTGTAAGCCCCTTATTTTCTATACTGTATTCCCTTACAAATTATTTGGAGAACTTTTCAACCCTAGAGAATTCGAGATGAGAAGGAAGAAGAGAGAAATGTTGTTCATACAATATGAACACTAGTGTGGTCTGATGCGGAGATGTAAAACACAATGACCCTCCTCTATGTCATTTGAACTGGATTAAAATGTAATTGAGAAATAATTCAGAAAATTAGTAAAACTCCAAAAAATACAGGTAGTATTACATTTTTAAGTGATGTCATGTGATTCTCAGGGACACTTATGGATATCTTATTGGCCTCTGTTTCTATCTGAGTTTGACGTCGTTGGTCTAACGGAAAGATTGAAATCAGTAGACATGAGGTTAAGAACTATGTCACTTGTAATCTGTTTCACCAAGATTGAAACACGCAGTCACTCAACTAGAAGACTCTGCTTTAAAGAGGAAAGAGTTCGTGTCTAAAGGGTTACAAAAATGTACATACTTTTTGACCCAGCAATATTGCTTCTAGGACTGTATCCCAAAGAGATCATAAAAATGGTAAAGGGTCCCACATGCACAAAAATATTTATAGCAGCTCTCTCTGTGGTGGCCAAGAATGGGAAATTGAGGGGATGCCCATCATTTGAGGAATGGCTGAATAAGTTGTGGTATATGAATGTAATGGAATACTATTGTGTTATAAGAAATGATGAACAGGAAGACTTCAGAGAGGCCTGGAAGGACCAATATGAACTGATGCTGAGCGAAAGGAGAAAAAGCAGGAGAATTTTGTACACAGCAACAACCACAGTGTGTGAGGTATTTTTCTGATAGACTTAGTCTTTCACAGCAATGTAAGGACCTAAAACATTCCCAATGGACTCGAGGCAATTGTTTCACAGAATGAAGCAGACCATTTTCTCTTGGGTTGTTTTGTTTTCATGGTTTCTGCCATTCATTTTAATTCTTCTATGCAACATGACTAAGGTGAAAATGTATTTAATAAGAATGTATGTGTAGAACCTATAAAAGATTGCATGCCATCTCGGAGAGGGAGGTGAGAGGCAGGGAGGGAAAGGGAAAAAATCTAAGATATATGGAAGTGATTGTAGGAAACTGAAAACAAATTAATTAATAACAAAGATTAAATGACATGCTATAGGTCTCGTAGGTAATTAGAAAGGTAGTACTTGAATTCAGGACCTCAGACTCTTTCTGTTGTATTATACTGTCTCAGAGATCTGACATCCTTTGAGGGTCTTTTTTTTACATCATTATAGTAAATACATAAATTGTTTATTTTATTTAACTTATTTCTGTCCCAATTCATACAATTCTTCCAAGGTTTTCTGAATTCTTCCTATTCATAGTTGGGTTTTTTGGTGGTATAGTAATATTCCATTCTATTCACATCTCAAAGTTTATCCACCTAATGTCCAAGCACCTACTTTGCTTCTCAATTCTTTTTTTCTTTCCACAAAAAGGGCAACTGTAATTTTGTATGTATTACAGTATCTAGCAAAAGATCTTTAGCACCTCTAAAGTCAACCCTACTCCTACTTTGCAAAATGTCTTCCAAGTATCTACCCTTGTCTCTTTCTCTCCTTTACCTCTCACATTCTCTTTCTGTAGGTGACATTGACTAAAGATGAGTGAGTACAAATCTGTCAGTGTTAAAGTCTGAGGTGAAGGTCTGCTTCTCCAATCTTCAGTCTTGATGATGGGGTGAGAAGAGCGATGGAGGATATATTTGGGACAGTTGAAAGACCAAGTTCTGCCTTTGCAGTGTTACACAGATGTATGTCATTTTCATGCAAGAAAAAACATTTGGAATTTATCAAATGAATAAATTATATCTATATTAAGTAAAATAAAAAAGAGTAAAGAGTTCGAGTACATGATCAAAGAGGTACTTTCTAGCAATAGGCCTTATAATCCTTAGATTCCAGTGACTTTGCTCCTCTCCCACCAGCTTCAGAAATTTATGTTTGTCATAGCTTTAGGGCCAAATGCTGAGATGTATGGTTGGGGAAACTATGGCAGAGGAGACAGGAATATCTCCTATGTCACACAGAACATACCGATATTTATGACGTTGAGTGTCACAAAAGATCAGCCCAAAAGGACTGATGATTGGAAACCATGCTCCTAGGAGGTCAGATGGAGTCATAAACAAAGGCTGATGTTTCTCAATTTTAAAGAGGTAGAATGATAAGCTAGAATTAATGGAATAAAAGTAAGCACATGTGTTCACTAGTAGGATGATAGCCTGGGTGGTTCTTCTTTCAGGGCAAGTTCTGAAAGAGAGATGAGGACTGTGAAAATGTTTCACTTGCTGATGGTATCTGTGCAGGAGAAGCACTAGGTAGGCACTGGCCCAGATCATAAACCCCACACAATTAACATCAAGAATAGAATAGGCAATTGCAAAAAGTGTGGCATTGAAGGAGGAAGGAGTTAAAACTGAACAATATCCCTTTTCTCATATCTACATATTATTATATACCTTGAGTTATGCATAGACCCAAAGTAAAGTGAAATTTATCAGCAGGTGGAAAAACCAACAGAGCAAGTAGGAAGGGACAATATCTTTTGGGCTGTGGATTTCAAGTTCTTCCCATCTGGAGTTACTGGGACTGATTTTGATGGTCTCAAAACCACTCAAGAGGTAGATGATGCTGAGGGAAACACTTTGGACTACAATGTGAAGATAAACAATAAGTTTACATGCAACAAGATCTAAGAAATTTTTGATGCCTACACAGGCAATTGTATGAGGGATTCCCTTGGAGAGAATCACTTTTGAGTTGGCTAAGGCTAAGTGGACAAAAATGTACTCTATGTGCCTGAGAATTTGACCAATGAATAAAGTGAAGTTGTATAGAACCAGAAGAAATAAATTTCCAAGAATGCTAACTTCCACCTGAATAAGGATGACAGTAGCCAACATCAATTCACTAAGCATCCTTTTCTCTGAGTCTTGTGAAGAAGAGGTGTAGTTAGCACTGGCAAATCCTAGGAGAAAATGAGAGATTTCTCAAATGGGTTGTATTTCCTGTATTTTTCCTTGTTAGCCAGGATGTGAAAGTTAGAAAAATATTACCATCAATATGACACCAAGAAATCCATTGTACATTTTGGAACCTTTTATTCTTTTTGCTGTTTTGATACTGTTACCCGAAGATTGAATTCACTAGTTCAGTTTCAAAAGGCTAGATGATAGAAATAATTTCTTGATACATAATTAAAATATAATAAAATAAGATAATAAAAATGAGTTGTTAATTGAAAAAAGATAGAGGAAAACCAAATAACTCATATCAAAAATGAAAAGGGAGAATATACCACTAATGAAGATGAAATTATAACAATTATAAGGAGATATTTTGCCATTAAATTTAACAATTTATGTGAAATGGAAAAGTAATTACAAAAAATATAAAGTACCCAGATTAGTCGAAGAGGAAATAGAATATCTAAATAGACTTGTTTTAGAAAAATGAAGTTGAAGAGGACATAAATGAGCTTCCTAAGCGAAAAGCATCAGGACTAGATGGATTTACAAGTGAATTGTATCAAACATTTAGAGATTAAGTAGTTCTAATATCAAATAAATTATTTGGAATAATATACAAAGAAGGAATTCTACCAAACTCCTTTTGTAAAACAAGTATTACTCCAATACCTAAACCAGGAAGAGTAGAAATTATAGCACTCCGATGTGATACCCATGTTGTTTGAATGCAAAACATATGCTTGCCAAAAAAACTATTTTATGGAGAACTCACACAGGGCAAGCATTCACATGGTGGTCAGAAGAAGTGATACAAGGACATTCTCAAGAACTTTAGGAATGATTGTGCATTTGGGAGACGCTGGCACAGGATCACTTAGCATGGTGGCCCCACATCAGAGAAGGTGCTGTGCTCTATGAGTAAAACAGAATTAAAACAGCTCAAAGGAAATGAAGGATGAACAAATTTAAAGTATCCATCCCACATGGTGGCCAGAAGAAATGATATAAAGACACTCTTAAGGTCTCATTTGAGAACTTTGAAATTGATCGTGTGGTATGGGAGACACTGGGTCAGCACTGCTTAGCATGGTGTGCCCACATCAGAGACAGCGCAGAATTGAAACAACTCAAAGGAAATGTACAAATTTAGAGAATCCACCACAAATTTTCACATGGACTATTTATGCCTGATTTGTGGTAGAGCATTCAGGGCTCATATTGATCTGATCTGCCACAGTCAGACACATTAAAACTTGACTCTAGCACAGTGATATCATTTTGATCCTCTTTGAGAATGAAGGACAGCAACTGAACAACCAACCAATATCCATATATGGATGTAATATGTGTATGAATGTATGCATGTATATATGTATGTACATGTGTGTAGTATATAGATGTATGTATATATGTCTGTGTGCACATGCATGTTTAATTGTATATAATACAAATTTATCTACTTCATGTAAAACTTAATATATTATATTTATATTATGTATGCTTATGTACATATATGCTATTGTATTGATAATGTATTTGCTTATTGTTAATATAACTCTGCTTCTTAATGGGAAGATATTTCCCTTCCATTAATGGGCCTGGAAAGATTTGTAGGATGGCCCACATCTTTTGTTAATCTTCTAATGAAGCTCTGATTCTCAAAGGTTATGATACCCTCTGGCTCTAAAAAGTGCATAAAGACTCTGAGATGAAGTTTTACTTTGGTGGTTAATTTTTGGAAGAAGCTTTGTACGTCAAATGAGACTCTGCGGAGCTACTAAGCAGTCCCCCAGCTTTGAAAGCCCAAATGTTAGTGTTTCCCTCTCTGGTAACTATATATGTATGTAATGATCATACAATTGGAAGCTTGTCTGTTGATCTTTATTTCTTTTCTTATATTTTTCTCTATTGGTGAACAATATGTGTACTTGATTAAAGGAGATTGTTAATGTCTCAAAAGTTGCTTTCCTTTTAGAAATGCAGATCTCAGAACCTGTGATAGCAGGCCCCTCTGTGTATGTTGGGGTGCTTATTTATGCATCTATATATATACAAATATATATGTATACATATATTTGTACATGTGTGTGTATATACATACACACAAATATTTGTATGCTTGTAGATATATTGAATATACATATATATACCAGTTTACGTAATTGTATGTTTATCTAGTTATTAAAAACAAGTGAAATGAAATGGAGATTCACCATGTCATATGCTATTCTTTTCTTACATTCTGTTGTGAATATATAAATGCTCATCTTTTCTTTGAAAGTTAAGAATCAAAATAAGTACTACAGACAATACTACAAACATGACTTGAGTGGAAGAAGTGGTCATAAAAACATTACCAAAGATTCCTCACAATGTCAGTGCATGCATTTCTGCATTTGCATTAGAGACAACTGGGAGCACAGTGCTCCAGGCCTGCAGTCAGAAAGACCTAAGTACCAGTTCAGTTTCAGACATTTGCTAGTTTTTTGACCCGGGCCAAGTCATTTAACTTCTGTTTGATTCAGTTTCTTCATCTATAAAATGTGGACAATAACAGCACTTACCTTCTTGGTTTGTTGTGAGGATTAAATGATTTTATAATTTCAAATGATTAGAACAGCACCAGGCACATAGTCATTGCTATATAAAATTAACTGTCATTGTCATCTTCTTCTCAATTACCATAACCATCATCATTGATATGTACAAATATATCCAAGCATATATATGTATATGAGAATATATAGGTATAAATGTGAATGCATGCATTCAAACACATGAGTTAGTGTTCATGAATAAATTTGTATGTGGATATAAACTAAGATATATAACCTAAAAGAGAATGTACTTTAACTTCCTGTTCAATGTACAAGAACATCAAGATCATGACCTTGTATCCATAATGCTGAAACAGTCAAAATTTATGTTGTTATGCTAGATCTTGTGCTTAGAGGATACCAAATGAGGAGCGAATGCAGCTAAATTAACTTTTTCCTACTGTGTGGAAATATTATTCTCAGTTTAATCTTCTGAGCATATTGATGTATTAAGCAATGCATCTTAATTGCATAGCAAATCAGGACCAGGCCTCCCCAGGTTGGTCCTGGACCCTGAATACCAAGGGAGATAGATTTTTATGCATTAAAAATAAACAGCTGAAAGGATATAACTGGATATAAACCAGTATACAAGAGTAAGTGATTTGATTTCTAATTAAAGTAAAGATTAGAGGTTTTCTAAGTTGGGGGTGGGATGAGTGAGTTTTGAGAAACTGTAGGGAGAAAGGGAACAGGTTCAATTTCCTGAAAACAGAAGAAAAAAGTGTCCCATTACCAACAAGTGTCTGTCTTCATTCAAAAGAACATGGGAAGAGTAAATAATTAATGAGTACAGGGACAGTTTTCAGATAAGGAATATGGGTTGCTTGAGATTTATAGTTGTGAATAAGATTCCTTGTATCAATCTTCAGACATAATTGGGTCAGTATAACCTTGGTTCTTAGTTAAAGATCTCTAAACAAAAGAAGGGGTAGACTAGCCTGTGAATACATAGAACCATGTTGAAACAATACAATGTCATAATTCAAATAAGTGAATAAAGTATTTGTTTTTCACAAGACAAGAATTGGAGTAGACTCATAATTGAATAGAAAAGGAAGTGGATGAATTCGTTTACAAGATGTAGTCAGTTTGACTGACACAATTTTCACAATTCCCTCAAAACTGACTTTTCAGGTTTAAGTGACTAGGCTTCCTCTTTCTCCTGTGGATCCCACATTATATCTACTCAGGTACATTAAAAGGACAGCAGAGGCCATAGATTAAACTATATTGTAGAGAGCAAATATCTGGGCAGATAGAGACATATCAAAATAACACAATGGTAGCCCTTCTAAGGAAACAATTTGTGAGCAATACTGTCACTCTTTTTCCATATTCATGTGGACAGTAAAAAATTGAGTAACTGAGAATTTCTCAAGGAAAATATCTTCTGGTTATTAGCAAGTATACACTGTTGAGAAAAAAAGTAATGTGAAACTTCTAATCACTTTAGTCTGACATGAAAATGTAAGAAAAATGTAAGAGCCTCATCGAACCAAGACACACACACGCACACACACACACACGGTCTTATGGTAATACTCTAGGGGGATTTAGAGGTAGCTATATCACTTTTTTTTAAGATTGATTGAACAAGGGCGGAGTCAAGATGGCAGAGTAGAAAGACGCACGTATGCGAGCTCCAAACCCACAGCCCATATATTTAATGTAAGAAGAGTTCCCCAGAAGTTCTGGATCACTGCAGGGGGTGCAGAAGCATAGTGGAAGAGATTTCCATTCCAGAGAGTCCTGGAGAGCCATCCCCAGGGTCCATCGTGCCCCGGAAAGCGGACCCCACCCCAGCGCTGCCCTGGCCGCGGCCCCAGAGAGGCTGATCCGAGCAGGCTTCAGGGACGGAAGCTCCGGAGGCCTGGAAGGTCCCTCCGCCCACAGATTCTACAGGTCAGTGAGAGACACGCCTGGGCTCACCGAGAGGGGGGGGGCGGGGTGTCTCCATGGCCCGGGCCCCCTCGGGAGGAAGCGGTGGAGGAAGAGGCGGGGGTGGCAGCGGAGGCAGTGGTGGCGGCCACCACGGTCTGAGACTCCCCCAGCAGCACGCAGGATCTTCATTACTGAAAGTCTCTGCATAAACCATCTGAAGGAGCTGAGCCTGAGAGGCGGCCCTGCCCCCACCCCAGCACCAGAACTAAAGCTCCCATTGAATAGCAGCCACTCCTGCCGTGGAAAGCCCATTTGAATCTCAGACCCCAAGCACTAGCTGGGCGGATCTAGGCGGGGGTGGATAGGAATCTCAGAAGTCAAGTAACTGGCTGGGAAAATGCCTAGAAAAGGGAAGAAAAATAAGACTATAGAAAGCTTTTTTGAACAGATGCAAATGATGCCGCCTTTTGGATCTGATGACGACGAGGACATATTCTTGCCATCAGGGAAAGACGTGGAGGGCGGGGCCTCGGTACCCCAGACATCCCAGGGGGATGTCGGGTGGGCTCAGGCCTTGGAAGAGCTCAAAAAAGAATTTGAAAAGTTAGACAGGTGGAGGAAAAACTGGGAAGAGAAATGAGAGAGATGCAAGAAAAGTATGAAAAACGGGTCAATACCTTGGTAAAGGAGACCCAAAAAAAATGCTGAAGAAATAACACCTTGAAAAATAGGCTCACTCAATTGGCAAAAGAGGTTCAAAAAGTCAGTGAGGAGAAGAATGCTTTCAAAAGCAGAATTAGCCAAATGGAAAAAGAGGTTCAAAAGCTCACTGAAGAAAATAGTTCTCTCAAGGTTAGAATGGAACAGATGGAGTCTAATGACTTTACGAGAAACCAAGAAATCACCAAACAAAACCAAAAGAATTAAAAAAATGGAAGAGAATGTGAAATATCTCATGGGAAAAACAACTGACCTGGAAAATAGATCCAGGAGACACAATTTAAAAATTATGGGACTATCTGAAAGTCATGATCAAAAAAAGAACCTAGATATCATCTTCCATGAAATTATCAAGGAAAACTGCCCTGACATTCTAGAACCAGAGGGCAAAATAAGTATTGAAAGAATCCATCGATCACCACCTGAAAGAGATCCAAAAAGAAAAACTCCTAGGAACATTGTGGCCAAATTCCAGAACTCCCAGGTCAAGGAGAAAATCTTACAAGCAGCTAGAAAGAAACAATTCCAGTACTGTGGAAATACAATCAGGATAACACAAGATCTAGCAGCTTCTACATTAAGGGATCGAAGGGCATGGAATAGGATATTCCAGAAGTCAAAGGAACTAGGACTCAAACCAAGAATCACCTACCCAGCAAAAGTGAGTATAATACTTCAGGGGAAAATATGGTCTTTCAATGAAACAGAGGACTTTCAAACATTCTTGATGAAAAGACCAGAGCTGAAAAGAAAATTTGACTTTCAAACACAAGAATGAAAAGAAGCATGAAAAAGTAAAGAGCAAAGAGAAGTCTTAAGGGACTTACCAGAAGTGAACTGCTTACATTCCTACATGGAAAGACAATATTTGTAACTCTTAAAACTTTTCAGTATCTGGGTAGTTGGTGGGACCACACACACACACATGTACACGCATGCATGCACACACACATACACACATGCACACACATACAGAGACAGAGAGCACAGAGTGAATTGAATAGGATGGGACCATAGCTTAAAAGAAATTAAGGTAAATGGTGAGAGAGAAATGTAGTGGGAGGAAAGAGGGTGAAATGGAATGGGGTAATTATATGTCATTTAAGAGGCAAGTAGGAGACTTTTTAAGTGGAGGGAAAAAGAGGAGAGCTGAGGAAAAAAAAAACCAGTTTACCCACATCACATTTGACTAAAGGAAGGAATAAAATGCACACTCATTTTGGTATGAAAACCTATCTTACAGTATAGGAAAGTGGGGGAGAAGGAGATAAGCAAGGGGGGGGATGATGGAAGGGAGGGCAAAGGGAGGAGGGAGCAATTTGAAGTCAACACTTGGGGAGGGACAGGATCAAAAGACAGAAGAGAAACAATGAGAGGCAGGATAGAATGGAGGGTAATTCAATTAGTCTTACACAACACGACTATCAGGGAAGTCATTTGCAAAACTACACAGAAATGGCCTATATTGAATTGCCTGCCTTCTGAAAGGGAATGGGTGGGGAGGGAGGGATGGGGAGAATTTGGAACTCAAAGTTTTAGGAACAACTGTTTAGTATTGTTGTTGCTACTAGGAAAGAAGACATACAGTTAATGAGGAATAGAAAGTCATCTGGCCCTACAGGAGAAAAGAGAAGATGGAGACAAGAGAAGGGAGGGATGAGAGAAGAGAGGGCAGATTGGAGATAGGGAAAATTAGATTGCTTGGTGTATTGGGGTGGGGTGAGGGGATAAAAGGGGAGAAAATTTGGAACCCAAAATTTTGTGAAAATGAATATAAAAAGTTAAATAAATAAATAAATATTTAAAAAAAAAGATTGATTGAACAAGTCATTTATATGTCATGTACATTAGTGAACCAGTAGTTCTATAAATAACAACTACATTAACAGATTATTTCATAATATTGATTTATGATGTTGGTCAATAAATCAAAATGTGATTAAATATTGTGATTAAATATCATTGGTATCAATCTATATAAAAGCCACACCAATGCCCTCCTTCACCATTTCTTCTCCCATGTCCCAAACACTTTCATTTTTAAACTTTAAAAACAATTCTCTCTTTGGGGTCTAAAAGCATTCAGAGAAGAATGTGAACTCTGGTATGAGAACTGCAGAGCTCTTTTTATGGCTGCTTTCCACCATTGGAGTCTACCTCATGTACCCAACTCTCCCCTACAGCTCCAAGAAGCTGCAGTATGTGCACTGGCCAACCCATGGGAAGGTACACTATTTCAGCAGACCAAATTAATTGCAACTGAAATGTCTCCAAAACATTGGTGAGTTGGGTGGGTGTCTACCCCAAGGAATTGAAGACTTCAACCAGAAGAATGAGCACTGAAAACAATTTGTTCCAATGGCTATAAAGACAGCTGAAAGATTCTGTGGATAATGTGGAGCCACATTAATTAGAGCTTGGTTACACATCAAAAAAATAAAGTCATTTACTGCATCCTGAGCCAAAAGCTGTTGTCTTGACTTTTGTTTTGATACTGGCCTTTGATGACTCCAGAAGAGAGAGTGAGGGTCATGATTCATGCAACTCTGCCTCACTTAAATCCGTTTTATGTGCTAGTCCAAAACTATCTCTCCTGCCCTTTTACCATTTTTACCTATCTCAAAGGCCTATGGCAATGAGCAAGTGATGAAATAGTGGATACACTGGAAGCTGTAGTCCATCAATAGTAAAATGCAAAGACAACCTGAAGAGATGTAGGATTCTTGGCTCAGTCAGAAGGAAGATGAAATTACCAAGTGTTTAAATTCTATTGCAGTAAGTGCAACTTCAACTGTGTCATCCCATTGTTTGAATACCAAACCTATGTTTTCCTAAAAAAATATTTTCTGGGGAACCCATACAAGGTAAGTGTTCACAAAGAGGTCAAAAGAAGCAATACAAAGATATTATCAAGGTCTCTCTGAAGAACTTTATAATAGGTTGTGAGACGTGGGAGACCCTGTGACAGGACCACCCAACATGACATACCTACATTAAAGACAGTGCTGTGCTCTATGACCAACATAGAGTTTCAGTAGATGGGAAGAAATATGACTTCTAAATTTAAAGAAATTTCCATTCCTAATGCTTATATACACTATTATGTTCTACCTGTGGTAGAGACTTCTGAGTGCCTATTGCTCTGATCAGCCACAAATGAACACAGAGTACCCTGACCCTGCCATAGTGATGCTACTTCGGTCTTCTTCAAGTACGAAGCACAATAATTAACTGACTAATGATCAAACAAAGAAGATGTGAAATCTTTCCATCTGCAACTGTCCCAAATACATACAAACACACTTTTTAACCCTTATTTTTGTTTTCATTTCTTTTTGGTTTGATAAGTGGTTTGTCTTATATAGTGACATATAAAAAGATTGAGAGACATAATTTCTCAGTTATTATTCATTTTATTAATCACTTGATCAATAATTGATAAAAAAGGCTCAGTGACACTCTCAAATGCCAAAGACCCTTCATGGAGTCCACTCAATGGTTATATGCCCTTGGAGGAGTGGGTGTCCCTGAGGGTGGCAATGGACTCTGGTTGATTAACAAGTAATGAGATAATAAATATTATGATGAGGAATAAATCTGTTCTAGTGAGGATCTAGGGGAAATAATTTTGATTATGTCTTTTACGTCCAAATCACCCCCAGCCTTGGTCAATCTATATAAACATAATACCTTGAGGAACACAAAGGGCCAGAATTCAATTTAGATTAAATTCTTTGTAAGGTTTTCTAGGTGGGTGGGCAATGCCTGTGTCAACCTCATTGTCAATGTGTACATCCCTGGAAAGTATACTATCAAGGTAAGTGAACTTATCCACAGCATTCAAAACTTCTCAATTTGTTGCAACCAATGGTTCCAGGTATGGGTGATGTGGTGGTGGCTGATGGAGCACCTGTGATTTCTTGATGTTGATTATAAGGTCATAATTAGAACAGATAGCAGAGGCTTAATCCATACTTTGTTGCATCTCAGCTTCAGAGGTTGCATTGAGTGCACAATCATCTGCACACAGAAAATCATGGACCACCTTTCCCTCCACTTTGGTCTTGGCTTGTAGCCTTTTCATATTGAAGAACTTATCATTAGTACGGTAGTTGACCTTGATGCTGTGTTCATCCTCATTGAAAACATTGACAACATGACTGACTATATCATGCTAAAAGCATGGGAGCAAGCACATAGACCTTTTTTACTCCATTGGCGACTGAGAAGACACGAGAGCCTTGTCCACTATCCAGAACCCAGGCAAATATGCCATCATGAAATTGACTTACAGTGCTGATGAACTTCTCGGGGCGGCCAAATTTTGGCATAATTTTCCATAAGTCATCATGACTAACAGTGTCAAAGGCCTTCATCAGATCTACAAACGTGAACAGACCTTTGTTCTGCTTCTGGCATTTCTCCTGGAGTTGTCGGGCAGCAAACACCATATCAACTGTTCTCAGTCCTTCCTGAAGCCACATTGGCCCTCAAGGGTATGATCATCTTCCAGGTGAAGGTTCAGCCTATTAAGGAGAACTCTAGTAAGAATCTTGCCAACAATGACTAAGAGAGAGACCCCCCTGCGATTGTTGCAGGACAACCTATTCCCTTTAACTTTATGGAGATGACAATGGAGGCATCCCTGAGCTCTTGAGAGGTTCTTAGAAGTTTGGGAGAGAAGGGGTATTAGACTGACTACCAGACTGAAGGCATACGGAGACACTGTGCTGACCTCTTTCTGTGTGCCTGTGAAACAAGGACAGTCTACCAGCACCATGCCAGGAAATGGAATCTCTCCCATTTGAACTGTCTTAGGAAGATTCTGAAGATCACCTGGCAGGATGAGGTAGTGGACACTGAGGTCCTTGCTTGAACTAAACTGCCAACCATTCAAAATTATGCTTCAGAGGATGTAACTCTGATGGGCTGGTCACATTGTTCCAATGCAAAATTGTACACTTGCTAAAAGCACCATTTTATGGAAAACTCGCATGGTGCAGGCAATCACATGGTGGTCAGAAGAAGAGATACAAGGGCACTCACAAGAACTTTGGATTTGACTGTGCAACATGGGAGACACTGGTGCAGGACCGTTCAGCATGGTGTGTCCACATCAGAAAAGGTGCTGCACTGTATGAATAAAGCAGAATTGAAACAGTACTAAGGAAATGTAGGATGCACAAGTTTGGAGGAACCATCCCAAATGTTCATACAGACTATGTGTGCCCAATATGTGGTAGAACATTCCGAGCTCATATTGGTCTGATCAGCCACAGTTGTACGCATTGAAACTTCTCTTTATCATGATGATGTCATTTTTGTCCTGTTTGAGAACAAAGGACAACAACCAACCAACCAGTTAGGTGGGGCAACAACTCTACCTAGATGAGATAGTCTAGGTGAGATAATTTTGGGGAGAAAGTCAGGCATATCCCTAATTATTTCTTACTTAATAATTTCTTTCATTAAACAGTAAAAATATAATACTCATAATAAATACAAATAGTCCACCAAAACAAATTGCCATACTGGCTACATTCAAAAATGAATCTTTTTCTGCATTGGAAGTCCATGAAATTTGGCTTCATCTTCAGTTTTATTCTTTATTTTTGAATTGTTCAGATTTCTAAAGTCTTTCCAAAATGTTGTTTTTCTGTATGTTAGTATATGTGCATTATCCTTCTTGTCCTGGTCACTCCATTCTGAATCAATTCTTGAAAATGCTTCCCATTTCCAATGAATTTCTCTATTTCATAATTTTATGAAGTAGAGAAAATTTTATTTCATTCCATTTATACTACAAAACTTTTAAAGCCATCTCTCATAGGTGAGCAACTTGAAATACCTAGTTTTGGACTTAATGCAAAACAAACTGCTAAAAAGGTTTTGGAAAGTATCAGTCATATTGATGTGGATACAAATGATGCCCTAAGGGTCAGTATGGGTCACTTTCCCAGTCTCTCCGTGGGGATTGAGGCTTATTGTACAATAATAACATCCTGTAACATGAGGGTATCCTAATGCCCTTTCCCCCTTATTTGAAATACCATGCAACTTGTACTAAAAATGCTTTTGTTTCCCTTATCCTGTGTTACCTATCTCATCATTTATTTAAATCTCCGACCCCCATTAGAAACTCTAAAAATTGCATCATCACCCTACAGGCTGTATAGCTTTCTGTCTATATAAGTCTGTTTTTTTTTCCCTATATCAGTGCCGTTGTTTAGCTTCTTGCTAAATCTCAGGTCCATGTGTTTTTGCATCAATAAAGCTTCCACATAAAGAGAAGTTCTAAGGGAATTCTTTCAAATCTGAACCAGTTCTTCTGACTCTGACCTCAACAATATTATTCTTTCTTTGCTGTCTTTACTGTTTAAACCTACTAGTGGCATTGCTTGGTCAAAGCATGTGAATAGTCTAGTAACATCTGGAAAACAGTTCCAAATTACTTTCCTTTACGGTCAGATCAATTAATAATTCCACCACTAGAACATAGAGGTACCTATTTTCCCTCCAACATTTGTTGTCTTGGCAGTTGAGTGGCCTAACTGATAGAGAAGTGGACTTAGCAGCAAATAATCCTGAGTTCAAATGCAGCCTCAGACACTTTACGACCTAGTGTAAATCACTTTACCTTGCTTTGTCTCAGTATCCTTCTCTGTAATATTGATGCAACAATAGCATTTCCCCCCCAGAATTTTTCATAAGGATGATATAAAATATTATTTGTGAAGTGCCTTGAAAATTGTTGAGCACTAAGCAGAAAACTGGGAAAGAATTTTTACAACTAGTGTCTAATTTTCTAAAATGAAAGGAGAACTGAGTCAAATTTACAAGAATACAATCATTCCCCAATTGACAAATTGTCAAAGAATATGAACAATTTCCAGACAAAGAAATTAAAGCTATCTATAGTCATATGAAAAAATGCTCTAAGTCAGTATTGATTAGAGAGCTACAAATCAGTACAACTCTGAGGTACTATATCATACCTATCAAATTAGCTAACATGACAGAACAGGAAAATGATAATGTTGGAGAAGATGTGGGAGACTTTGAACATTAATTCATTGTGGGTGAGCTGATCCAATCATTCTGGAAAACAATTTGGAAGTATGCCCAAAGTATGCTATAAAAATGTGCATACCCTTTAACCCAGCAATATCACTTCTAGGATTGTATCCCAAATCATAAAAATGGGAAAAGGACCCATATGTACAAAAATATTTATAGCAGCTCTTTTTGTGGTGGCCAAGAACTGGAAATCAAGAGGATGCCCATCAGCTGGGGAAAGGCTGAACAAATTGTGGTACATGAATATAAATAAATGCTATTGTGCTGTAAGAAATGACCAACAGGTAAAATTCAGAAAAACCTGGAAAGACTTGTATGAACTGATGCTGAGTGATGTGAGCAGAACCCGAAGAACATTATACATAATAACACCACAGTGTACTAAGACTGTTTTTGATACACTTAGGCATTCACAGCAATGCAAGGACCCAAAACATTTCCAAAGGACTCATGATGCACAATGCAATCTTCATTCAGAGAAAGAACTATGAAGTCAGAACACAGAATGATGCAGACTGTTTTCTCTTTTGTTATGTTTTGTTTTTCTCATGGTTTCTCCCGTTTGTTTTAATTCTTTTGTGCAACCTGACTAATGTAGAAATATGTTTAATAGGAATGTATATGTGGAATTCATATAAGATCACATGCCTTCTTGGGAAGGGAGGGAGGAAGGAGAGGGAGAAAATTTGAAACTTATGGAAGTGATTGTTGGAAACTGAAAACAAATAAGTCAACAAACTTGGGTGGAAAAAAGAAATCTCTGAGTACTATATCCACACAAACTTTTATTAAGATAATTATTTTCATCTTTTGTTATCTTAACCTATTTACCAAGTGAGAGATGAAACCTTAGTTATTTCTATTTGTATTTGGAGTATTTTTTTCATAGAGTTGTTGGTACAGAGGTACGAAATTTTATTTAAGCAATTGTTTTCTTTAATAGCTTGTTATAAAGGCATCATCTTTTTTTGTTCTTTTTTTAAAAAATGTTTATTCATTTTTAGTTTTCAACATTCGTTTCCACAAGATTTTGAGTTCCAAATTGTCTCCTCATCTCTTCACTACCCCCAGCCCAAGACATCTGGCATTTTGATTATCCCTTCCCCCAATCTGCCCTCCCTTCTATCACACCCCTCCCCCACTCCATTCCCTTATGCCCTCTTCTCTCCTCCCTTGTTGGGTGAGACAGATTTCCATATCCCAATATCTGTATTTCTTATTTCCCAGTTGCATGCAGAAACAGTTCTCAATATTCATTCCTAACACTTTGAGTTCCAACTTCTTTCCCTTCCTCCTTCCTCGCCCATCCCCACTGAGAAGGCAAGAAATTCAATATAGGTTATACATGTGTAGTTAGATAAAAGACTTCCACAATGGTAAGGTTGTGAGAGACTAACTATACTTCCCGTCTTCCTATCCTGTCCCCCATTTATTCTACTCACTCTTTTGACCTTGTTCCTCCCCAAAAGTGTTTACTTCCAATTGCTCTCTCCACCCATTTGCCCTCCCTTCTATCACTCGCACACCCCACTTAGTTCCCTTCTCCCCTACTTTGCTGTAGTGTAAGATAAATTTTCATACGAAATTGAGTGTTCATGTTATTCCCTCCTTAAGGCAAATGTGATGAGAGCAAAGCTTCACTTTTTCCCTCTCTCCTCCCCACTTTACCCTCTATTGAAAAAGCTTTTTCTTGCCTCTTTTATGAGAGATAATTGGCCCCCATTTCATTTTTCCCTTTCTTGTCGCAATATATTCCTCTCTCATCCATTAATTTTATTTTTTTAGATATCATCCCTTCCTATTCAACTCAACCTGTGCCTTCTGTCTATATGTATATAATCCCTCTAACTACCTAAATACCGAGAAAAGTTTGAAGAGTTATAAATATTATCTTTCCATGTAGGAATGAAAATAGTTCAACTTTAGTAAGTCCCTTATGATTACTCTTTTCTGTTTACTATTTCATGGTTCTCTGGATTACTGTGTTTAGAAGTCAAATTTTCTGTTCAACTCTGGTTTTTTTCATCAAGAATACTTGAAAGTCCTCTATTTCATTGAATGACCATTATTTCCCCTGAAGTATTATACTTAGTTTTGCTGGGTAGGTGATTCTTGGTTTTAATCTTAGCTCCTTTGAATTCTGGAATATCATATTCCAAGCCCTTCAATTTCTTAATGTAGAAGCTGTTATATCTTGTGTTATCCTGATAGTATTGCAACAATACTCAGGTTGTTTCTTTCTGGATGCTTGCAATATTTTCTCCTTGACTTGGGAAGTCTGTAATCTGAGTACAACATTCCTAGGAACTTTGATTTTCAGATCTCTTTCAGGAGGTGATTGGTGGATTCTTTTAATATTTATTTTACCCTCTGGTTCTAGAATGTCAGAGAAGTTTGATAATTTCATAAAAGATGATATCTAGGCTCTTGTTTTGATCATGGTTTTCAGGTAGTCCCATAATTTTTAAATTGTCTCTCCTGGATCTATTTTCCAGGTCAGTTGTTTTTCCAATGAGATATTTCACATTCTCTTCCATTTTTTCATTCGTTTGGTTTTGTTTTATGATTTCTTGGTTTCTCAGAAAGTCATTAGTCTCCATCTGTTCCATTCTAATCTTGAGAGAACTATTTTCTTCGGTGAGCTTTTGAACCTCTTTTTCCATTTGGCTAATTTTGCTTTTGAAAGCATTCTTCTCCTCATTGGCTTTTTGAACCTCTTTTGCCAATTGAGTGAGCCTATTTTTCAAGGTGTTATTTTCTTCAGCATTTTTTGGGGTCTCCTTTAGCAAGGTATTGACCCGTTTTTCATGCATCTCTCTCATTTCTCTTCCCAGTTTTTCCCCCACCTGTATAACTTGATTTTCAAAATTCTTTTTGAGCTCTTCCATGGTCTGAGCCCACCAGGCATCGTCCTCGGATATCTGGGATAGAGAGGCCCCAACCTCCACGTCCTTCCCCGATGGCAAGCATTGTACCTCTTCATCAGAAATGAAGGGAGGAAGGAACATCTCTTCCCCAATAAAGTAACTCTCTATGGTCTTATTTTGCTTCCTTTTTCTGGGCATTTTCCCAGCCAGTTACTTGACTTCTGAGATTCCACTCCACCCCCGCCTATATCTGCCCAGCCAGTGCTTGGGGTCTGAGATTCAAATGGGCTTTCCGTGGCAGGAGCGGCTGCTATTCAATGTGAGGTTAAGTTCTGGTGCTCAGGTGGGGGCAGGGCTATCTCCCAGGCTCAGTTCCCTCAGGGGCTTTATGCAGAGACCTTCGGTAATGGAGCTCCTGCGGCTGCTCGGGGAATCCTGGGCTGCCACTGCCTCTGCCGTTCCCTCTGCTGCTGCCTCCTGAGGGGACCTGAGTCACAGAGACACCCTGCTCCCCTCTTGGCCAGCCTAGATGTCCCTCTCACTGACCTGTAGCATCTGTGGGTGGAGGGACCTTCCCGGCTGCCAGAGATTCCATCCCTGAAGCCTGCTCGGATCTGCTCCTCTCGGCCTCAAAGCCAGGGCAGCGCATGGGTGGGCTCCTCTTTCCAGGTGCGACGGACCCTGGGGATGGCTCTCCAGGGCTCTCTGGGATGGAAATCTTTTCTACTGTGTTTCTGCGCACCTTGCAGTGATCCAGAATTTGTGGGGAGTTCTTCTTGGAGGAAATATATGGGCTGTGGGTTCGGAGCTAGCATACGTGAGTCTTCCTACTCTGCCATCTTGGCTCCACCCCCCTTGTTTGTCTTTCTTAGAATGAACTCAGTAATAATGGTTGACAGTTAATATGAGCATATATCAAGATCTAACTATCTCTCTAAATCTATCTATATATGCATCTATTTATAGTTAATAATTTTTCACTTGGATTTTATCTCCTATGTGTCAGAAGCTGGAGGAAGAAGTGAGAAAGGTTGGTCATAAAACATGAACTCTGATATGTTCTAATGGAGAGGTATCAAATACACTGCTAGTGGACCACATTGTGGCCCATGACACTCTTCAATATGACTTGAAGTGGGTTAAAATATACTTAGGGAATATTTAACAAAATTAGTAAAAATAATACAGTAAAACACAGTATTGTATTTTAGAATAAAGTCATTATGTGATCACAGGGACCCTCATGCATGATTTAGAGACCTCTGTTTCAAATCGAGATTGATATCACTGGTCTAATGGAAAGAAAAATAAATTTGAAATGAAGAAGCCTGAGTTTAAGAATTGACTCTTTCACTTGTAATCTGTGTTGCTATGAGAACATGCAATGTCTAGATTAGAGAAGTCTGTTCTCAAAGCTGAAAGGGTTTGAATACATGATCACAGAGATCCTTTCTAGCATTAAGTCCTATAATCTTTAGATTCCAGTGACCTTGCCCCTTCCTACTGGCTTTGGAAAGATATTTTCTTGTTTGGCAGTGGTTGGTGAATATATTGGAGGGGGTTTGGTTGAGGACATTGTTGCAAAGGAGTCAGAAACATCTCCTAGGGCACAAAGCATGCCAATATTTGAGAACTTGTGAGTCAGAAAAGATCACTACAAAAGGGCTGATGGTTGGGAACAATGCTGCTAAGAAGTTGGAGGTAGCCACAAGCCCGGGATGATGTTTTTCAATTTTAAAGAGGTAAGATGACAAGCTAGAGTTAATAAAATAAAAGAAGACATATGTGCTCACTAGTAGGAGGATAGCATGGGTGGCTTTTTTCTCAGGGAAAGTTTTGGTAGAGAGATGAGAACTGTGAATATGGTGGACTTGCTTATGGTGTCTGTGAAGGACAAACACTAAGTAAGCACTAGCCCAGATCATGAACCCCACACATATAACATCAGGTATAGAAAACACAGTTGCAAAAATTGCAGCATTAAAAGAGCCAGGAATTAAAATTGAACAATATCCGAGATGCCATATCTTGTTATTATTAGTCATGTATCTTGAGTTATGCATAGTCCCAAGCAAAGTGGAATTTATCAGCAGGTAGAAGCACCAACAGAGGAAACAGGCCAAGCCAATATACTTTTGGGCTTTGATTTTCAGTTCTGCCCACCTGGAATTACTGGGACTAATGGTGATGACCTGAAAACCACTCAAGAGGCAGGTGATGCTGAGGGAAACACTCCGGGCCACATTATAAAGACAAACAATAAATATACATCTAACATGATCCAAGACATTTTTGATGCCCAAACAGACAATTGTTAGAGGGATTCCCTTGGAGAGCAGCACTTGTGAGTTGGCCAAAGCTAAGTGAACAAAAATACACTCTATTGGCCTCAGACTTTGACCAATGAGTAAAGTGAAGCTGTATAGAAGCAGGAGGAAGAAATTTCCCAGAATCCCAATTCCCATCTGAATAAGGAAGAGAATGCCCAACACCAAGTCACTAAGCAACATTTTCTCCAAGTCTTGTGAAGAACTGTGGTCCGTGCTGGGAAATCCTATGGGAAATTGAGAGATTGAATTTCTAAACTTTGTTACTGCAAAGAATTGGGCTTCATTTGGGAAACTTTGGGAAAACCTGTGTTTGGGCCTTAATTTGAGCTGAAACTGTTTCCTGCATTTTCCCTTGGCAGCCAGGATGTGAAAGTTAGCAATATAACAGGAAATAACATAGTTATGACACCAGAAGTCCATCTTCTAATGTGGAGAATATTTTTCTTTTCATGCTTTTGACTCTGATGGTGGAAGAATGAATTTACCAGTTCAATTTCAAAAGACTAGATAGGTTGCAATATTTACACATTACTAAAATGAGATAAATAAAAATAAGATAATGAAAAATTACAACTTAAAATGAGAAAATGCTGTCAAAAATCATGTTACCCTGGGCAAGCCAATCAACATCCCTCATCCTTAGTTGCTTCACTCATTAAGTGAAATCATAGTTGCTGCTTTATAAAATCCTTGTGGAGATCAAATGAGAAAATATAAGCCACTATAAATATATTAACTCATTATCATTTGCTAATGAATATTATTATCTTTATTAATGAAACTCCACCAATTGAAGTTCAAAAAATGGTAAAAGTTAGCTTCTAGGTTGTGTGTGTATGGGAAAAGACATTTCATTGAATTTTTACTTCAATCAAAAAAATAAAACTTTGGTTGAGCCTGCCCCTGTGAGAAAACTCCAGGGTCCCTCAAGTGACTGAGTTTGGATCACTCTGGTAAGGATATCCTTTCTGAAATTGCACACCTCTGTTAATTGGCCTCCCTACCTGCCTCTGCTATTTTCAAATTGCCACCCCTGTAAGACTGCAACTTCATGCCTCTGTTTCTTTTTAATGCACCCCTGAATAATTGTGTGCCTCAGCTAATTCCCAACAAAAATTAGCATGGTTTTGTTGGAGTGAAGTTGTGGAATGCTTGCATTTGTTAGGTAAGTGGTGTCCTCATCTTTGTGAATTGCTTGTACTTGTCAGGTAAGTGGTGTTTTAAGTGGTATTCTTGTTTTTGTGTGATTGTCCCTTTGATATGGAACTGGCATGCCCCAAGACTGGAGACAGGGTTGGAGATTCTGTTAGTCCAGCCCCTGAACAGGTATGTGGCTTTCCTTTTTTTTCCTTTTTTGGAGATTTCCTTTTTATTTTTTAAAATTTATTTATTTTTCAGTTCTCAACATTCACTTCCACAAGTATTTGAATTCAAAATTTTCTTCCTATCTCTCCCCACTCCCATCCAAGGACAGCATGCACCCCATCCACATCTTCTTCAGTCTGTCCTCCATTCTATTACCTCCTCTTCTTCCAATCCCTCCCCTCTATTTTTCTGTAGGGCAAAAATAGATTTCTCTACCCTATTGCCTATACATTTTATTTTCTAGTTGCAGGTCAAAACAATTTTTAACATTCACTGTTAAAGCTTTGAGTTCCATATTCTTTTCCTTCCTCCCTCCCCACCCACCCTCATTGGGAAAGCAAGCAATTAAATGTAGGTCATATATGTGGAACCATGCAAACACTTCCATAATAGTTATGTTGCAAAAGAAAAAACACATTTCCCTCTGTCCTATGCTGACCTCCATTGACCTGTCTTCTCACAATAATGTTTGCTTCTGATGATTCCTTTTCCCCATTTGCTGCCCCTTCTATTATCTTCCCTCTCCTATCTCCTTCCCTCTTGCCTTCCTGCAGGATAAAATAGATTTCCATATTTGGGTGTGTGTTATTCCTTCTTTGAGCCAAATTCCATGAGAGTAAGGCTCACTTATTCTTTTTCATCTCCCCTTTCTTGCCTCTATTTTAAAAGCTCCTTCTTGCCTCTTTTATGTGAGATGATTTGCTACGTTCTATCTCTCACTTTCTCTTACTCTTAGTATATTCCACTCAACAGTAAATTTTATTTTCTAGATATACTTCCTTCATATTCAGCTCACCCTGTGCCCTCTGTCGATGTGTATGTATATGTATATACATATATATATGCACACACACACCCATGTACATATGCATACTTACCCATACACACATATATACACATATACATATAGACATATAGACATGCATGTATACACACAAACACAAATATATAAGCACATGTATTTGTATATATATATACACATGTACATGTGTATACACACACATATATATTCCCTTTAACTACCTTGATATTAAATAAAGTCTCATGAGTTACAAATATCATCTTTCCATGTAGGAATGTAAACAGCTCAACTTTAATAAGGTACTTATGGCTTCTCTTTCCTTTTTACCTTTTCATGTTTCTCTTGATATTTGAAAGTCACATTTTTCATTCAGCTCTGGTCTTTTCAAAAAGAATGCTTGTAAGTCCTCTATTTCGTTGAAATTCAATTTTTTCCCCTGTAGTGTTTCACTTTTTCTGAGTAGGTGATTCTTAGTTTTAATCCTAGCACTTTTGACCTCTCAAATATCTTATTCCAAGCTCTTCAGTCCCTTAGTGTAGAAATTGCTAAATCCTGCATCATCCTGATTGTATTTCCACAATACTTGAATTGTTTCTTTTTGGCTCTTTGTAATATTTTCTCCTTGACCTGGGAACTCTGGAATTGGGTTACAACATGCCTAGGAGTTCTCCTTTTGGGTTCTCCTTCAGGAGGTTGATCGGTAAATTCTTTACACTTCTGTTTTACTCCCTGGTTCTTGAATATCAGCACAGTTTTCCTTGATAATTTGCTGGAAGATGATGTCTAGGTCCTTTTTTTGATCATAACTTTCAGGTAGAACAATAATCTTTAAATTATCTCTCCTCGATCTGTTTCCCAGGTCATTTGTTTTTCTACATTGTCTTCTATTTTTTTTAAATTTTTTTTGGTTTTATTTTGTAATTTCTTGAGTTTTCATAAAGTCATTAGCTTCCCTCTGCTCCATTCTAATTTTTAAAGAACTATTTTCTTCAGCGAACTTTTGGACCTCCTTTTCCATTTGGCCAATTCTGCTTTTTAAAGAAGTTTTCTTCTCATTGACTTTTTGGAACTCTTTTCCCCATTTGGGTTAGTCTAGTTTTAAAGGTGTTAATTTCTTCAGTATTTTTTGGGTCTCCTTCAGTAAGCTTTTCACTCATTTTCTATGATTTTCTTGCATTGCTCTTATTTCTTTTCCTATTTTTTCCTCCACCTCTCTTTCTGGATTTTCAAAATCCTTCCTGAGCTCTTCCAAGGCCTAAGACCAGTGCACATTTTTTTGGAGGCTTTAGATATAGGAGCCTTGATCTTGCTATCTTCCTCCAGTTGTATGCTTTTGTCTTCCTCTGACTGTATGCTTTGCTCTTCCTCATCCAAAAGGATGGGAGAAAATACTTTTTCCTCAAGAAAGTGACCTTCTGTAGTCTTATTTTTCCCCCTTTGGGCATATTTTCAGCTAATTACTTGACTTTTGAGTACTTTCTCAGGTGGAGGGTATACTACCCTAGGCTTCAAAGGTTTTGTACAGCTGTCCACTGAGATATCTCTAGGGACTTGTAAGTTTTCAGTTCCTCCAAAGTGTCATAATCAAGGGAGAGGTGTTTAGTCTTCTGATCTGCATTCCCATCTGTGAACAACCAAAAGCATTCTTTTCTGCCCTGGAACTGCATGTAGGATTCCTTCTCCACAGCCGCCATCAGCTTCACCACACCAGCATTCCTTCTCACTCCAGTTCTACCACTCAGGACCGAGACCCAGATCAGCAGCTCGTTTCCCCCAGGATCTCTAGACCGAGATCTCCAGAACTGACTGCTGCTCCACCCTAAATGCATGCTGCTGTACCAGTGGCTACAACTGTTATGGGGCTGGGGCCTAATTACACTCCCCTCATCCAGGTGAAAGAGCTTTCTCACTAACCTTTAAAACTATCTTTGGCATTTGTGGGTTGAGAAACCTGGAAATTGCAGCAGCTGCCCATGATTCCACACCCTGAAGTCTGCTCCAGTTCTGTTTGTGCTGCATGGCCTACACTGGGCTGTACTTTGCTCTGAACCCAATGTGATAGACCCTTCCTATTGGCCTTCCAGGCTGTCTTGGGCTAGAAATGTGCTTCACTCTGTCATTTGGTGTCTTCCGTTGTTCTAGAATTTGTTTAGATTTATTTTAAAAAGATATTTTAATGGCTTTTGGGACTTGAGAAAGTCTGTGCTTCTACTCCACCATCTTGGCTCCACCCCCTTGTGTGCCTTTCAGTTGTAAAAATATAATAGGGCCCTACTTGTCCTTCATATTGCTGGGCTTGAAGAATTTGACCAAGGATGATTCTGAATTCTCCTGGTCCTGTAGGAGTAGTTTTGATATGACCAAATTAGAATATTCGAGGCAGAAACTGATGAATAAGAAACAAACAACGCTCAAATTCAAGAGAGAAAGCATAAACTTGAGCAAGAGTTAATGAAGGAACAGATAAAATTACTTGAAAAGTCCCTCCCCAACCATCTGAAAACAATCCTGCCACCTAAAATATAGCCACATTTATCAAAAGGCTCCACCCATTGCCCAATTTCCATCTTCCCTTTCACACTATATAGTCCAAAGTTGTCCTGGGAAATGCGTCAACAATGGTAATCTACTCACTGTTTCGGCCTAGGGGTGTGGGAAACCCCAGAATTCAAAGGCAAAAGACATGGGTTTGCCTCAAA
The DNA here is from genome assembly GCA_023548195.1 of Bettongia penicillata ogilbyi. Taxonomy (NCBI): domain Eukaryota; kingdom Metazoa; phylum Chordata; class Mammalia; order Diprotodontia; family Potoroidae; genus Bettongia; species Bettongia penicillata. Next base: position 144,503 of record JAJHZJ010000955.1, read on the forward strand.
AGAATTCAACTCAAGACTTCTATCAGTAAGAGACAAGATTTAATATATCACCAATAGAAATGGGCCAGACTTTAAGAATCTTTGCGATTGAATAGGGGGCAAGATGGACCTTTTATACAGAAAAATCTGGATATTATCTGGTAGTGGTCAATAGGATGGGGTAGAGCAGGGGTCTAGATGGGATTAAGGGAGGGAAATAGTCTGGGGTGGTTTGGAGAAAACAGACTAGGAAGATTGGGTGCCTCAGACAAACACCAGAGATGTAAGTTGGCACGGCTGGGTTGTGTGAGAATGTTTAAGGGACTTTTAGGGGTCCAGGTTCCACCCTCATCATCATCATCTATGTTTTCAAGCCCTGGCAGTGTGGGGAAACTCCAAGCTATTGCCAAGGAGGATCCCAACCCCAGGGAGGATTCCATAGGCTTCCCAGAGCATTTCCAATTCACCCTGTATTTGGACAGGGTATCCAGATTTGTATCAAGTCATGGTTGTCCCAATCAAAGAAGGGGAAACTAAAAACTGGTGCCAAAAACTTGCTAGAAAGAACCATAGGAAAATTTTAAGAGAGATGTGGGCTTGGAGGGCAAGAGGCAGGACCATTACTAAATCTCCCAAGTTATGGATGATAAGCTCCTTCAGGCCATACTCTTAGTTTTTCCTTGAGCTATTGGTTTAACAAGGGTCTGAGATACCAAGGAGGACCCCCAGAAATCTGCTCAGGTTCATGACAGACTCACCAAAGTTTTGATGCCAACTCTGGTCTCTAGCACGATTTTGCAGTGAGGCAAATTCAGTTTCTATACTATTTTGTTAATCTTCATCCACCAATCTCTAAACAAATTATGCTGGCTATTTGATTGGCAACATTCTGACAACGGTGTCCTCATCGAGACTGCAACACAGCTGTCTGCCGTTGGTGGAGGAAGATAGAATCAATAGGAAAGAACTTAGAGATGCTAAAAAGAATTTTTTTTCTTGCAAGCTCCCTGCAATTGCTGCAACCTATTTCTCCCTGTGTCCCTTCTGCACCCTCATAAAAGGAAAGTTTGGTCCCTTTAATTAACAAGTTGGGAGTCTGTTATTACTGTAAAAAACCTGGCCACTGGATGTCAGCATGTCAAATGAAGGCTAGGATAGATGTTGAAAAAGGGAAAGGACCCCAGAAAATATTGAGGAATCCCTTCCTCCATAATCCTGATCACTCAATATGACAAGACTCTTGGGAGAGGTAGCACAAAGAGGGAGTTATTCGGACCATGCCTGTCAACCCCGTAACTTCTGTTGAGAATGTCTCATTACTCATACAAGGGCCAAAGTGTCTGCTCCTGTTGCCACTGAAGCCACATTTTCATTTTTGAACCCCTCCGACTTCCCCACTCCCCTTCCAAGGAATCATGATTATATCTCATTTGTGGGAATTGCTAACAAGACCATTACAGCCCATGTCTCTGAGTCTCTTTCCATTTATATTGAAAGGATTAGCACCTTTCATCCCTTCATCCTAGATCCTGATGCCCCTAGTCATTTACCAGGGTGTAATCTTCTCCATAAATTAAAAGCCACTATTTCTTTTCATCTCAAAGGAACTCCTTTCTTTGCCTCTTGTCCCTGACACCCTGCACCTTGTGAAATATTTTGAGCCCCCTATTACCTACGAAAGGTCTAAAACCTAGATTGGCCAATCAGTAGAAAGACATTTTTGGCCCGCTCTGAGCTTAACCTACCATAATGCCTTGGGTGTTCTATCATAATAGACATGCTTTGCTCTCTGAGTGAACTCAAAATGCCTTTTCCTGTGTCAGCAACTACAAGGCCCCCTGAAGTTGATTAGGAGCATTCTTCTGTTTATGACTATCCAGGGCAAGACCTCTTGAACTTGACACTATCTTGAATGATGAGACTGTCCTTGTCTTGGTATTTATGGACACATGTTATATTAAATTTATTGTCATGTTAACGATAAAATAAACACAGACACCCTGGATCCATAATTTCAATTGATAGTTCTCTTACTGTATTTATTACCTATTCTATTGAGAAATTCCTTTCTTATATTATGGTTAACACAAATGGAGACTAATTTTGGCTAACATAGGCATCCTGAGTTGGGATTGCTCTGTCTATAAAGAATCTCCTTTGGCTTTTTTACCTCATAGTTCAGAATTATTTTCTGACTTGTATGCACACATGATTCTCTGACTTAATGAGAAAAAATAAGCATATTATAGGATGTGTACAGCCTAATTCCATTTAGTCTTTCATCAGTCCTTTGATAAAGGGGAACCCCATTCTGTTTTTTCTTTGCATAAACCTTCTGCTAAGGGAGAAACTGATTTGGACCAAACCTTTGGTAAATGGTTGACCACTTCTAGGAATGTCCTCATTCCTTTAGGTCTTTTTCCTTTGAACATTTCTGGTCATCTGGCTCTTGACCAAATCCCCTGCAGCCTGTGGGCTTCAGATGCTGCTGATAAAGGCCCAGCAGTGGTGTCCCACCTAGTGTTGTGCAGTTGGATCCATCTAAATAGTACCTTCCATACATATTCCATATAGGTAGTGACCCACTTAGACACTGAGGCATTTGAGGGGGTTTGGTCTCTTATCAATGCCTATTTGTCCAGTGGCCTTATTATCCCCTGTGCTTCCCCCGTGAATCTTCCCATCTTTCCAGTCTGAAACCCTGGTGCATGGGGCTGGTGACTTTTGCATAATCTCCAAGTCTATTGTCCCAAAGCCCCGCACTGTTTAACCTTGTCAAATTGGGTGTCAGATCCTTGACTTTTGTCTCAAATTAAGGCAATTGTAAAGGCATCCAATCTACTTCTGAGGTTGTGTGGGATTCCCAAAATGGTCTCTTGTTACATAATAATATGACATAATAAGGCTGACTACCTTTGCCTTCAGCAACTCTACTCCATGAGTCTCACTCACTCTGTCTAGTAATCATCATCTGACACTTGCACCTTTGAGGCAGAATTAACCTCCTCCACTGGACTGTTCTTCCTATGCAGCTATTCTCTATATTATAGCCTCCCTCCTTTTCAGGAGGTCTCTGCACTCCTGTCTATAACTTCCTCAAGTTATCCCTATTTCCAGGGAACCACTCCACTGCAGTTTCTCTCTGGTCACTTCACCAACATTAGAGGATCACTTTTTTGCCCATTATGGCTCTGATGGCCACCATCAGATCCCTAACTGACACTGCAGTCACTTTTGGCATGCTGTACCCATCTGTTGGGAACTTCTCAGAAAAGTTTGTCATGGGCCTGGAGTGAACTGAAAAGCTCATCATTAGCCTCCAAAGGCAGATTCGTTGTCTTGCTTTCTTGGCATTGCAAAATCACTGGGTGCTGGAAGCCCTAACTGCTGACCAGGGTGGGGCATTTGCCTTCATTGGGCAAAAATACTGCTTCTACATCAACTAATCCTTCCTCATAAAGGAGGATCTTAGAGCTCTAAAAAAACAAGCTGAAGATTTTATGGAATAGGGGTCAAGATATCCTTAAATATTTCTCTTTATCACCTTTCTTTGACTTGTCCTTCTGACTACCTGGAAACCTCAGCAATATTCTCCATTCTGTCCTCTTTTGTCTAATGTCTCTCCTCCTTATTGGCTTTACTGTCCATCCTGGCATTTGCTGTGGGCCTTGTTTCTCACTTATCCACTAATGTCTTGCATAAAATCATGTTCCAGATGGTCATCCCCCCTCAGTCTGCAAGACTGTTCTGGTCTTTGATCAAAAGAAGGGAAGGTTGGAATGAGATCTATAATTTTTGTATTTTGAAACCCTCCTCAAATCCTTTTGAATTCCCAAGACCCAAGAAAGGCCTAAAACCTGGACTGGTCAATCTGAGAAGGAACATTTTGATCTGCTCTGAGCGTGACCTACCATAATGCTTTGAGTGTTCTGACCTAACAGACATGCTTTACTTTGCTATCTGAGTGAATTCCAATTCCTCCTTCCTGCGTCGGTAACTACATGGTCAGATAAAGATGACCCAAAACATTTTTCTGTTTATGAATGCCAAGCACAAAGTGTCTTGAACCAGAAAATATCATGAATAATGGGACTTTCCTTATCTTGGTATCTTATGGACATGTTATGTTATGTTATATTACATCATATTAACGATAGAAGAAATATAGATATCTTGTGTCTATTATTTCAAGTGACACTTTGATACTTCTCCTCTATGGCTCTATTTCCAACCTATCAAATTAAGAAATTCCTTTCTCATATCATGGTTAAAACATATGGAGGCTATAATTTTGGCTGACATAAGCATCCTGAGCTAAGGAAGGATGGAGGGAGGGGCGAGAGGGAATTACTCTGAAGATGGATGGTCCCCTTTGTCTATCTGTCCTTGGGTTCATTTTAAGGTTCACAATGAACTTCCATGCATACCTCTATATGAATGTTCCACAAGTTTTGAGAGAGATAAACATGCACGTGCAGCCTAACTCTGTCTTTCTTAGAATGAACTCAGTAATTGTTGACAATATTGAGTAATATGATATGTGTAATAATTATACTAACTATTTAGAATTGTTGGAGCTTTCCTATTGTGGGAAACAAAAGGGAGAATTTGGTTTCCACAGGATTAAAATACCTCAGAGCTTCAAATGATAGCAAATGTAAATCAGAGGTGACTGGTTCTAATCAGAGTTGTGACCTAGCAGAGCCAGGCTTCTGATCAGGTAAAAGGTCAGGGAGGGGAACATGAAGTGGGATGTTCAGGAGGCTGTATCTAGCCAATGGAGGCAGGCAGGAAATCTGAGTGGGAAACAGGGTAAAAAAAGGCTTGCTTTGGTCTGAATAAATGCAACGGCTCTTTAGGAACTTCCTGTTCATTCTGGGGGAATGAACCTAAAAATTAATAGAAGCTTTCCTGATTTTACAAGAATTGTTCTTTGTTTAAAGTTAGCATGTTTTCTAACACTATTTTTCATGCTGCAGTCAAAAATGATCAATCACATCCCCTGGCATGCTAACAATTTTGGAACCTGCAACCACCAAGGGAACTGAGGCACCAGGTGCCTCCATTCTGCTCCCAGCCACACTAATTCGGGTTCTGTGCCCCGCTGAACAATCATAGGGCTCAGTGACCATAATGACTTGGAGACTGTTCACACAAGGCCCAAAAATGCCTGTGTTGTGATCCAGACAATAGCAGTTTTCATACCTAAAAACTCCACCCCTGCCATAAGCAAGTGAGCCCCCCTTCTTAGAATGGAGGACTTTTCTTGCAAGCTGTTTGCCTCACCTTGAAATTCAACTTGTTTGATTTCTGTTTTTAGCCTGCTCTGTTCACCTCCAACCACTTATAAGTCAGAGGCTGGTTTGGTCTGGTTGACCCTGCTTTCCTCCTTCTTTTCCTTTCTCCATTCTTCCATCCTTTTCTCTGTTACAGGGGGAATCAAACACTTACATGCAGGTGCTCTTCCCAAAGGAATACACATTTCTAGAAATAGAGCTCTATTAGACCAGCCTTTGATAAAGCCCATTCAGATTTAAATAGAGCTACTTGACTGTGCCTTAAACCCAAATCACTTTGACTCTCACTAATTGGTCAATGACAATTCCCAGTCCAAACTTCTGTTGGTCTTTTGGTTTTGTTAACTCAGATGGAGTGTAAACAGGGATTATTTCTGTTCTGGTCACAAACCCAGAAGTTCTTCCCTTTCCAGGCTGATTTTTTTATTTGTTTTTGGAATAAGTGATAGAGGCAAATGTTTGACCTCATTTCTTACCTAGTCTTAATCACTAAATGAGTGTTATCTCACACAAACTGAGACATGGGAAAAATAACTTAGCTGATAAAGGTCAAGGTCTCCACTGCACCCTGGGCCATGTCTAGGTGTCCTGATCTATGTCTTACCACTGGATCTAGATGGTTCTGGAGGAGAGAGTGAGGCTGGTGACTTTGCACAAGCCTGACTCACTTAAATCCAATTCCCTTGCAAGACAAGGCATGTCTTTCCTGATGTAATTGGTCCTCTTCCAGAATGAAGGACGAGAAGGCTAATATCACTGAATCATGGAGTACCTGTAGGAGGGCAAGAGGGTGTAAGGTATAAGAAAACTGGAAAGGTAGGAGGAGGAAGTTATGATGGATTTGAAATGACAAAGAAAAGATGTGATATTTGATCTGGCAGATGATAGGGAAGCACTGGATTCTATTGTGTTGGAGACCTGTGGAGGTCAGACCTGTGCTTTAGTAAGATAACTTTATGACCTGAGTGGAAGATGAACTGGAGAGGATAAAGACTTTTGACAGGGAAATGAACTTACATATTAATGAAAAAGTCTCATCCCATCTCACCCAATATCAGTATGGAATGTAAATAAAATTGTGCAGTGACTAATAATGAGTGTTCAATTTACGTCTTCAGCCAGTAAAGAGATAATTGTCACTATTAAGAGGAGAGTCATCTCCCTCCTCAGGCCAAAGGTAAAATGACATGAGCATTAGTTATTTACACTCCAAGTTGCTAGAGAAAAATGGCAATGAAGTGTTCCTAAAGGGAACAGAATTGAAGCTTCATTGGAAAAAAGAAATAAATGGAGATTTAGGATGGAACAGGGGAGATCTGACCTTATCAGAAGGTGGAAATAATGAAATTATGTGGCACAGGAGAGAGAGGGAATAAAAAGTCCTTTGAACATATATAGCTTAAAAAGTTATTTGACTTTTTTACTAAGGGCAATGGAAGCAAACTATCTGAAAAAGAAGCAGATGCATGTCCTACATGGAATGATATGCAGCCATCGAGCAACTAAAATTTTGGGGTAAATGACTAACCATGGTTAAAAGATAAACAAGGAAGAGTGGTAGTTGGGGAGTCCCAGTTCATGGGTACTGACAGTGATATTTCTTCCTTTTGGTAGTGGTTTTTCCCAACAGGAAAACAATGGAGAGTTTTATGAGCACAATTGATACTGGGAAAAAGTGCAGCAAATGTTATAAATTTTGGGAAAGAAACTGAAGGGATCAGAGCAAAGATTGTTTTTTTCTCTTTTGCTTATTTAAGGCACATGATATAGAAGAGAAATTTTAATTTGGAAAGTGAATGATTATTCATGAATGTGATGTCTCACAATGGAATTAGATCCTAATCCCATCCTGGAATGGAGAACCTGCTACCTCAAGGCCATATGTGACCTTCTAGGTCCTTGGGTGTGGCCTTTTAACTGAGTCCAAGTTTTACAGAACAAATTTTTTATTAAGGGCATTTGCTCTGTGAAGTTTGGATTCCATCAAAGAGCAACCCTTGAGGACCTAGAGGGCCACATGTGGCTTCAAAAGTGCAGGTTCTCTCCCCCCACCCTGCATTAGGATTTCTAGACTATGGTTTACCATAAGGGAATAAAAGATTTTTGTTTCACAGACTCTGTCTGGAATGCACCAAGTCATTCTTCACCACTCATACTTGGAGACCATGTTTTCTCACCACAATTAGATATTTATGGCAGTTTAAGAATATAGCATTAGTGACTTATTCCCATGACTGTTCATCTTGGTAATAATTTAAAATCATTTTCAGACTTTAATAAGGGCCAGAGCTTGAATTAATCAATCAAAAGAAGAGCCTGGACCTAACAGCTTCTTTGTTCTCTGTGTAAACTCAGAGAATACTTCTTCCTTTGTCAACAAGGCCAGATGGGGCTGACTTACGAGTATTTCTATGAAACCCCTAACGTGAGACACTACCTTGAATAATGAAATTTTTTCTATATCTTAATATTTTGTGGACATATACTATGTTATGGCATGTTAATGATGAGGAAAACACAGATATCTTGGGTCATCATTTCAATTGACACTTTGTCCTCTCTTACTGTATTTGCAACTTATTCAACTAAGAAAATTCCTTTCTCATAGTATAGTTAAACACATATAGAGACCATAAATCTGAGGGATACAAACATCCTGCAATTTTCCTAAAACAGATTAAGCCTGGTCATCCTTAAATCAGACAGCCAAAAGTTTCCTTCTGGCTCCATGATCATGCATCTGCTAGTTGAAGGGAATAAACAATAAGAATTTAACCTGTTTGCCTTTTCTAACCAAACTGTCAGGTCAAAAATCTGTGCCCAGAAAACCTTGAGAGATAGATGTAACCTTACTCTGAGATCTAAGACTTTTTCTAATTAGGAAAAGTTTCACCAGAGTTTACACAGGCAATATTAGTATCAAGAGGACTTCAGAGAGTACTTGACACAGAATATATTTAATTTATCTTTCCTTCCTTCCGTCCTTCCTTCCTTCCCCCCTTCCTTTATTTTCTCAAAGGATTGTGAGAATATGCATCCTGGGTTTCCTGCAAATCTAATAAAAATAATTTTACTCAAAAAAAAGAAGAAAAGGGAATATATAAACCACAACCTTGGCACCAAAGCATAGCTTCATATTAAATGATGACTTCATTATCTAAATTTCTCCTGGAGAACTCTTTCTGTTATGGCATAACAACAAATGAATTTTGACCTGTTATAAGGATGAATTCATTCTTGAAAATCAAAAGAACCAAAGAATGGAAATCCTATTCTGGATCTCATTTTCATTAACAGGAGAAGACTGATGATCAGGCTAAAAATTATGAGAAATCTTGGAGGTAATGACCACTCCTTGTTAAAGTCACCAAAGGAAATCTGATTATAGCTGACATTGAAAATTCAGGAAAAAGATTTTAAAGAGTTCAGAAGAAAGATAGGAAAGATGCCAGGGACTGGAATTAAGGGAAAATTGATCAAGGAGTGATAAACTCTCTAAAATGAAATTTTACTTCAAAGAAGTTAACATTTCCAATTTAGAGGAACAATGAGAAAAGTAAAGAGATCAATGTGAATATACAGAAAATTTTTACCAATATAAAATTTTAAAGAAATACATAGGGATGGACAACGCAGCAGGCAAAAAGAGAAGAATGTAAGTGGACAGCAAATTGTCATAAAAAGTAGTATCAACAGTACTAATACAGTATGACCTGAGGTTGATGAAGCATACTAAGAACAGCAAAAAGAGCCTTTTCACAAGTATTGGTAGAAATCAGAAGAATGAAAAATCAATGGATCCTTTAGATGAGGTAAAGACTCTGGGAACCTCCTCCAACTCTCCTTGAATCTTTCCATTTAATCTGACTTTTCATACCCAGATCTGTTACCCTTACCATAGCCTGGCCCTCTATTGCCTGACACTTCTGGATTGCCCCCTTCCTAACCACCCTTCCTCCCATTACCCCAGACTAGTAGACCACCCTCAGATCCCTCCCACAGTCCTAAAGACACACACACACACACACATACACACACACACAAATATTATATATATACATAAAATATGTATATTCATATATGTATGAATGTATATAAAATCCATCTCACCTCCATGAAGGTTTTAAGATTCAATCTAGCTGAGATCCAATCAAGCTCAGATTCAGCCTGCTTAAAAGTCTCACAAAGATGAGGTTTCTTAAGAGTAAACCCAATATGGTGAATCTTTTAAAAAACAAACAAACAAAAAACCTTTATCTTACTTTGGTTGAAAGAAGACTTGGGTCGAATTCATTTGGGCAGGACCTGGGGTGCTGGTATTTTGGGGTCCTAAGCACCCCAAACCTCAATGTTATGGTTCCCTAACCTTGACATAGGATTCCCTGACCTCAACACTTTGATTAGATTATAAATGGTAAAGTTAATAGATATTAGAAAGAAAATAAAGTTATTACAATCATTATTTGGGTTCTGTTTTCTCTTCAAAAGAAAATGGCATTTGCACTGAAAATGCCAAAAGAAAAATGGCTTACATGGAGTTGATATCAAAGAAAATTAAGATTACTCTAAGAAATGATCAGTTGTCCTCATGAATATAACTCCTGTGACCCACATTAATTACAGTTTGAGATGTAGAAAATAGTGATCATGATAAATCACTTTCAGTGGAAGATTGTGACATGTGAAAGAATATGAAAATTGGGAGAAATGCAAAAGTATTCGGGAAAAGGTTGCTATAAATATACAGAGTAGTCAACATCTATAACATTAAAACCTTTCCTGGTCAGACAATACCTATGATACAGTCTGATATGCTAGGAATCGTGCTCCAAACCCCAGAATGATAATATACTGAGACGTGAAAGTGTATCCAGAGGTGAGCAACCAGTATGGGGAGGGGACTAAAAATAATGGTGTAAACACTAGTTAAAGAAAGAATTATTTACTCTAGAGAAGAGAAAGTTTGCAAGGATGTGAAAACTATCTTTAAGATTTTGAAATGTTAAGGATGTGTGCAATAATCCTGCTTCATTTGTCTCCATAAGGTAAGGTTGCAAGCAATGTAAGCAGTAGTCTCCTGCCTAATAATCTAATATCTATAATCTAATAAGAAGTGATCCATTTTGAATTCAAGTTCTGAAACAACCATTTCTGTGACTTCAAGGAATATTTTCACATCTGAACTTCAGTTGTCTCAGATTTAAGATTCGAGAGTTGCACCGTGGTCTGATCAAAGTATCTCAAAGTGATCTGTATATTGAAGGCAGTTAGGTTTCTGGTCAAGGTAAAGAAAAAAAAAATATAAAGTAACATCCAACATGGGAATGAATTGATTCAAAGACTAAGAAGCTCTCTATCATTGGAGACACTCATGCAGAAGCTCAATGATCAGTATCAGAATCCCTGGGATTCCAGTCAAATATTGTAGAGAAGATTTCTACTCAACTAAGAGAGTAACTTTTGGGAGACTAGAAGAGCCTTCGAGGTTTCTCCAGGTTTGAGATTCTATTTTTCTACGATTCTTCAAAATTATAAGATTTCAGAGAAGGAAAAGATAACTTTCAGTTACAACAATAACAACTCATCTGGTGCTTGAACACTTTTAATTATCATCTCATTTTATCCTCACAACACTACGAGACAGGGGCTATTAATATCCCCCTTTAAGAGAGGAAGAACCTAAGGCAAAATGATGTTACATTTATTAACCAGGATCACACAGCTATTAAATGTGTCTGAAGCTAGATTAGAACTGAAATACTCCTAATTCTGGTTCTTACATTCTATGAAATGAAATGATATATGTCAAATACTTTGAAAATATTAAAGGAATATATATGATAGTTATTGATACTCAATATCTTTCCCCATAAACTCTCCCAGCTTCCTACTTTCCCTGTTAATATAGAGAACTCATTCTACCAGTTTCTTATGCTCACAAACTAGTTTCCATCATTGACTCTTTACTACCTCTCACCTCCCACCATCACCATACTCAATCTGTTGCCAAGGCTTGCCAATTTCACTTTTGCAGTATCTCATATTACATTTTGTAATAGCCTGTGATTGGATTTTCTTGCTGTAAGTTTTCCCCTCTATTCAACTTCCAGAGTCTGAATCCTCCATTTATTCACCAAAGTGATTTTCTAAAATTTCAGGTCTAACTATATGTCTTCCTACTCAATGAACTCCACTGGTTCCTTCTCACAGTTAAGCTCGAACACAACATTCTTTTGCTAGTTATGTAAAACAACTCACCTAGTGAAACTGTGAGATGCCTAACCCCTCCCATCTGCAGTTGAGCCATTCTCTTGGTCTTACTACTCTATATAGACCCTATTCCCAGCCCCTGCAGGGTACCCCAGCACTTGTTGTGTGGCACACCTGGCTGCATCTCCCTTGGATCAAAGATCTCCATTTTGTTGTACTGACTGTTTCCATTTAAAATTCACATTGACACCTCTCTAATAAATATTTCTGAACTGACTGACTAAATGAGTGGTGATAAAAATGTGTCACTGGTGTTGCATTCATAATTGACTTTTATTTTGCCCAATTTAGGATCATGGGATCTTACTAAATCCTTCTATGAAGTGCTCCCAGACAGCTACCCCAGATTAATGCAAATGATGGCAATTAGGAAAGAGTCCTGCTGGTGTATGCAAAAGAACATGGCCCTAACTTACTACTACAGACTCTCAGTCTCATCCCCAAATTCTATCCTATGTTCTGCACCCTGAGTTTTGCTCTGTACCAGCAGGAGAAATGGGTATCTTCCCTTATTCACTGAAAAGGAAAGCCTGGAAAAAGAACTGAAGAGTTCTTGATGGTGTATGAGCTCAAATCAAGACCTTTATCCCTTACCCTAAAAGAATTTGGGTCCCATTTGTTTGAGGTAATAATGGGGTACAGACCCTGGGAACCTCCTCGAACTCTCCTTGAATCTTCCCACTTAATCTGACTTTTTATTCCCAAATCAGTTTCCCTTCACCTAACCTGACTTTCCTTTATCTGTCACTTCTGAATTGCCTTACCTGCTTTCCATCCCAGTCCTCCATTCTCTGTTATCTCCTGATTGCCTCTAGCTGTTTCCCACCCTTGATAATTCACTCCAATCCCATTAAGATCCCCCTTGGATTCCTCCTCAAGATTCTTCCTAAACCCCACCTCCCATCCAAAATACTAGACCACCCCCAGATCCCTCTCACAATCTTTCTGTATATAAATTCCATCTTGCCTCTATGAAGGTGCTCAGAATCAATCTAACTCAGATTCTATCTGGCCCACTTGTTAATACAAGCATCACAAATGGTGGGGCTTCTTAAGAATCAACTGAATATGGCAAATATTTAATAAAACTGTTTTACTTTGGCTGAAAGAAAGCTTGGGTCAAATTCATTTGGGCAGGACCTGGGATGTTGGTATTTTGGGGTCCCAAGCACCCCAAACCTAACATTATGATTCCCTGACCACATCCCCACATTCCCTGTGTGTAGCCCAAATTTTACAGATTTATGACACAGGATGTGACAATCACTTAAGAATAGGGAGGCTAAGACTAGGACTATGAGAATATTAAATCAGTACCCTGTCTTTGAGCTCCTTTCCTTTCTGTATTCTCCTCAAAATAACCTAGCTCTAAGAGTGGTTAGAAAAGGCTGACAAGTAAGGAGACCTTACATTTGAGCAAAGAAGTAAGAGGTATGAAAGGCGATCTCAGAGGATGACACAGTATGGAAAGGGATGGATGTCAAAAAAAAAAGAGGGGGAAGGAAAAGATCAGGAACAAACGATCTCAGATATACAAAGAGCAAAGAGAAGAAAGCAATTGATTATCTAAAAGGTCAGTGAGCAAAGTTAAAGAACAAAGTAGCAACAGAGGAAAGGAGAGAATCAACGAGAGACAAAGGTCTCAGAGGTTCCTCAAAGAAGGAATATGAGAGAGAGACAATGGACATGAGAACAGTTCAGATCAGAGAGAGATACCCTAAACGGGGAGAGAATAGAAAAGGGGGGAGAAAAGGAAGGCAGGTGACTGGCAGGGAAGGGCAAGGAGGAGAAAACAAAAGCTTCAGTTTGTCAGAAAAGAAAAAGATTGATATGAGTCAAAGTGCAGAAAAGACAGGAGCAGAGATTTTAGAAGCCAAAAAGATCCAAGGAATGATATGAAAAGAGAGTGGGGTTAGTAAAATACCCCTGACAATATATACTGAATCAATTTCGAGGGAGCTCTCTAGTCAGGAACAATACTTTTTTGAGTCTTTGCCAAGGAGAGGTGATGAGGTTATGGAGTAAGACAGAGAATCTCAGTAAAGATGGGAATGCCCTAATATGCTAAGGAAAAATTCCAGGGCTTATTTCACAGCTTTTTCAAGGTCCCTTTTCTATCTCTAGCCAGATAGGGCTTGAAAAACACTATCTCTAATTGTCTCCTGGAAGAGATTTTCTTCTTCTAATTTTCAAAATATAAAGCTGTCATATAAGAAGATATACTCACCTGATTGTGCTCTGCTTCTAGAATGGGGTAAAGTGCTGCACCAAATACAATGTGCCCCTTTTTACATGTGTGTGTTTGCATGTGTAATGGGAAAGGAAAATTCAGTTATAAAGACTGGGTTGTCTGAGCACATCTGTCACCATAGCTTTGATTATCATGTCATGAGCAGGACCAGTGACACTAGTCTACCAAGGGAAAAAGGGATGTGTTTAAAACAGTGAACTTCAGTCCCACATGAAACTGTCTTCAAAGATTCCCAGCCATTCAGAATTCCCCATCTGCAATTACTAGTGAATAGTGCCAAAGGCTAAGTCATCAACTAAACACAAAGAGGAGAAAAACTTTCCTGAACTTGAAGAGCCTCAGAGGTGCAGCTGTTAAAAAGGTTGTCACAGGTAGAGAAAGAACACATTATGGGCACTTCCACTAATAACCTTGTCCTGAGTTGGGCTTTAGGATTTTCCTGAATAGATCCCAGGCCTTGCATCTGCAGTCTTTTTCATGCAAGTTACCAGCCTCCCAAGCAGTCTCTGAATATGAATTCTTTCATAACACTAATATTCCTAAGTATGGCCTTTTTTTGTGCCATTGTGTCTTTTCCATTTTATTGCTAGTGTCTGATCCCTTCCCCTCTCTTAAAATGATCAACATCAAGAAATGGACTTTACTGTCAGAAGGGAAGGGAAGGATGATATTATGGGACCTGAATTCCTAAAAGGAAAATACCATAGCTTTCAGACCTGGTCCCCTAAAAGCTCCTGAACTTTGCCAATAACATAACATGTCTTTGCCATGAACTCTCTCATACTGGTATTTTATCTGAGGCTTCTGGCTCACCTCATTACTCAATAATCCTTTCAATTGCCCTTCCACTGTGAGCCAGCCCAGACCACTGAACTCCTTTCATTGTCTACACCTGGCCCACACCAGGCTTTCTGCCACTCATTAATCCTATCCATATTTTCTTAATGTCTAGTTTATATGTATCAGTCTTACCCCCATTAAGTTGTACATATTCACTAAGAATCTTACTGGCTTCTATTATCATCACAATTCACTACTTTGACTGTAAGAAGGTTTGAGCAGTCAATTTTTTTTGGAAGCAGACACCCCCTGTACTCTTACATTTTTGAGTTTCCAGTACCCCAAGCTGTAACAATAACATATAACTCAATAAGCACCCAATTTTCTTCAATCCCTCATCAGATTTTTACTTCTGGAAGACAGTATAACTCAGTCAAAAGAATAATGAAGGTAGAGGCCTTTTGTAGGATGGTGTGTGTGTGTGTGTGTGTGTGTGTGTGTGTGTATGTTGAGTTGTATTGCCATGTGGCTTGTCTATGCCTACATTAATAAAAATATGTCTTGCAGGGAAACAAGACTACACATCTCTAGAACAGGCTTACACAACCTGTGACCCACAGACTGCTTGCCCCATGCCAAAGAATTCTGGGTGGCCCACAAAAATCCTCCACATTTTTCACAGGCCACCTGAAATCATTTGGCATGCAGCAAGCGGCCCTCAAGTCACAGGTTGTGCAGGCCTTCTCTAGAATTGCCTTCTTTCACCTTTCTTTAAGGAGACTTTCATCTTTTTCTAAAGGAAAGCAGGAGGTGAGGCCAGAGTTTACCTACTCTGTTCTATTCAGAGAGAAGGAGTACTGGACTAGAATTATATCTTTCTAGTCTCTCATGTTCAAATTGTTCTTCTCATTCTCCCCTAACAAGAAAGGATTTTCCAAAGTTATATATTGAGACTAGACTCTACCAGATTCCGGACACCAGTTCCACAGTGAATAGGATTACTCAACAGCAAATAAATCCATTTATCCAAATCAAGAAGAAAATAGAAATCAGAAAAACTACACATGAAACTATATATCAAATTATGAAGAGTGAATGATCTGTCCAATGGGGAGCAAGATAACTCAGCTCATCCAATAGAGAGAGGGATTCTTAGAGGTTTCCCAAAGGGAGGAGAGATCAAGGTGTCCGCTCTTCTATATATTTTCATCTTCCATATGGTTTCCTCACAGTCACTTTCTCCTTTGAAGTATCTGAAGAGAGTGTGAAACATCACTTTTCTCTCCAAGCTAGAAGCCAAAAAACCAGGTGTAAAAGCTAGCACCTTGACACACACAGGAGGTGCTGTTATCACTGACTGGTTCTTTGATCTGCTTTTCTAAAAGGAAAGGTAACTTTTGAGGGGTCAACAATCACTTTAATCAAACACATGTACCTTCCCTTAGTTCAGCAGAAAAAGTCAATACACTGAATTTCAGAGAAAATACAGAGGAAATAAAAATCAACACACAGGACTTCCAACTGCCTGACACTAAGCAATACATACATCACAGATCAAAAGACAGATAATGTCTGGCCATACATACATAGTTACCTGAGAGAGAAGCACCAGCAGTTGGGTTTTCAAAGCTGGGCATGTTCCTTAGCAGCTGCTGATTCAGTAGCTCCCAAGGCTTGCTCCTGGTTTGAGGCTGCCAGGGGTGTGTTGACACTCCACTCACACCCAGGTGTGACAGACTTTTCCTGCTGACCTTCTCATTCATTTTTGGCATTTTGGGGTTGTAAAGTCTGGAAACAATTACTGCTGCCACTGGTTCAATTGCCTGAGGCCCATTCCTGGTTTGCTGGGTCCCTGTCTGCTCTGGTGCAGCCTGTACTGGACTACAGTTTTTGCTCACACTGTTGCACCTTCTAAGTTGTCTTGGGCTGGAAAACTGTTTCACTCCAGTTTTTTGGTGACATCTGCCACTCTAGAATTTGTTTAGAGTCATTATTTAAAGGTATTCAGAGGTGTTGAGGGAGAGCTCACATGAGTCCTTGCCTTTACTCAGACATTTTGGTTCCACCTTGAAAATTTTGAACAAAACTTTAAGGGAAGTTAGGTGGCACCATAGTGGATAGAACACTAGTCCCAGAGTGAGTATCTGAGTTAAAAATTTGGCCTCAGATACACTTGATACATACTAGCTATGAGAAAGTCCCTTAACCCCAACTGCCTAACAAAAAAAGCCTTAGCATTATCTTCTGTACCAATTATCATCATTTTAATTATCTTTATTGCTAAGGATTTCTTTTTCAATGTATGGAAATAAAACTGCTTTCCATACCTGAGCAATGTTTGTGCAATTAATACATTTTGATTTTCTTCTTTCCTTTCTGTGGTGGAGATGATACCTTAGATTTATTTTTTCCCTTTTAATTTATGTGTTTTCAGTTTTCACAATAACTTCCATGTGTTCTAAATTCTCCCTTCCCTGTGCCTCCCTAAGATGGCACGCAACCTTATACGAGTTCTAAACATACATTCTTATTAAACACATTTTCAAATTAGTCATGTTACAGAGAAGAATTAAAACAAATGGAAGAAATCATGGAAAAACCAAAACAAAACAAAACATAACACAAGAGAAAATAATCTATTTCATTCTGCATCCTGATTCCAAAGTTCTTTCTCTGGATGTGGATGGCATTTTGCATCATGTATCCTTTGGAAATGTTTTAGGTCCTTGCGTAGCTGTGAGGGGCTAAATCTATCAGAAAGAATTTTCACATACTGTGGCTGTCACTGTGTATAATGGTTTCCTGGTTCTGCTCATTTCATTCACCATCAGTTCATATAAGTCTTTCCAGGTTTTTCTGAAGCACATATATTCATCATTTCTTGTAGCACAACAGTACATTCATATACCACAACTTATCTAGCCATTCCCCAATTGTTGGCATGGCCTCAATTTCCAGTTCTTGGTCACCTCAAAAAGAACTGCTACAAATATTTTTGTACATGTGGGACCTTTTCCCCTTCTTATGATCTCTTTAGGAAAAAGTCCTAGAAGTATTATTGCTAAGTCAAAGGATATGCATATATTTATAGGCCTTTGGGCATAATTCCAAATTGCTCTCCAGAAGTTCACAGATTGTGGGTAAGTTGACAGCTCCACCAACAATGAATTAGTGTTCCAACACTCACACAGCTTCTCTAACATTTATCATCTTCCTGTTTTGTAACGTTAGCCACTCTTATAGGTGTGATGTGGTGTGTCAGAATTGTTTTGATTTGCATCCCTCAAATCAATAGTGATTTAGTTCACTTTTTCATATGACTATAGATAGCTTTGCTTTCTTCCCTTGAAAACTGCCTGTTCATATCTTTTAACCATTTATCAATTGGCAAATGACTTGCATTCTTGTAAATTTGACTCAGCTCTCCACATTTTCAGAAATGAGGACTTCATTATAGACGCTAGTTGTAAAAATTCTTTCCCAGTTTTCTGCTTCCCTCCTAGTCTTTGTTGCAATGGCCTTATTTGCACAAAAGCTTTTTAATTTAATGTAATCAGAATTATTCATTTTGCATTTCATAATGTTCTGTGTCTCTTGGTTGGTCATAAATTTCTCCATTCTTCATAAATCTGACAAGTAAACTTTCACTTTCTCCTCTAATTTGTTTATACTATGAGCATTTATACCTATATTGTGTACCCATTTGGACTTTATTCTGGCATTGATCTATGCCCACTTTCTGCCACGCTATTTTTCAGCTTTTCTAGCATTTTCCGTGAAACAAAGAGTTCTTATCCCAGAAGCTAGAGTCTTTGGGTTTATCAAACACTAGATTATAATATCACTGACTACTGTGTCTTGAGTACCTCACATATTCCACTGGTCTACCCTTCTATTTCCTAGCCAATACCAAGTGGTTTTGATGATTGCTGCTTTATAGTACAATTTGAGATCTGGTGTGGCTAAACCACCTTCCCTAGCATTTCTTTTCATTAATTCCCTTGGTATTCTGGAAATTTCGTTCTTCCAGGTGAATTTTAATATTATTTTTCTAGTTCTCAAAAGTAATTTTCTGGTAGTTTGATTGATGTGACACTGAATAAGTAAATTAATTTAGGTAGAATTGTCATTTTTATTATATTAACTGAACCTACCCATAAGAAACCAATGCTTTTCCAATTACTTGTAGCTGACACTATTTGTGCCAAAAATATTTTGTAATTATGTTCACATAGTCCCTACATTTATTTTAGTAGGTAGACTCCCAAATATTTCATTGTGTCTGCAATAACTTGAAAGGGGAATTCTCTGCTGTTGGACTTTGTTAATAATATATAGAAATGCATATGATATATGTGGGTTTATTTTGTATCCTGCAGCTTTGCCAAATGTGTTCACTATTTCAAGCAGCTTTTTACTTGATTCTCTAAGTATATCATCATATGGTCTGCAAGGAGTAACTACTTAGTGTTTTCTTTGCCTATTCTAATTCCTTGGATTTCTTTTTCTTCTCTTACTGTTAAAGCTAACATTTGTAGTATCATATGGAATAACAATAAATTTACACCCTTGTTTCACACCTAATCCTATTGCATACACATCTAGCATATCTATACTACGTATAATACTTGCTGATGGTTTTAGATAGATACGACTTATTATTTTAAGGAAGGTTCCATTTATTCCTATTCTCTCCAGTGTTTTGGATAGGAATGAGTGTTGTACTTTGTCAAAAGCTTTTTCTGGAGGGGTGGAGTCAGGATGGTGGAGTAGAAAGATCTACCTACTTTAGCTCTTTCCCTACAACCCATAAAATACTTATAAAAATGACTCTAAACAAACTCTAGAGCAGTAGAAGCCACAAAATGATAGAATGAAAAAGATTTTCAGCCCAAGGTAGCCTGGAAGGTCGACAAGAAAGGTCTATCACATGGGACACAGAGCAGAGAGCAGCCCACCAAGCCCAACCCAGCCTTGGCCATGAGGCACCAGCAGGAACAGGATGGGAGCAGACCTTGAGGGTAGAATACTCTGCAGCAGCTGTAGTTCCCAGATTCCTCAACCTATTAACGCCAAAGACAGGTTCAAAGGTAACTAAGAAATATTTTCACCTAGGTAAGAAGGGAGTAGTGTCCTTCCCTAGCCCTGGCCCCAGGTGGCAGTGACAGCAGCAGCAGCAGTGGCCATATTTGGAGCCCTCAGTCTAAAGACCCTGGGGAATTGAGAAATGACCTAGGTCTTAGTCCTGAGTGACAGATGCGGGGATGAGGAAGGGTGCTGGTGTGGTGGAGCTGGCAGAGGCTCTGGAGAGGGAACTCTACTTACAGATCCTGAGCAGAGAAGGTTTGGTAGCTCCAAGACCAGAGTGCATGCCAGGAGAGGAGCAAATACCTCTCCTTTGATTGTGCCACCTTGGAGGAACTGAGAACTTACACGTCCCCAGAGTATACCCTCTTCTTGACAAAAAAATTCAAAAGTCAAGTAACTGGCTGGGGAAATGCCCCCAAAAGGGGAAAAAAATTAGACTATAGAAGATTTTTTTCTTGGTGAACAGGTATTTTCATCCATCCTTTCAGATGAGGAAGAGCAATGCATACCATCAGAGGAAGACCCAAAAATCAAGGCTTCCACATCCAAAGCCTCCTAAATAAGAATTCAATGTTCTCAGGTCATGGAAGAACTCAAAAAGGATTTTGAAAATCAAATAAGAGAGGTGGAGAAAAAATTGGGAAGAGAAATGAGAGCTATGCAAGAAAATCATGAAAAGTGAGTCAACATCTTGCTAAAGGAGACCCTAAAAATGATGAAGAAAATAACACCTTTAAAAATAGGCTGACTCAGGGGGATGGACAAAAGATGGTGGAGTAGAAAGACATGCATATTCTGGCTCTCCCTACACAGCCCCTAAAATACCTGTAGAGAGGGAATTTCAGCAAATTCTGGAGCAGCAGAAGTGAAGAACAACAGAGTGAAGGAGATTTCCAGCCCAGGGTCACCTGAAAGGTCACTAGGAAACATATGTTGCACTGGACACAGAGTGGAGCCCAGCCCAGCCCTGCTCACATGATATAGCTCACGAACAGCCCTTGGGGGTGGAATCTCCAGTCAGCAGCAGGGTTCACAGATCTCTCATCCCACAGGCTGCAGAAATCAGTGATAGGGTTTTTTCAGTTGGTGGGGAAGGGAGAAGGGCCTTCCCATGGCTCCGGCCTCAGGCAACAGCCACAGAGGTCACAGTGGGCAGGCAGCAGCAGTTCCCACAGCAGGTCCTACAGCAGCCCACATCAACTGCTGGATTGTAAAAACCCTGGGGGCACTGAGCAGCACATTCTTACCTCAATCCTGTGTTGAGACCCTGAGACAACTGATCTTTATCTTGCACTGAATGGCAGCCCTGCCCATGCAGCTTATCTGAATCTCAGCCCCCATTGCTGGCTTGTCAGAACTGGAGGCCAGGTGGCTGTGGAGAGGAAACTGCTAAGATTTTGGGCACAAAAATCTCAAACTACTCACAGCCCAGTGTACACGCTTGATTGTGCCACCTTAGAGGAACTGAGATCTTACAGATTCCCAGAGCATACCTACTCTTGACAAAGGACCCAAAAAGTCAAGTAAGTGGTTGGGAAAATGCCCAAAAAAGGGAAAAAAAAGTAAGACTACAAAAGGCTATTTTCTTAGTGAACAAATATATTCTCTCATCCTTTCAGATGAGGAAGAACAATGCCTACCATTAGGGAAAGACATAAAAGTCAAGGCTTCTGTATCCCAAACATCCAAAATAAATATTCAGTGGTCTCAAGCTATGGAAGAGCTCAAAAAGGATTTTGAAAATTAAGTAAGAGACGTGGAGGAAAAATTGAGCAGAGAATGAAATTAAGGGGTGAGAGAGAAATATATTGGGAGGAGAAAGGGAGAAATGGAATGGGGCAAATTATCTCCCATAAAAGAGGCAAGTTAAAGACTTTTCAGTGGAGGGAAAAAGGGGGGAGGTGAGAGAAAAATCATGAAGCTTACTCTCATCATATTTGATTAAAGGAAGAAATAAAATGCACACTCATATTGGTATGAAAACCTATTGTATAACGCAGGAAAGTGGGGGAGAAAGTGGGGGGATGATGGAAGGGAGAGTAATGGGAGGAGTGAGCAATTTGAAGTCAACACTCTTGGGGAGGGACAGGGTCAAAAGAGAGAATAGAAGAAATGGGGGGCAGGATAGGATGAAGGGAAATATAGTTAGTCTTGCACAACATGACTATTATGAAAGTCATTTGCAAAACTACGCAGAATGGCCTATATTGAATTGGTTGCCTTCTCTGTGGGGATAGGTGGGGAGGGAGGGAGGAAGAAAAGATGGAACTCAAAGTTTTAGGAACAGCTGTTGAGTATTGTTCTCGCACACAAATAGGAAATAAGAAATAAAGGTAATGGGGTATAGAAATTTATCTCTTCCTACAGGACAAAAGAGAAGATGGGGATAAGGGAAAGGAGGGATGTTAGAAGGGAGTGCAGATTGGTGATAGGGGTAATTAGAATGCTTGGCGTTTTGGGGTGGAGGAGGGGAGAAATGGGGAGAAAATTTGGAACTCAAAATTTTGTGGAAATGAATATTGAAAACTTAAATAAATTAAAATTAAAAATAAAAACATGCTGACTCAATTGGCGAAAGAGGTCCAAAAAACCTATGAGGAGAAGAATGCTTTGAAAAGCAGAATTAGCCAAATGGAAAAGGAGGTTCAAAAGCTCATTGAAGAAAATAGTTCCTTAAAAATTAGAATGGAGCAGATGGAAGCTAATGACTTTGTAAGAAACCAAGAAATTACAAAACAAACCAAAAGAATGAAAAATAGAAAATAAGGTGAAACGTCTCATTGGAAAAACAACTGACCTGGAAAATAGAGGCAGGAAAGCTGTGATCAAACAAAGACCCTAGACATCATCTTTCATGAAATTATCAAGGAAAATTACCCTGATAATCTAGAACAAGAGGGCAAAATAAATGTTGAAAGAATTCACCAATCACCTGCTGCAAGAGATCCGAAAAGAGAAAATCCTAGGAATATGGTAACCACATTCGAGATTTTGCAGGTCAAGGAGAAAATATTGCAAGCAGCTAGAAAGAAACAATTGAGTATGGTGGAAATACAATCAGAATAACACAAGATATAGTAGCTTCTATGTTAAGGTATGAAAGGACTTAGAATGTGACATTCCAGAAGTCAAAGGAAATAGGATTAAAACCAAGAATCCTCTACCCAGAATCCTATACCCAAAACTGACTATAATATTTCAGGGGAAATAATGGTCATTCAATGAAATACAGGATTTTCAAACATTCTTGATGAAAAGAGCAGAGCTGAATAGAAAATTTGACTTTCAAACACATGAATCAAGAGAAGCATGAAAAGGTAAACAGGAAAGAAAGAAACATAAGGCACTTACTAAAGCTGAACTGTTTTCATTCCTACATGGAAGATAATATTTGTAACTCTTGAAACTTTGTTCAGTATTTGGATACCTGGAGGGATTATACATACATAGATACATATGTACGTACTTACATACGTACATAAATACATATATACATATATATATATGCAGCCCAGGGTGAGTTGAATAGGAAGGGAATATATCTAAAAAATAAAATTTAGGTGTGAGAGAGGTATATTGGGAGGAGAAAGGGAAAAATAGAATGGGGCCAATTATCTCTCATAAAAGAGGCAAGAAAAAGCTTTTTCAATGGAGGAGAAAAGGGAGGAGATGAGAGGGAAAAAGGGAAGCTTACTCTCATCACATTTGAGTTAAGAAGGAAATAACACGCACACTCAATTTTGTATGAAAATCTATCCTACACTATAGGAAAGTAGGGGAGAAGGGGTTAAGTGGGATTGAGGAGAAGATGATAGAAGGGAGGGCAAATGGGAGGAGGGGGTAATAAGAAGTAATCACTTTAGGGGAGGAACAAGGTCTGAAGAGAAAATAGAATAAATAGGGGGCAGGACAGGATGGAGGGAAATGCAAGTAGTCTTTTGCCACATGATTATTACAGAAGTTTTTAGCAAAACTACACATATATAGTCTATATTGAATTACTTGCCTTCTCAGTGGGGAGGGGTGGGAAGGGAGGAAGGGAGAGAAGTTGAAACTCAAAGTTCAAGGAATGAATGTTGAGAATTGCTTTTGCATGCAGCTGGAAAAATAAGAAATACAGGCAATGGGTTATAGAAATCTATCTTGCCCTACAAGAAAAGTGAGGAGATGGGGATAAGAGAAGGGAGGGGTGTGACAGAAGGGAGAGCAGATGTGAGGGAGGGACAATCAGAAGGCATGATGTTTTGGGTTGGGGGAGGGGAGAGATGGGAAAAAATTTTGAACTCAAAATCTTGTGGATATGAATATTGAAAGCTAAAAATAAATAAAGGAGAAAAAACAAAATTAGAAAAAAATTCATTTGAAGCATAATTTAAGAAAAGCTTTATCTGCATCTATTGAGATAACCATATGGTTTTGTTAGTTTTGTTGTTGACAAGATCAATAATGCTGATAGTTTTCCTAATATTAAACCAATCCTACATCCCTGGTAGAAATTGTGACTCTTGATACTCCTGGGTGTGACTTGAACTGGATTAAAATGGTTTATTTGGAAGTATTTCACACAATTAGAAAAACTACAATTAAATCCAGATATTACATTTTAAAACGAAGTCATTATATGATCCATAGGGAACCTTACAGATGCCTCATTTGCCTCTGCTTCTATTAGAGTTCGACCTTACCATTCTAATGGAAATAAAAGTGGATTTGAAATCATGACACATGAGTTTGAGAAATGATTATGTCATCTGTGTAATTTGTGTCACTAAGAGCTGAACATACAATGTCTAGATTAGAACAGACTATTCTAAAAGAGAAAAGAGTTTGAATACATGACCACAGAGGTCTTGTCTATCATTAGGTCCTATAATCTTTAGATTCTACTGTGCTCTACTTCCTGCTTCTGAAAGATATTTATTTGTCATAGTGTTAGGGGGTACAGTTGGGGAAAGTGTCACAAAGGAGACAGAAACTTCTCCTGTGCCAAAGAGCATACCAATACTTATGGACTTGAGAGTCAGAGAAGATCAGCACGAAAGGGCTGATGGCTGGGAACCATGCTGCTATTAGGTCTGAGATGGTCAGAAGCAAGGGGTGGTGTTTGTCAATTTTAAAGAGGTAAAATGATAAAATAGAATGAATGGAATAAAATGAGACATATGTGCTCATTAGTAGGAGGACAGCCTGGGTGGCTCTTTTCTCAGGGAAAGTTCTGGGAGTGAGATGAGGACTGTGAAGGTGTCGGACTTGCTGATGGTGTCTGTGCAGGAGAAGCACTATGTAGGCACTGGCACAGATCATGAAAACCACATACGTAACATCAGGAATAGAAAAGACAATTGCAAAAACTGCAACATTAAAAGAGGCAGGAACTAAAAGTGAACAATAGCCTAGATTCCATATCTCTGTATTATTAGTTAGATATCTTGAGTTATGCATAGTCCCAAGCAAAGTGAAATTTATCAGCAGATAGAAGAACCAGCAGAAGAAGCTAGAAGGGACAACGCATCTGGGGGCTTGGAATTTGAATTCTGCCCACCTGGAGTTACTGGGACTGATGGTGATGACCTGAAAACCACTCATGAGACAGGTGATGCTGAGGGAAACACTTCGGGCCACATTATAAAGATAAATGACAAGTTTGCACCCAATAAGATCCAAGAAATTTTTGAAGCCCAAACAGACAATTGCCAGAAGAATTCCCTTTGAGAGAAGTACATCTAAGTTGGCCAAGGCTAAGTTGGCAAAAAGACACTCTATAGGCCTCAGTCTGTGGCCAGAGAGTAAAGTGAAGCTATATAGGCAGAGGAGGAAGAAATTTCCAAGAATCCCAACTCCCATCTGAATAAGGAAGAAAGCGCCCAACACCAAGTCATTAAGCACCATTTTCTCCAAGTCTTCAGGTTTACTGACAAATCCTAGGGGAAAATGAGAGATTTATAAAATTTGCTAGCTTTCTAAATGTTGTTACCGAAAAGGATGTGGTTCCATTTGGATAACACTGGCACAACCTCTATGTTGAGCAGAATTATGATATAATTGAACTTAAACCACTGGAATTGGTTGTATTTACTGTGTTTTTCCTTGGTATCCAGGATGTGAAAGTTAACAAAATATTCATAAATAATATAGATATGATGTCAGAAGTCCATTTTCCAACTCAGAGCCTTTGTTTTTCTTTTGGTGACTCTCATACTACAAGAATGAATTCACAGGTTTGCTTTCAAAATGCTTCATTGTAGGACTGGTTTGACAATGAATGGTTGAAATGGAATCAATAAAAAATAAGATAAAAAACTCTAGCTGATAATGAGAAATCACCATAGAAATATCATGTAAACGTGGGCAAGACAATCAGGTTTTCCCATTCTCAGTTGACTTCCCCATTAAAGACAATTGTTGAATGAAAATCATATGCCAGGTAATGTCCAAGGTGCTAGGGATACAAATAACAAAAAAGATAATTCCGACCCTCAATTACTTTAATGTCTAACAAGAATACAGAAATCAGCAAAGCAATGCAAATGAGAATTACAGTAGTATAAAATTGTATCTATTTTTAAAGATAGAAATAAAATAATAAAAATAACAATGAAACATCACCACTAATAATAATAACAATAGCATTTAAACAGCGCTCACCATGTATTAGCCTGCTAAACATTTCTCAAGCATTATCTCATACGACACTGAGCAAGTGTATACCTTATATATATATAACATTCCATTATTGTTCTGTATATAATATTTTAAAAATTTCTCAGTTTCATTCTGGTATAGGAGTAAGTCTAAATTCTCCAGAATTTTGCCAATGGAAGCAATTTTCTAGTTGATTCTACCATTGTATTGCCAAGACAATTTTCACAGCACTGGTGGTAATTATGAATATGCCAGTATAGTTCTCAGTTGCAAAATGTAAAAGACTCTCTATATAGAAGGCAGAAGAAAAACATTTATTTACACACCAGAAAACCAAATCCCAGAACCAGAAAGCAAAATCTGTCATGATGACCAAGAAATTAATAAACATGATCAGCATAGGGAGAAAAGCCGTTTCCAAGTCTTCGCCTCTCAGCCAGGGTCTTGTCACAAGCAAACACTGATGAGCCCGTACATTGCCACCCCCACCTACCTGTATCCTCTCCTCTCAGACCAGACTGTACTCACTCAATTCCTCCTGGTTTTGCTCCACCCTTTCAGCAAACTCCTCCCAACACAGATTCCATATGACTTAATGGCCTATTAATGAATAGGAAAGATTTTCCAATTAAATTACTAGAACATTTGGTTTGAAGATCTTTAATATTCATTACATAAGCAGTGGGGCAATTGGTATTAACAGAACCCTAACAAGGATAACAGAAAATAAGTATATAAAACAACATCTTAGACAACTGGTGTCAACAGAACTCCACAACAGTACAATAGGGATCACACAAAGTGAGCACTTAAAACAATATTTCAAGATAGGGTATGAGGAGCATAAGCACCCTACCATTTCCCCTCAACAAATGGGGCCCAAAATATTGGACTGTGGGGTGAAAGTCTCTCTTGCTGAGATTGTCCCTGCCCCAAGAGTTCCCGTTTAAGAGATCAGCTGGCATTTGGAGCTTGGTCAACTTCAGGTCTAGAGATGACATGTCACCATCATGGATAGGGGGTGACATCCAGCTTAAGTGATCAGGTATCTGTAATTGAAGGGTACTGAACCTACAGGAAACAAATTTAGCAAACAAATTTAGCAGACAAAAAGCCAAAAATGAAAGAAGGAAACAATAACCAGAAGCAGGGTAGATATAGGGTCAATTATGGTTCTGGACTCCATGAATTCACCAACAGCCTCACTCATGGTCAAATATTTGAGTTAAAGGTACAATTGGGTAATCATCCTCTCCTGAATAAACAACAGTTACGATATTATCTTTCCCATGTGCTAAACTTTCCACAGCCTTTGGAACATCATCTGGCTTCCATTTACCCATACTTTAACTCCCAATTTTATTCTATCAGTAGAACCCAGTCCTTTGGTTCCTATGCTAGCTATTTCAGAAGGAGGGTCAATTTTCACTAGTGGTCTTGTTTCACAAGAAATAATAGTTACATGAGCTTTTCTATCATTTTTACAAAACTGCATGAGTTCAACTGCTAAATTTTGGAATGTTACAATTCTTGATAATTAGAATCTATCACTCCAGCCAATACATGTATTCTTCGAGTTGCTAATTCTATTTAGGCAATATTGGTGCAAAATTATTCTTAGAGATTCTCATACATTTTCCAGTAGAGATTGTTCTTATTTCTTTCCTAGCCAACTAAAAGTCCTCTAAAAAATGTAAATCATATCCTGCTGAACCAGGTGTCCCTGGATATAGTGCTGGAATTTCTGGCCTCACAGTCCAATACTCAACATTTGGGATCTTATGTGTTTGTTGGTTTCTAATTTGCAGATTTGGGGTCATCATTCTGGCTAGAGGGGTATTGCCTCCCAATGGTCTATTATTCAAATTACATAAAACAATGAACAAATTATATTTCCAATGTCGATAAGAATTATCAGAACTTAACTTCCTTAAATGTTATTTCAATAATCCATTTGTTCTTACACTTTTGGATAACATAGAATATGATATACCCATTCTATGTTGTTTAATACACAATATCTCTTCATTTTCTTACCTTTGAAATGTGACCAATTGTCACTTTGAATATGCATTGGGGTTTCATAATATAGACTTGTGATATCTAAAGTTTTACAGATGTTTTTCTGGGACACATTCTTATAGGGACAAGCCACTAGTATCCCTGAATAGGTGTCAACACAAGTATATACAAATTTGCATCCTTCATCTTGGGGTAGTGGTCCAATAAAATCTATTTGCCAGATTTGGGCTGGTACTTTTCCCCTTGCTGTCTCTCCAGTTACTACCTGAGGAACAGTTTATTCCTTTTTCAATTGACATACGTAACATTCTTTGGTTTCTTGTTTTAACAATGAATGAGAGATGCTAATACCTCAATTTTGTACCCGCTGGTGTGTGTCCTGGACCCCTAAATGAACAGCCTTTAGATGGACCCATTTTGCTAGTACTTGATCATCACTTGGTGTCAGAGCAGGTATAATATGTTGAGTAGCAATCTTTGCTAGTTGATTAGCATGTGCATTGTACTCATGTTCTGGTGTGGTGAGGGCAACATGAGCGTCTACATGAAAAACTGACAAATTAGTAACCAAAGACTTGTCTCATATATCTTCCCATATTTCTTTGCCCCAGACTTGTTTGCCATGAATTTCTCAATTTTTATTTTTGCACATGGACATCCATGTAACTAGCCCATTAGCTACTGCCCATGAATCAGTGAATACGTGACACTGTCCTCCTTGTTCTTTTCTGATAGCTTAGTGTACTGTCATAATTTCAGCATATTGTCTACTGCCACCTATTCCAATGCTTTCTAAAGTCTGCCTAGTACATGGGTCATAGGCTACTGTTTTTCGATGTCTTTCATGACCCAGATATTTTGCTGTTCTATCAGTAAACTACGAGCATCTCTTTTGTTCTTCAGTTAATCCCTCATATGACAACTTACACTTGACTTTGTTTTGAGTGAGGGACAGCTGTGCAGGTCACCAGCCTCACTTCTCCTCCAGAGCCATCTGAATCCAGTGACCCCATATCCATCAGGATGACTGGAGATAACCCAGGATGAGGCAGTTGGGGTTAAATGACTTGCCTAAGGTCACACAGCTAGGGAGTGTCAAGTGTCTGAGATGAGATTTGAACTAATGTCCTCCTGACTCCTGTGTGTGTGTGTATGTATGTATATATACATATGTATATATACATACATACAATGCATACATCATCTATGCAGTGGGTAAGCTATTTATCAGGTAGCTCTAATTCATCCAAATTTTCATCCACAATCTTATGACAAATAGTGGGGCTATGCAGATATCCTTGCGGCAAGCATAAAAGTATATTGTCAGCCCTGTCAAGTGAAAGAAAACTTGTCCTATTGTTTGAATCTATTGGGATAGTAAAGAAAGCATTGAGTAAATCAATAACTGTGTGCCAAGTCCCATCATATTTCTGGACCTTTTTCTGTTAATGTAATGGTATCTGGAACAGAAGCATAAAAGGAGGAGTAACTTGATTCAGTTGTCTGTAATCCACTGTCATCCTCCATGTTCGTTCTGACTTTCGTGCTAGACAGACAGGATGATTCCATTAAGTGGTGGTAGGGGCTAACACTCCTGCTTCAACATATAGTTGAATATATAACGTATAGTTATAGTGTTGGTAATCTCATCTTGTCTACCTAGCACATGATACTGCTTTAAATCAATCACTTCAGAAGGTTCAGGTAAAGTGATTGGGTCCATTTTTATTTTACCCACTAAAACTGTATTAATTCCTATCTTCCATACTGCAAACTAGTATCTTCCCTCAGGTAAATTTAAAGTAATACCTCTCAATATATCTGTTCCAATGATGTATTCAGGAATGGGTACAATTACCATGGTATATTCTTTCTTAAGTAATCGTCCAATTATCATTGTTAGATTAACTCGTCGGGCTGATATTTCAGCCACTCTCAATCCTGTCATGGTGATAGGAGTTCCTTGCTGAAATTTATCAGGGTTTCCATATATAAGGGAGGAATCTGCCCCAGTGTCTGTTAATGCCATGGTCAGTATTTGATGTATTTTTCCAATATGTGGTCAAATTGATTTGGGGTCTGTAATCCCATGTGTGTATTACTTGAATCTGAGTTGGGGTTTGGCAGACTTCATATTCTCCCTGAAGCTGTGACAAACTTGGATACAAAGGTTCAGGAGGATCTGTAGGGTCAGTTCTCACTTCTCTGTTTTGTCTAGTATCAAGTCTCTTTTCTCAGTACATTCCTTACAGTTCATTAGTTAGAATATCATCTATTCTTCCAAAATCTACCCTTGATCTCAATAGAGCAGTAAACAGTTTTCTTCTCATCAATTTATTCTGCTTTTGAATCTGCTGGCTATTTACTCTTCTTTCTCTAGGAATTTTGTCCTTTTCCCTGTCCCCTAAGTCACTTAACTGTGAAATCTCATCCAGCATCTCTGAAAGAGGGTGCCCTATTTCTCTAATTATTAGAGTCAAAATTAAGTACTTGTAAATAGGATGAGGCATCTTCACTATTATGTTTCCATGGTAAGCTACAAAGGGAGTATCATAGTATGCATCTACATTTCCATTCAATATGTCTGTCTTCATTACCTCCTCATTTAACTTTCTTATACAGTCCCTAAGTGAATATCAGTGTCTTTCTCCACTAGGTAGCCTTCTGCAAGCAAAGCTAATAGATGTGTTGTATTGTTACCTCCTTGCATATTGTCATCTCTGAAAGTTTGCTATACAAATGATTCTGACTAATACTTATAAATTTTACACTCTCTCTATTCCTCCAACCCTTTCATCACTGATTCTCACCATCCAAGATTTTAACAATTCTTCCTTCCTTTGGATGAACGACTCAAAATTTCTGTGACATCCTACTGAGTAAAATCCTCAATTATTTCCCTAAACACTGAGTTACCTTCTTGGTTCTCCTGTTTCTGCCTCACTATTGGGAGTGCTTCTGCCTGAGAAATTTTTTCCTCTAAAATTATTTCACTTCCTTAGTCACAGTGGCACCTAGACTGGGTCTGTACAAAGGTCATATGTGCATTTCGTCTGTCAGCATTCAGCCTCTTTTAAGCTAAATAAACAGCCCTCCCTTCTGCCTGGAGGTCTTGTAAAGGAGAGAATTCCCACACAGGCTAGCTAGCTCTTTTTCCATCTGAATTTTTTCCTAAAGCAGCTCATCTCTGTTTTTACACATAATACAGTAACCTGTTAATAAAATCCAGCCTCACCTACTTATCCCTGCCAACTCATTCCCTGGCCTTGTTGGTATTCTTTGTAAATGCCTTTCCCCATCTCCACGTTTCCCCTCCTGTAACCTTGTTTCCCAGTTTTCACAGGTCAAGTGCCTTTGAACGATTCTCTGGCTAATAATGAAAAAGTTAAATTGTCCCAATCTAGTTTCTTCCTCTAAATCCTTTCTGCCTCCAAATAAAGATTTTTTACTTTGAGATCCTATTTGTGATGCCAAATGTATTGCCAAGGCAATATTCACAGCACTGGTGGTGACTATGAATATACCAGCATAGTTCTCAGTTGCAAACTACACAAGACTGGCTATATAGAAAGCAGAAGAAAAATATTTATTTAGAGACCAGAAAACCAAATCACAGAACCAGAAAGCAAAATCTATCATGGTAACTCAAAAGTTAATAAAAATGATCACCACAGGGAGTAAAGCCATTCCCAAGCCTCCCCCTCTCACCCAGGGCCTTCTCACAAGCAACACTCATGAGCCTGAGCCTTGCCACCCATGCCTATCTTCATCCTCTGCCCTCTGATTCGACTGCACTCACTTCTTTTACTTCCTTCTGTTTCTGCTCCAATCATTCAGCCAACTTCTCCCAACACAGGCTCCGTGAGACTTAATAGGCCTATTAATGCATAGGAAAGATTTTCCAATTAAATTACTATTACAACTACTCTGAAAAATCTTCAAAGAAAGTTCTAGAAATAGAATGAATCTTTCTTTGGTCATGGAAACCCACAAAATAAAAAAAACACAAAGTTCTTCCTCTTTGTCAAATAACTTGTTGCAATGGTGAGAACAAGAAAGTGAGGGATGGGGGGGCTACATGTAGTAAAACTTGCAAAGGTTTTAGACAAGATGGACCCATCAACATATGTCTTATTACTCTAAATTTGAGCTACTTATTCAGTAACTAGAAAAATTAGTTCAATATTAATAAAAACTGGTTTATATTAATCATGATATTCTTGTTATAAATTAAGCCAGAAGACAAAAAGGAAACTGGAACTGAAGGAAAGACTGGTTCAAAGGTGCTTTATGATGATACAAATTAATTAGGTGACAAAAGTGTAGCAGGGAAAGGAAACATCACATCATGGCACATGTTATCTTTCATTGCATTGCTTTCAATATGTGCTAGCAGTATGAACATCTTGAAAAATGATTGGAGGTTGTCCAGCAGTTACCAAGGATCATCTTCTATCATAGATTAAGAGGGCAAGGCAGTCAGTCATTCAACAAAAGTTATTATGTGCTAAACACAGTACTCCAACCTGGGGATGCAAAGAAAGGCAAAGGATAGTCCATGCTCTCAAACATCTCAGTCTCACTGGAGTGATATCTTGGCAATAGACTGGATATGAGAAGTAAGAGAGTATAGATATAAATGATGAAAGCTTGTTTGTGAATCAGGATGACTAGGAAGATATTGTACCCTCAAAAATATTTGATATTGGAAGAAGAGAAATAAGTATTGCAATATTATGAAATTTTGTCCTGTGTGTAGGGTGTTCGTACATTTTTGTTTTCATGTTTTCTGTCCCATTAGACTGTTAGTTCTTTGAGATTAGGGACTGAATTTTACCTTTCTTTAAACATCCAGCATATAACACACTGCCTTTTACCTACTGGACCCTTACTAAACATTTTGAACTGATTAACTAGGCAGAGCCTGTGTGTGTGTGTGTGTGTGTGTGTGCCTGTGTGATATCTAAGGGTGTCACTTGCTTTCCCCCCATCCATCATTTTCCTTCTGTTCAAGGGCACAGGTTGTCACCTCAGTTTTGGATTCTAGAGTCTTGTAAAAAATATTGTACAAAGTGTTGCCAAAAAATCAACCCAGATTAATTCAAATGAAGGCCATTAAGAAAGAATCCCACGGTGTATGCAAAAGTACCCAGTCCCAGCAGAGTATTCCAGATTTGTTCCCAAACTATGTTCTTCATCCTAATTTCTGCTCTGTACAAGCAGGAGAAAATGGGATCTTCCCTTTACTCATTAAAAAGGAAAGACTGGAAAAGAACTCAGAAGTTCCCATTCCATGAAAGTAGCCCAAGATTTTCAGGTTTCTGACATAGAATATGACAATCCCTTAAGATTAGAAAGGCTAACACTAGGACTGTGAGAACAGCAATCCTTGTCCTTGAGCTCTCTCCCTTTTTGTCTACTCCTTAGGCCAACCCAACTGTCAGAGTGGTTAGAAAAGGATGAGAAGAGAGGAGTCATTAATCACAAGCAAGAAAGTAAGAGGCAAGAAAGGAGATGTCAGAAAGTACCATGGTTTGGAAAAGAGGGTCTCATGAAGAGGAAAGGATAAGGAAGAAATGATCTCAGATATATCAAAGAGAAAAGAGAAGAAAGCAATTGGAGATCTAAAAGGCCAGTGACTGGAGGCAGGAAATAAAACAGAAGAAAGGAGAGCATTGACAAGAAAGAGACAAAGGTCCCAGAGTTTCCTCAAAGAAGGAATATGAGAGGGACACAACAGATAGAGTGGCTCAGAGCAGAGAGATAACCTAAAAGAAGAAGAAAGAGAGGAAGGAAGGGGAGAGGACAGGAAAGAGTGGAAGGAAGTAGAAAAAATTCTGTCTGCTAGGAAAGAAAAGGGTTAACATAATATTCAGAATGCAGATAAAGTAGGAACAGAGACTGTAAAAGCCAAAAAGACCAGAAGAGTGATGCCAGGAGAGTGGGATTTGGGAAAATGCCCTTGACAACATGGGCTGAATGAACATCTCAGAAACTCTCAAGCCAGGGAAAATTGATAAGTGATGTTGAAAAATCACCTGTGAGAAGTGATGAAGTCATGGACTAGGAGAAAGAATTGCAATAAACACAAATATGCACTAAGATACCAAGGAAAAATTCCAAGGTCTGTTCCACAGTCTTTCCAAGGTCCCTTTGCTGTCCCCAGGCACGCAGAGTCTGACCAACACTCAAACTTTCTAATTGTTTTTTGGAAGAAATATTCTGTTTCTAAGCCCCTACATGTAAAACTGAGTTATAGGAAGATACCTACCTGATTGTTCCCTGCTTCTAGAATGGAGAAATGGACAGCACCAAACAGAATATGTACCTTTATAAGCATGCATGCACTGTGAGGCCACAAGCAGGTCCTAATTATAAAGACTGAATTCTTTGAGTCCATCTGCCTCCAGAGCTGTGATTATCACATCATGGGCAGGACCAGTAACGTTAGCCTGACAAGGAAAATAGGGATGTGTTTAGAAGAGTCAACTTTTGCCCCAGGTGAAAATATCTTCAAGGATTCCTTCTGATTGAGAATTCCCCACCTGCAATTACTAATGAATACCAAGTCGTTAACTCAACTCAGAGGAGAGAATCTTTCCTGGGCTCCAAGAAACCAGGGTAGTACCTGTTAAAGAAGTTGCCACAGGCAAGAGAAATAACACCTCATGGGAATTTTCATTGGTAAACTTGGCCTGGTTTGGGCTTTTAGGTTATTCTGAGGGCTTCCAGGGTTTGCTTCCACAGTCTTTTTCATTTCAGTTCTCAGCTTCCAAATGCAATCCCTAAAGATGAATTCCTCCATAAAGCTAATGTTCCTAAGTAAGGTAGTGATGCCTTTTCCTGTGCCTTTACATTTACTCTGTCCAATTCCCAGGGTCTGATCATTTGACCTGCCCCTCTAGTGATGACCATTAGCAAGAAATGGACTTTTTTAGTAGCAAGTTGCATAGAACTCAATAAGGGCCCAATTTTCTTCAATCTCTGATAAAGTTTTTATTTCTGAAAGACATTACAATTCAGCCAAAAAATAATGAATTTGTGGGCTGTTTGATGCCAGCTTTACTTTCAAGTAATATGGCATGTGTGTGTGTGTGTGTATTCTGTGCTGAAATATTTTGTCACGTGGGTTATCTGTGTCCACATGAATCAAAATGTGACTTGTAGGGAAGTAAGAATATATATCTCTAGTCACCTTTTTCCACCCTTTTGTAATGGTAATGTAAAATGGGAATATCTTTCTCATTCATTAATAGGCTCATGTAACCTACCTGGGTCACATGGAAGTCTGAGTCACATGGAGCCTGTGGTGGAAGGATTTTTCTGAATGGGTGGAACAGGAGGTGAAGCTAGAGTAAAGCTGAGAGAAAGTTAGTCATGAGTCTAGTCGGAGCTAGGAAAGATGTAGGTAAGCAGGCTGTAGACTAGTGGGAGTGAAAGTGATTGTGATTTTGTTTAAGGGAGCTTGCTTGTGGTTTGTTTAATGGAACTTGTCCTTGGGAAGCCTAGCAGGGGGAAGGATTGGGAGTTGTGTTGTTCTCTGCATTTTTATTGTGTATAGATTTTTGTTACTATGATGGATTTGGCATTCTGAATAAATGTTTTGGTTATGTCTTCCATGTGGAGAGTCTGTTATATTTTGCAATTCAAGATTGCATGATGATATTTTTTCATGGACCCTGAAGGTGCTGTGAATATTTCATTGGTGCTACATCTTTTCTAAGGAGGCTGTGATTGCCTTCCTAAAGGGAAGCAGGAGATTGAGGTCAGAGGTTGGCTACTGTGCTTTGCTCTGACAGTGAGTGCAGGGCTAAAATTAAATCTTAGGTTCAAGTTTCTCTGACTGTTATCTAATAACAAGAGAGAGTTGTTTGAAGTTATTTATGAGATTGGACTCCCTTATAGAAGATTCCAGTTAAATAAACTGATCTAATTAAATCAACTGCAACTCAGAAATCAGAGAAAAAAATATATATGGCACTATATTTTTAACAGTGTATAGTGGATCTTTGTCATTAGGAGCAAGATAACACAGATCAACTGAGAGTGTCTTAGATCTTTCCCAAATTGAATAGAAATATGATCAAGGTGTAGGCTCTTTTACATGTTAGCTTTCTCCCAGTCACTTTCTTCTTCAAGTGCCCAAAGAGTTTGCAACAACACAATTTTGTCTTTAAACTTGAAGCAAACCCCCATACCAAGTTTTCTCTTTTCTCTACTTCTCCTCAGTTCCTCACTTCACAGAGGCTTGATGCATTGAGTAATCAATCTGCACCAATGAAGAGTCTTGCAAAAATGATCCTTTAAGCTGTAGCATACATTTATATCGGAAACCTATGTGACATCATCGTTTTTCTTTATAAAATGAAGTCTGATTTTTTTTTTTTTTACAAATTACACAAATGTTAATTGAATCAATATAAGATGAAGGAGGAATCAGTAGGAAAAATTTAAAAGCATGTACAAGAAAAAGTTCTGACTCCATTTTATGTTTGTTTCAAGTTAGGGCATAGAAAAATTATGAATGGACATAAAAACAATGTCAAATTTATATTTTATATAGCATGTCACAATGCTATAATGTAGTAAAAAAGGAGAAAGATAATTAATATTTCCTAAATAAGGAACAGATAAAAGAAAAAGGACTATAGAAACAATAATAAAATATAAGAATGATCATACAGATGAGACAGATCATTCAAGAAATGTCAAAGATAAAAAATCTTAACATTTATGTGTATAGTACTGTTAGAAGGGTTGTAGAAAGGCAGAAACATTAATACATTTTTCATGTAGCTGTGAATTAGTAGTAATTATAATAATATAAGTTTACCTCTAATAAAATAGCTTCTTTTCGATTCTTCCTGTCCTTGACCATGGAGTCAACTGTACTTTATTTATCTTTGGAAAATAATTTATATTTGGGAGATGTTTGAGATGTCAATGAGATCAGAGATAATATCTAATCTGCCATCTTGTGGCTATTAGCCATAAATGGAATGGAGGATTTTCAAGCATTTCTGATGAAAAGATCTTAAGTGAGTAGTAATTTTTGGGGAATAAATACAAGAGTGGAGCAAAACCTATAAGTATGAATTGATTTTGCCATTAACAGGACCTGCATATAGAATTCTAATATTCAAATAGAAAAAAAATTCTCAGAATCTTAATATCTTTAAAAAAGTATTGAGGGATAGTACATAAAAACAAAGAAACTGGTGTCAATTGATTATGTACTGAGACTTCTTAAAAGAAAAAATGAATAGGAAGAATAAAGAAGAGTGGTTGGTTCTTGTCCGTTTTTGAAGAGTACCAAAATGACATCATCATGATAAAGTGAAATTTCAGCGTATCTGACTGTGACTGATCAGATCACAACAAGCTAAGAATACTCTACCACAGGTTGGGCACAGATAGTCCGTGTGAATATTTGAGGTGGATACAGCAAATTTTTGCATCCTACATTTACTTTGTGCTGTCTCAATTCTGTGTTGCTCATAGAGCACAGCAGCCTTTCAGATGTGGGCACGCAATGAGGAGCAAACTTGTGCCAGTGTCTCCCACGGTACTGTCAAATCCAAAGTTCTTGAGAGAGAACTTGAAAGGGTCCTTGTATCTCTTCTTCTGACCACCACATGATTGCCTGCCCCATGTGATTCCTCCATAATATAATCTTTTTGGTAAGCATGCATTTTGCTTTTGAAAAACATGTCCAGTCCATGGAAGTTGCACTGTATGAAGCATAGAAATTAATTTCAAGCAAGACATTTTCAATGTCTGGTGCCTTATCCTGCCAGGTGATCTCAGAATCTTCCTAAGACAGTACAAATGGAAGAGATTCAGTTTCCTGGCATAGCACTGGTAGACTGTTTCACAGGCATTTAACAATGATGTCAGCACAACAGCTCTGTAGATCTTCAGTTTGGTAGTAACTCTAATACCTTTTTTCTCCCAAACTTTTCTTCGGAGCCTCCCAAACACTGAGTCAGCTCTGGTAATGTGTGCATCAACTGTATTGTCAATGTGTACATCCCTGGAAAGTACACTACCAAGGTAAGTGAAGTTATCCACAGTGTTCAGAACTCCTCCCTTTGCCATAACTGATGACTCTGCATATGGATGGTGTGGTGGTGACGGATGGAGCACCTGTATTTTCTTGGTGTTAATTGTTAATTATTAAAATTGGCACAGACGGCAGAGAACTGATCCACACTTTGTTGCATCTCAGCTTTAGAGGCTGTATTGACTACACAATCATCTGCAAACAGAAAGTCATGCACCAACCCTCCCTCCACTTTGGTCTTGGCTTGTAGCCTTTTCAAACTGAAGAACTTACCATCAGTACAGTAGTTGACCTTGATGCTGTATTCACCCTCTTTGAAAATATTTGTGTTCATCCTTTGTTGCAGAAGACCATGCTACCAGAGAAATGATGACATGACTTGCACTTGACTTTGTTTTGAGTGAGAGAGGGCTATGTAGATCACCAGTCTCACCAGATATTCATCAGGATGACTGGAGATAACCCAGGAAGTACTGGGAGACTTTGGCCCCTTTAGGCCAAGTTCAATGCAAGTAGTCATTTAGGGTCCAGAACAGCACTTAGGAAGGGCCCCATTGGAGTCCCAGCTTCAAAGTGCACTAGGTTCAAGGTTTTGGGAGAGCAAAGCAGAGGAGAAGATAAGAGATGAAAGGGGAGGAAAAGAGAGGAAAGGGGAGGAGAGAAGAGGAACTAGTTAGTAAAACCCAGTCAACTGGGCATCTTTTGGTCATCCAAATTCGCCTTCCTTTGGAGAGAAGAAAGGGTGGGGGAGGCAGACAGGAGAGGAGTTGAGTTACTCAGCTAGCTGGGTCCCCATGCAGCCATCTGTGTCTACTATCACAGGATTTGTTGCTGAAGAAGACCATCAGAGAAATGATGAAATGACTTGCACTTGACTTTGTTTTGAGTAAGGGAGGGCTATGTGTATATGTATATGTATATGTATGTATGTATATATGTGTGTGTGTGTGTAAACATTTAATATCATTTTTGGACTTTAGTAGGGGCCAAAGTCTGAACTAATCATTCAAACAGCTTTTCTTTACTCTAAAAATGCCCTTTCCTGTGTTAACAACTTCAGAGACATGTTTGCAACAGGATGCCTGCAACCAGAGGGGTGGGATTCTTATTTTGATATCACAGAGACATATGCTATATGGGGTAACAGACATCCTAGGATTCTAATTTTTAACTGACACTGCTTTGTTAATTGTTTTGTGTCACTGTATTTACAAGTAATTCAACTAAGAAAGTTCCTTTCTCATGGTACAGAGA
This sequence comes from Bettongia penicillata ogilbyi, assembly GCA_023548195.1. NCBI lineage: Eukaryota > Metazoa > Chordata > Mammalia > Diprotodontia > Potoroidae > Bettongia > Bettongia penicillata. The sequence goes on from JAJHZJ010000955.1 coordinate 184,149, forward strand.
AGTAAAATATATGGAGACCATAAATTTGAGTTAGTATTATTTGAAAGTGTATTTAAGCCTGGTCATTCTTATATCAGACAGTCAGAAGTTTCCTTCCGGCTCTATGATCATGCAGCTGTTAGCTTTAAGGGAACAAATAATATGAATTTATATTTTACATGGCCTGTTTACCTCCTTTAATGAAACTTCCAGGTCGACAATACACCCATGTACACAAATATGTATATGTATATATACATATATGTTCCTATAAAGGCACAATGTGGGCATACACATATGTACACAAGTATGTATAATTCTGTATCATATAAATTTTTCTAATTCTCCATATTGAATATAATATCTCCCATTTATATTATGTATGTTTGTGTAGATATATACAAAATACACTTTCAATATATGTACATGGATACATATATGTATATGTGTTCACACATATATTAATATTTAAGTATTCACGGGTACATAAATATTATCAAATAACCAGTATGAAGTAGAGATTCACCATGTCATAAGCAATTCTCTTCCCTTTTTTTGCCTTTTGTACTTTTACTTTTTAACTGTTTTATTTTTATTTTCCCCCAGTAACATGTAGAGATAATTTTTAGTATTTGTTTTTAAAACTTTGAGTTTCAAATTCTCTCCCTTTCTCTATCTGTACCATCCCTTCAAGAAAAATAAGGGAAGTTAAAAAAAGGATGCTTCAATCTCTGCATTCAAATACCATCAGTTCCTTTGCTGGGGATATATAACAATTTTCATCCTAAGTCTTCAGTTTGGATCATTGTATTGCTTAGCCTTTCACAGCTGATCATCCTATGGTATTGCTGTTACATTGTACACAGCACTTTTCACTTTGCATCAGCCCATCGAAGTCTTTTCAGTTTTTTTTTTTTCTGAGAGCCCCCTGCTCAGCCTTTCTTATAGTAGAATAGTATTCCATCATAATCATATACCAGAAGCTGATTAGCCATTCTTCAACTGATGGACATCTCCTCATCCCTCAATTTCTAATTCTTTGGTCCCAGAAGTGAGCTGCTATAAATATTTTTGTACACATAAGTCCTTTTCCTTTTTGTTTTTTATCTCTTTTGGGAAATAGACCTAGTAGTGGTATTGCTAGATCAAAGAGTATGCAAGGTTTTTATTACCCTTTGGGCATAGTTTCAGATTACTCAATATGATGGTTGAATTAATTCACAACTTCACCAAAAATGCATTGGTCACATTTACCTCACATTCCCTCCAACATTTGTCATTTAACTTGTGTATCCTATTAGCCAATCTAATAGGTATGAGGTAATACCTCAGGATTGTTTTAATTTGCTTTTCTCCTAACAATAGTGAGTTAGAGTACTTTTCATATGGCTATAGATAACTTCGATTACTTCATCTGAAAACTGATCATATCACTTTTAATCATGTGTCTTTTGGGGAATGGCTCTTATTTTTTTTTTATAAATTTGACTCAGTGTTTGAGAAATGATGCCTTTATCAGAGAAGTTTGCTTCAAAATTTTTTTCACAATTACTATAGATAACTATTTAACTTTATGCTCTTTCCAACCTGATTTACTCTTTCTTTTCACCCTATCCCTCCTGAAAACTATTTTATTTCAGAGTACCCCCTCACCAAATCTGCTCTCCATTCTATCACCACCACACCTTCTCTCATCCATTTTCCCTCCTACTTTCCTGTAGGGTAAGGTCAATTTCCATATCCAATTCAGTGTGCATATTATTCCCTCTTTGAACCAATTATAATGAGAGTATGGTTCATTTTTTCCCCCTCATTCCCTCTCTTCTCCTTCACTGTGAAAGCTTTTCCTTGCCTCTTTTTTCTGAGATAATTTGTCCCATTTGACTTCTCCCTTTCTCTTTCTCCCAATACATTCCTATCTCATTCATTAATTTTATTTTTTTAAAATATCACCCCTGCATATTCAACTCACACTTGTGCCCTCTGTCTATATATACTCTTTCTAATTACCTAATAGTGATAAAGGTCTTATGAGTTACACATATCATCTTCTTATGTAGAAATGTAAATGTTTGACCTTAACATCTGATTTTACTTTCCTGTTTACCTTTTTATGCATCTCTCAGATCTTTTATTTGAAAGTCAAATTTTCTATTCAGCTTTGATCTTTTCATCAAGAATACATGGAAATCCTCTATCTTACTGAATGTCCATTTTTTTCCTCTGAAAGATTATACTCATTTTTGCTGGGTAAGTGTTTCTTGGTTTTGCTCTTAGCTCCTTTGACCTCTGGAAACATATTCCAAGTCCTCTGGTCCTTTAATGTAGAAGATACTAAATCTTGTGTTATCTTGACTGTAGTTCCACTATACTTAAATTGTTTCTTTCTGAATGCTTGTAATATTTTCTCCTTGACCTGGGAATTCTAGAATTTGACTATAATACTCTTTGTAGTTTTCATTTGGTGATCTCTTTCAGGAGATGATTGGTGGATGCTTTCCTTTTCTATTTTGCTCTCTCATTCAAGAATATTATGACACTTTTTCTTGATAATTTCTTGAGAGATGATGTCTAGACTCTTCTTTTGATCATGACTCTCAGGAAGTCCAATAATTTTTAAAATTATCTCTCCTGGATATATTCTTCAGGACAGTTTTTTTTTCCAATGAAGTATTTCACATTATTTTCTATTTTTTTCATTCTTTTAGTTGTTTTTATAATTTCTTGATTTTTCATAGTCATTAGCTTCCAATTGTTCCATTCTTATTTTTATGTAATTATTTTCTTTAGTGAGCTTTTTGTTTTCCTTTCCATTTGGTCAAATCTGCTTTTTAAGTTGTTCTCCTTTTTGACTTATTTTTAACCTCTTTTACCATTTGGTATAGTTTATTTTTTAAGATGTGTTTTCTTCTGTATTTTGGGGGATTTCCTTCACCAACCTGTTGATTTTTTTTCCATGATTTTCTTGCATCACTAACAATTCTCTTTCCAAATTTTTCCTCTGCCTCTTTTGCTTGATTTTCAAAATCCATTTTGAACTCTTCCATGGCCTAAGATTAATTCCTTCTTTTGAGACTTAGGATGTAGGAGCTTTGACTTTGTTGTCTTCTTCTGAATGTATGTTTTGATCTCATCGTCGACATAATAACTTTCTGTAGTTAGAATTTTTTTGTGATTTGCTCATTTTCCCAGTCCATTACTTGATTTTTTAACTCTTTGTTAAAGCAGAGCTCTATTTCTTGATGGAAGACAATCTTTCCTGAGCTTCTGGGTTTTTGTGCAGCTCTTTTCAGGGATACTTTTAGGAATTTGTAAGTTTTCAGTTCTTCCAAGGTGGTATGATCTAAGGAGAGGTGTTTACTCCTTTCCTGGCCAGTGCACTTGTTTGTGAGTGACCAGAAGCACTCTTTTCTGCCCTGAAACTGTGAGGGGTGTCCCCCTCCACTGTGTCCACAAGCTCTGCTGTGCTAGTGCTCACCTGACCATGGGAGTGCCATGCAAGACTACAACCTAGTTCTGAGGATGGGCAAAGAAGCAGAATCCTACCATAGTGCCAGCAAAGAGACCCTAGCAATTTCCTTCTGACCTGCTCTTTGGACCCCTTATCATTTGTGAATGGAGAATTTCTAAAGCAGCTGCTGCCCCTGCCAGTGCTGATTCAGTCACTCTTGAGGATTGCTCCTGGTTTCGTGTGTCCAAGGTTGTGCTAACATTAACTGAGCTCCACTCTCACCCAGGAGCAACAGACCTTTCATATGGACTTTCTGAGTTGTCCTTGGCCTCTGTCAGGTTTGGAAACTGCTACTGCTGATAGTGATTCAGTTACCAGAGGCCTATTTTCAGGGCCTCCTCTGTGTTGGGGCAGAGTGTACTGGATTGTGCTCCTTTTTCACCCTTGTGCAAGAGTCCTTTCCTGCCTACCTTCCAAGTTGTCTTGAGCTGGAAATTTCTTTTATTCTGTCTTTCTGTGGGTTCTGCTGCTCTAGAATTTGTTTAGAGTCATTTTTAAAGGTATTTGGAGGGGATTGGGTGAGAGTTCAAGGGAGTCACTGTCTTTGCCATCTTGGCTCTGCCTATGTCGTTCTCATCTTGTGTCTTGTTCTGAATATATAAATGCTTATTTTTTTCTTTTGAAGTTAAGAAATAAAATGAGACTACCATTGTTACTATACATGATAACATGACTTGAGTAAAAGAAGTGGTAATAAAAAACATTGCCAATGACACAAAACCAACAAATTTATATCCATGTCTTCAGATGAATTAAAGGCAGTTGGTGACACAGATTGAGTGCCTGACCCGAAGCCAGGAAAACTTAAATTTAAATTGAGCCTCAGCAACTACTAATTGTGCGAACCTGGTCAGGTCATAAGGTCAGTTTCCTCATCTGTAAAGCAAGGATAAAAATAGCACCTTGATCATGTGGTTGTTTTGAGTATCAAATGAGACCATAAGTCTAAAATGCTTAACACTGTGCCTATCACATTATAAGTACTATATAAATATTAGGTGTCACCAATATCATCATTAATGTCATCATTAGTATGTGTAAATATATATATATGTGTGTGTGTGCATATATATATATATAATCATAAGCATATGCATGCAGTTAAGTGAGTTTATATAAATGTATAGATTTGCATATGAATACAACCTAAGAAATATAACAAAAACTTGAATCTCCTCTAAGTTCTATGTCTGTGTGTGTAGATGTGTGAATTTGGTGTCATGGTAACATATCCAGGGAGAGGAAGCAATCTACAGGTTTTTGTTTTAAGATGAGGTGAAGAAATTGTCCGTATCTCATGTTCCTTAGTGAACCAGTACTTTTATAAAAGACAACCATATTATCACAATTTTTTTACATTGGTCAATAAACCAAAATGTAATTCAATGCTGTATCTCTCACTGCCATTAGTTTTCTCTATGAAAGTCACTCAGACACCATTCCTGAAAACTTCTTGTCTTAGGTCCCAAACATTTTCTCTTTTTCAAGTAATCTGAGGTGTCTAGGTTCACCTATGGATCATTGAAATTCATCTTTAATAGATTATTCCCAAGTGAAGGGAGAAGTCTCTGGGGATCATCTAACAGATGTAAACTTGACCTGATCACTTAGAACAGGATCAGATTAAGCACAGCTGATCTGAATTGACGATGAACATGAACTATTATGAGTTTGGTCAGACAACTCTAAAAAAGTGAAAGATAATCTTTTGAAGATCCTGACATTTCATTTCTTGTCTCTTTCCATTCACTCAGGCCAAGTACCATATTTATAATGTATACCCTCATCTTTTCTGCCTGTTAAGGTTTCTCTATTAATTCTAAAAGCAACCTATGTGCTACCACTCCCTTGAATCCTGTTGTAATGCTAGAAACTAATTTCATTTTATTAATGTAACTTTCTCTGGACCTTGCCATTGTCTCTACCACATTTGCACTTATATTTCATACTTTTCCTTTGTTATTAGGATTGAGGACTCAGTTGGTAGAAACTAGTGGCCCTACCAGTTTCCTCCCATTTGTCAAGGCTGTGAAGACCCATGCTTCTCACATATGGAAACTTGCAAAACTGAAGTTTATGGACTGTTTGGACAAAGGACCCAGAAATGGATCTTCCAGTAAGAGGCATAGATTTCCCTTACCCCTCAGAACTGTGATTAGAGATGGGCTGACCCTAAAGACATAGCCACTTTAAGGAGCTCTCCAAGCTTCTCTCAGTGGTAATACTTGCTTGCAGTTGTGGAATATGAAAGGTGGGTATCATTGGAGTTCTCCATCCAACACAAACAACAGAACTTGATTTTGGTGATTATGTAATCATGTAGAATGTGAGATACCAAGTACAGGGAACTGGATATACCTACTAACCAAAAAGGGGCAACCAGATCCAGAAGGAGGAGCTGCAAACACTTTAAACGTCAAATTTTGGTAGCTGCTATTCAGACAGCTCGCTCAGTCTGTATCTCTGGTTACCAACCAGAGATTATCCCCCTTTTTAACTAAACATTTACCCTTCTACAAGTCCTAGATGGGGAAAAACTCATCATCAGACTTCTAATGACACATTGCCTGCAAAAGTCTACACTGGAGATTTAGCCTGATGCCATAGAACCTTAAAAATAAGCTAATAGCATGGGCTTTGCCAGGCTTACTTTAAAATTTAACACTCCTTGAATTTTGTTGCCTTGATTTCTTAAAATTGAATTTTTGCTTAAGATATAAATTGGGATCAGTATTTCCTCTGAGGTTCATGTGAATTATCACAGCTAATAATATCTAAATTAAGAGAACTGGAGTAATTGTTCACTTCATTAGTCAGAGTCAAAAATATTTATTAAGCACCTACTATGAGCCAAAGACTTTGCTAAGTGCCTCAGGTACAAAGAAAGGTAAGAGACAAGCTACAACACAAGTATAACAATCCTTGTTCCCAAAGACCTCACAGTCTAATGGAGGAGACGACATGTAAATAACTATGTACTTTAAAGTTACAGGCAGGACTCCTCACATATTGGGAGAATCCCATTAAATAGAGATACTCTTGAACCTAGGGAAATCATTCTCTGTATTGTAGAGATATTGAGAGAAAATAGTCCCTACTCTCCAGTAATATAGTCCGCTGTCTGATTTATCATCTGACTGCCCTACACCAATTTGTCCTAATATTCCTATTGATTAACACCTCTCCTGTACCTCTGTTGAAGGAAAATTGCACCACCATATTTCACTTGAAGCTGCTATTTATCTCCTCTATGGCCTTATCACCTCGCTATGAAACAGGTATCCTATGCTTCCTCTCCAATTCCACTTCTCAAACTATAAGCCCTCATCAAATCAACTGCCATTTTTTCCTAGATGAGGTGATCAATCTTCTCCTCTATTGCTCCACTTCCCGTGCCTATGTATAGATCTTTTGGATCTAAAGTTCCTTCCCCAGGGCAGCACTTCCCTTTGTGTTTTTTCTCCTCCATTAAAACTTAAGATCCTTGAAGGAAGGAACCATATTTTGCCCTTAATTTGCACCATCAACACTTAGCACCAGTCATGATACATGATAATCATTTAATAAATGTTTTTCCACCAATTCATCTTTCTGATTTACAGTTACTTTGGAAAGGGATGTTTAGGATAGTCTACTAGCCCTGATTGTTTGGAAACAAATTGTGTGTGTGTGTATGTATGTATGTGTATTATATATGTGTGTACATTCTAAGGAAAAAGGCAAGATTTTGGAAAGATTCGTTATTTTCACATTTAAATGCTTACTTTACAAAAACTTTCCTTTCACTTTTCATGATACCTACTACATTAAATAATGACATCTACACAAATGTGTTTATGTGTATATATATAAACATATGTATAAATGTGAATATATCTGTGTATCCATACATGTATTCAATTTACACACATCTTGCTATAGAGCAGCTAGGTGACACAGTAGATATAGAGCAATAGGCTTGGAATCAAGAAGACTCATCTTCATGAGTTAAAAAATCAGCTCAGACACTTACCAGCTTTGTGATCCTGGGCAAGTCACTAAACTTTCCTTGCCTCAGTTTCCTCATCTGTGAAATGAGCTAGAGAAGGAAATGGCAAACTTCTCTAGTATCTTTGCCAAGAAAACTCCAAATGAGGTCACAAAGAGTTGGACACAATTGAAATGACTACAAAACAGCATTGGTATATATTTTAAAAAATACTTGAGACAGATTTCATTTTACCCCCCAAAATAACCTTATTAACTGAGTAATGCATTTATTAATGTATTTATTTGACTGATAAGAAAATAGATAGGTGGATAAATAGATTGACAGACATGTGGATAGAAAAGTGTTGATCTATAAATAGAACAAAATGGATAGCTTGGATAAATGGGGATATATAGAAATGAATAGATAAATAGATTATTTTATGTATTACCATGTGTATATAATGAACATATATGAATACACAAATACATGCATATATGTATACAAGAACATAATATGCATTTGTATATTTTATTACATATATAAGTTTAAAACATGTATTTCTACATGTGTATATGTACATGCATGAATGCATATTTAAATGTTATGTTTTCATACATATGTTTCAATAATTGTTCATATGCATATAAATTTTGATTTTAGAATAAGTTTCTGAACATATATTTTAATATTGTATCTTATATTGAATACAAAAGGGGTCAGCAGGAATCTTATACAGTCAAGCTACTAATAGTTGAAGTCCTCCAGGCTCCTAGGGTACTTAGACCCTCTGTGATGTATGCAGGAATAGGAATGCTTCCAGTTGTGTCCAGTGTCATATTATGGCTATTGTTTCTTATCTATCAATTGGAATAAAAAGGAGAACAATAAATAATGAAGAAAATCCAAAGATAAATGGAATTCTCTTTTTGTGCCTTGTACTTGAAGAGGACCTAAAGCCCAGCATGATGTCAGGATCCACGGACACATGTGTCTGCTCAGATCAATACAAGTTCAGAAGGTTCTACTACAGGTCAGCCATAGAACTCTCCCTAGTTTTGAGCATCTCGTGTTTCTTTTGGGTTACCGCAATTTTGTTTGCTCTTAGAGCACAGTACCATATTTGAGGTGCGTTAGGACATCCTGGGTAATCCTGTACCACCGTCTCTTCTGTCTCATGATCAATACAACATTTAGGTAAGGATAAGTGTTGGAAGGTTTGTTCACTCCCACCTTTCAAAAGAGCATTTTATTTTTTCAAGATCATCATAAGAAAGTAATTCATTCCAAATAAAAATGACTTACTGGAACTATTAGTGTCCTTCCATGGAGAAGTAAAAAAATGTATATATATTCCCAATTTTCTAATGGGTTCTTTTCAACCATACATAGAGGGGAAATCCCTTCGTCTGTGATAAAGTACCCTATAGTCTGTGGAGGGTGAACACTTTCTAGGAAGCCAGGAGTTCCTTTCTTCCTGCCCCTAGAAAGAGGAAGCTGTGGGTTCAGGAACAGAAAAAGCAGAGATGTCTCCTGATGCAGATTACTCTCTAATTCACAGCTAAAGTTCTATTTCCTATTAGGACACAGTTGAAATATACTGCATAAGAGCTAGGGCTAGAGGAGACACTTCCCTGTATGGCTTCCCAAGCTCTCCCTGAGGAGGGACAATACTTGATTCAGATGAATGCTCACCACAAGGGCCATGCTAGATGTATTTAGAAGAATGTGTTCTTGCCTCTATCTTACTCAGTGTGTCCTTTATAGGGATTTATTCTGAAACGACTAATTTGATTCAATCATGAAACTAATTCCTTGAAACAAGAGCACATTCAAATCAAGTTAGACTAAACTATCAAACCAATTCATTCAATGCAGTCACTCAATCAAATCAAAATTTAAAATTACCTACTCATATACAGATCTGGAAATTCTAGGTCCCTCCAAAAGAAAAAAAAGAAAAGAAAAGAAAGAAACCCTTTTGGCCATAGGTCTGTAACTACCATCTTACTGTCTTTGTTTTTCAGTTCTTTCAATGCTAAACTAAAACTCAAGAAGATATGCAGTCTTATCTTGCCTTTGCTTTATATTGCTTGTGTAACAATAAAATTGCATTAACTTCTGAGAACCTCAGTTTTCCCTTCGGTAAAATAGAAACAGCAATACCCATAGCATCTATCTCATCGGATTTTTGTAATAAGGATCAGTGAAATAATTTATATAGCTAGGGCACAGTTTCCAGCTTGGCTACTGTCTTCCTGTGTGACCAAGTTAATTTCCTCACTATCTATGGGCCTCTGGTTCTGTTTCTTTGAAAGGAGAGATTAGAGCAAAATATTCTATGACAGTTATACCATAAGTAAGCTAATCCATAATCTACGTCCTTGATTTTCTGATCACTTTAATTTTCTCACATTCTTGATTTTCAAAGCTCTCTTACCTGGGATACGGTTTCTCACTTCTGATTCTAGTTACCTGGTGATCTTGGGCAAGTCGCATAAGTTCACTGGGACACATTTTATTCATATAAAAAATAAGAATTTACTTAGGTTGTGTATGAAATTCATGCTAGCTTTAACTATTATCTTACATTTTTCTGTTCTCAACAACACCCCCAAATTCTGACCCATATTCTCTGATCACTAGCAACCTCCCTGATGTAGAATTTCCATTATAATAGCTTATGTTCTAAATGCATGTATTTGTGTATTCATCCTTCTACCTTGAGTTTTTTTTTCTTGTCTTTTATGGAGAAGGATGCGTTAAGAATATCTGGTTCACAGGCTACTTCATAACTTCCTCTCATATACATTTTTTGCTGCACTTCCTACTTCATTCCCTTTCCCCCACACATCTCTCCTTACACTTTCTGGAACCTAATCCATTCCACACATAGAATTAGACTGAAAGATGGAAGAGGGACACTAGAAGCTGGCTCTGTATCCTTATATCCCTCTCGTTTCCAAATTCAAAGCTCTAGCATTTTCCCAGGTCCTTATGACCACACACCTAGGAAAGGAAGTCTTACTTGAGGATGTCCAACCCATACCTCTCCGATGAATAATTAGAGATTGAGAGAGAATTCAGGACAGGAGGGCAACTGGTGTAGGCACTATGGAGAAATGATTCCTCCTCCTTTATTTAACCCAACATTACAAATAATTCAATAACTCCTAAAAATGATTAAGAAACTTGAATGAGCAAAAGATCTCTTTAAAAAATATAGTTCTGATGGAGTAGTTCTCACAGCATTGAAGGTTCCTTTGGTGCAACTCCATGGCCAAGGAAATCAGGAACATTGCATATTACTTGGTTTGGGTACCACAAACTAGTTGGACTGGCTGCCATTTTGTGGAAAGGGGCTTCCAACTATCGAGATTATATAGTACAATACAAGTTCAACTACTTGGTCATTTCAGACAAGTCCAGAGGTTCTAACCACACCTCTATATGGAGGCAAATGGGGCAAAAGGAGCAATAACCTGGAAATGGGAAGCTTTTTGGAAGTAAAATATCTGTTTCATTTCCCCTTGTTAGTAGTTAAAGTGGGGTTTCATTCATCTGACATCATGACTATGAAAAGTGAACATTCTCTGTCAACCTATGGAAAACATATAAACCATTGGACTACAATGGAGAAAAGAAGGCTGAAAACTCTTTGTATTTTTTTTCTCATACTCTGAGGTTTGCTTATTTCAAAACTGCCATGACCTATGTCAGAGTTCTTCTGGGATTTGGAGGACATAAGAGAAAACACTGGGATATGGTATAAGCAAAGAAAGTACAAATATCAATTGCTGTAACAGTCAGAGGTGGTGGTTGTTCTTTGTTTTTGAAGAGGATCAAAATGGCATCAATATGCTCGAGTCAAGTTTCAATGTGTCTGACTGACTGATCAGACCAATATGAGCTTGGGATGCTCTACTACAAACTGGGCACAGATATTCTTTGTGAACAGTTGGAGTGGTTACTCCAAATTTGTGCGTCCTGCATTTCCTTTCTGCTGTTTCAATTTTGCATTGATCATAGAACACAGGTGCCTTTTCTGATGTGGGCATGCCATGCTGAGCAGTCCTATTCCAGTGTCTCCCATGCCTCCCAATCAATTCCAAAGTTCTTAAGGGAGACCTTGAGAGTGTCCTTGTATCACTTCTGACCACTGTGCGAATACTTGCCCTATGTGAGTTCTCAATAAAACAGTGTTTTGGGCAAGTGTGCATTTTGTATTCAAACAACATAGCCAGCCTATCGGAGTTGTGCTCTCTGAAGCAGAGTGTGAATGCTTGGCAGTTTAGTTGGAAAAAGGACCGTAGTCTCTGGCACCTTATCCTGCCAGATGATCTTCAGAATCTACCTAAGACAATTCAAAGGGAAGCGATTCAGTTTCCTGGTATGGAACTCCTGGACTGTCCAGGTTTCACAGGCACACAGGGTCAGCACAATGGATTGGTAGACCTTCAGTTTGGTAGTCAGTCTAATATCTCTTCTCTCCCATACTTTACTTCAGAGCCAAAGCAAGTATCACCTACATTTAGTCTAACCAAGGTTGCTTAAAGTAAGAGATTTCAGAAGTGAGAACAGAAAGGTCATTTTCTATTTTAGGGAGTAGCCAGTCAAAATTTAGAGACATGTATTTTAATAAATCCTATTGATTCAGTAAAGAACCAAAGCCCAAGGCAGAGCTAAAGAGATGGAGAACCAGAGAGGTTAAGGAGAATAGATAGATAGTGGGGAGTCTTGAGGTTATCGGAGGCAGAAGGAAGGCAAAATAAAAATGAAAATGGAACAAAAATTGCAAGGTGTTGGATTTATAACATAGAAGAGACCTTTCAAGTCATGACCCCAATGCCCAACCCTCTTAGTTAAGAAAACTGAGTAATCAGGGTGCAAAGGGAATTTAAGATTGAATCTATAGATGTTGATCTATTTTAACTTCTATAGATGGATTAAGTGGTCCTCATTCTTTAGGTTCATAAAATGTCTTCTTATTGCTAAAAGGTTATAGCTAAAACCTAGTATTAACGATTGAAGAAAGGCAAATGATGGTTAAAGTGCTTTTCATAGTCCTTACATTCATAAAGCTTCTCTCCAGCATAAATTACCTGATATTTTGTAAGAGATTAGCTGTGACTAAAGGCTTTCCCATATTCATGACATTTATATATGGCTTCTCTCCAGTTATGTAGTCTCTGAGGCTGAGCAAGTGATGAGTTTCATTGAAAGCTTTCCCACATTCACAAGGTTTCTCTCCAGTACGAGTCTTCTAGTGTTGAGTAAGGTACGCTGTAGACCTGAAGGCTTGCTCATGCTCACTATATTTATGAGAACTTTGACAAAGAATTTAGGAATTAAAGAAATAAATTAATGTTTAGGGGAAGGATATGAAAGAAATTAAGAAAGGTGTGTTTCACACCACTGAAGAAATGTATATGAAAGAACTGAATATTTAAGTGTATTGACAGCAAGTCTTAAGGGAAGTTTTGGCTTTGTTAAAATGAGAAATATGTGAGAAACTCTGTGTATATACTTTATGGAAACTGCAGTAATAACAGTTGCACCTTGATTTTAAAGTCAACAAAAAAAAATACGGAGAGCTATGAGTAAATAGAATGCAGTGGGCTTTTTATGAGATTGTAGAACCCAGATTTGAACAAAATTACACCATGTTCTTCAATGGAGTGATTGGGATAAATTCAAAACCGTATCATTCTACCACTTTTAACTCTTTGGCAGTAAATTATCTGGAAGTAGACACCTTAATATGCAGTATTTCAAATAAATGGCCATTGTAAATTAAGATATTAAATACCTGAAATTATAATTTGAGATTCTGACTGATAGCAATTGGGAAATAGTTCCAGATATGATCAAATTTTTTTGTGATATCCTTCTAAGCAAATATATCTTTCCTAATATGACACTTACGATAAATCAGAATTTATTTTACCATTTGGCATTTAACTGAAGTGTTGGGAAAATGCACAGATCTGAAGAAACATTAATTGTTTTAAGTTTCGGAGTTATCTCAGTTTAACAATCTGTAATGTGGGTAAAATTCTTTTGGTGGTGTTAGGAGTTTTTCAGTTATGTTGGACTCTTCATGATCCCATTCATGGCTTTCTTGGCAAAGATACTGGGATAGTTAGCAATTTCCTTCTTCAGCTCATCTTACAAATGAGGAACTTAGATAAGCCAGGGTCATACAGGTAGTAGGTTCTGGGGGCTAGTTTTTGAATTCATGAAGTTGAATCTTTCAGATTCAAAGCCCACTGCACCAACTAGTTGCACTAGGGTAGGATAAAAATTATACGCAGCGAATTTTTGATAATGAATTATACTAGAAATAATCATAAAGTAGCAAATTATTTTTCAATCTAGATTCTTTTGAGTAGTAGATTAAATTGTTCTCTACTTATTCATTGAAAGAATAGTGTGAATTGTCTGAAATTCTTCATTTAGAAATTCAATAGATAATAATGTTTTTGTGGTTAATTTGATCTAGTGGATTTTTTTTAAAGATGTCCTCATGTGCAGTAATGACTTCTGAGATCTTACCAGTCTTGTACATAGAGAGAGATATTCTAACAACATTGGCACAATATTTAGCATAGTATATGTGTACTTAACCTAACATTGAATTAAACCCAGTAAAGTCATATTTTTCTTATGTGATTTCATATGGTCTACTTATGTTACCTTTTACTAAGTGAGTCTTTAATGAAATATGGAATTTATTTTGTGGTAATATCTTTTCCAAATCATGCAGGCTGTGATTTTAAAAGTTAATCAGGTTAATATGGATGGTAATTCGACTAAGTTAATATCATCTGATTAGTGCAGAGTTTTGCTTCACATTTCAAATTCAGGATGTTGTGAATATGATTATCATGTTTCTAAATTTACTTGGACTATAAGTTTTAGAAAACCATTCTGTAAGTAATATTGTTGAGGGAATAGTAATTTTATGTCATTGGGGATTTTGATTCTATTTTGATTTAGATACTATGAAATTACTAATTGGGTTATTTGACACTATTGTCATGTTGTCAAAACCTATGAAGCCTTTAACTGGTTATATTTTAAATGGGAAAAATAATAAATGCTTACTCATTGGAAAGGAAAAGAAAAGTGGGAGAAAGATCTTTTATAAATCCCCTTATTTGTAAATCTGCCAACTTCAGCAAAGTGGTTATTCCTTATCAGTCCAGTGAACGAATGTGTGTGGTTTTATTTTGAATGGGCTCCCCCTTCCATGCTGCAATCATTCTTTGAATAAGGGAATGAAAAATTTACTGTGTGTTTATAATATGAAAATGATTTATGTGATGATTTGTGGTTATAATAATAATGTAATTCTATTAGAATAGTCTGTGCTAAAGTTACCTTTTAATCTACTTTAGCCTTTATTTTGCACTTTTAAGATAATTTTGAACTTAATTCCAAAAAACGAGAAAAGTTCCTGTTTATCCTGCACAAAAATCATGAATCTACATTTCACAATATTTGCTTTTTTTTGAAAAACCCTGTAATAAATACTACAGGCTGTTCTCAAAATTACTCTGCTTTTCTATACTTCCTTCTGTTTTCTTTTTTCTCTTCTGTGCACTTACTTTTTCTCCCTCCTTTAGACCCCACACTAAAGAAGACCATTATTAGAAACAAATGTTTGTGTATGTATGTAAAACCATATTGTATATACTTCTATTTATCAGTTACATCTCTAAAGCTTAATAACATCTTCCTCTCTGGTTCTCTTGCACTTGATTTTTGTATTTGTAATTCTCAAAACAACGTAGTCATTTGAAATTGTTCTTAAAACTTTATTCTTGTTACTGTGTACAAAGATTTCTTCATTCTGCTTATTTCACTGTTTGTTATGTCGTGCAAGTCTTTCCATGTTCTTTTTTCTCAAATCAATAAGATCATCACTTCTTTGGGACAATGGTATTCCATAGCAATCATATACCATGACTTCTTCAGCCATTTCCCAATTGACAACATCCCCACAATTTCCAGTACTTTACCATCACAAAGAGAGCTGCTATTAATATTTTATAACATATAAATTCTATTCCTCTTTTCCTTGATCACCTAAGGAAACAATTACTAGTGGCATTGTTGGGACAAATGGTATACACAGGTTTTTTTTTAATACTTTGAGTATAAATTTGGATTGCTCTTTCAAATTGTTGGATCACTTCACTGTTGCTAGTTGTTGTTAGTGTACCCATTTTTCCACATCCCCTCCAATATTTGACATTTTCCCTTTTAGTAAATATGGTAAGTCTGAGATGGTACCAAAAAGTTGTTTTAATTTGAATTTCTCTAATCAGTAATGATTTAGAGCCCTTTTTTCAGATGACCATATATAGCTGTGATTTCTTCTTCCAAAAGTTCCCGTTCATGTCCTCTGACCATTTATCAATTGAGGAATGACTCATTCTTATAAATTTGAAAAGAGTTATCAATATATTTTAGATATGAAAACCTTATTTGAGGAACTTTCTAAAAATGTTATTTTCTCCAACTTTCTGTTGTCCTCCTAATCTTGCTGACATTGGTGAACCAACTTAATCTTAATAGAGTCTAGCCTCAAAGATATGGATTTACTTTAGAAGCATCAGAAAATAATCATTTATTGAGCATCCGTGAGAGTTTGCTTGCTTTGTTAAATTCTGATGACAGACTTAGGCAACAGAATGAATTTTAAGCAGCATTTGAGAAAGAAAAGTAATAGAAGAAAAGAACGTGAAATAAAGTATTTTTGTGTGATTTAAAAACAAACTTTCTGAGAGTCTGATAACTTTTATATTTGTTACTTAATTTATTGCAAATATATGAGAGTACTGATAATAACTGTATTCAACCCTAAACATGATTAGTGTCATTTATTACATGAGGTAAAGTCTACTGGGACTCTAATCTGATGTTCTTCTCATTTTGACTTCAGGTTCCTTGTGTCCTCCAGTCAATATTTCACTACTTCAAGAAAAATGCAGGTAGCTCAGTGGGAATGAGGCAGATGGATAGGTGTCCCTCTCTGAAAAGGTGGGGAGAGCAGCTTTGGGAAGGGAAGGGTAGGTATATCTTTACTGTATTTCCAGTACAAGAAATCTTCCCACTTCCTTAATTCTGAGCTTAGCTATCGTACCTGTCATACACTTTGCTACTTATGCTATTCTTATGTAGAATCAAGTGAATCTGATGATTTTTCCTGTTTGTACAAGTGTTGACACTGGGGCCCTTGAGAACCTAATGCTGCTATAATCATGTCCTTACTTCTTTCTTTCATAGTAAATCTATCTAAACAGAGCAAGTTGAGTTTTAATATAATGTACATAGGTGATGTAATATTTGAGAACCTCTGCATTGCTTTAGGATGCAGGCATAAAACATCTGTTTTCAAAAAGTCTAAGATCATACTAATTTCCATACCCTAAATAAGTATATAGATGTCTACTTGGCATCTGATTGTACATACTTATATACTGATGTGTGAGATGTAATCCTTCAAATGTCTTATTATGTATGAGAATAATTAAGCAAAAGGTTGTGGGATCAAAATATAAATCTATTAATTATTTCAAGTTGAAATCATAAATTTCTTCAGTTTAGTTTTGAAGAAAAAATTTCAGCCCAACCAGTTTTCTTAAAAAATAACTTGTTAAAAAAGTCAATTTCATGTAAGTTTATTATTTAATGTGGGTTTAACAGTCTTGTTAGAATACATCCTGAAGTACAGATTTGTCTTAGCATGAAATAACTCATTTGATCTAAACCTAAATTATACATAATTTGAAATTAAATTGCTTACTTTGTTAGTTCTTTCTATCCCAGGACTCTTTTTTTTTTCTTTGCTATGATTAGAGTAAAATTTATAACTTTTAAGTAAATCAATTTGTGGATATTTTTATATAAAGTGTGTTCCTACATGTGTTTTTATATAAACATTAGATGCTTATCAGTTTCCACTCCTACTTTTGGGTGTACTGAATTAGAATTAATTAGAATAAATAAGCAAAGAAGCTACTAATTGAAACTATTGGAATTCTAAATAATTGTAGAAAGAATTGAGTAAAAATTTTAGGAAACAACACAATCAAATTACTATACATAATTTAAAAGTTTTCAAAGTTTTGCATTCTGTGGTACTTATTTAGCTTTTGATTTTTTTTAGTTTTTATTTATATTTTTTCAATACATCAAAGCCACATTTTGCTAATGTATCATAGAAAATGAATAATAATGAAGTCAATGATAATTTAGAAAGCCACTTTTAGGTATACTTTAGTAATTATCAAATCTTGAACCAGAAGGACTCTTTTGCAAATCAGATTCTCATATTTGTTTTTTATGTTTTTCCCTTTGCTTATTGTTAGCAATGATTTTTAAAAAAAATCAAGTTCAGGGTGTATATAAAGAAAGAAACAGCAAGACCTATTTAAGCACTTAAATTCTCTGCAGTTTCAGGTGAACTATGGGATTCTAATTTCATGATCTTCATATAGCTCTATTATTAATAGTCACAGAACCATATCATTTGAGCTGTTTTGAACTGGTTATTGAAGAAGTAAAATTTAAGAGGCTGTTCTAGTTTGTGTTGAGATCTGTTTTATAAAGGGCTGCAGCAAGAACTTCCAAGAATCTGCAAGAAATAAGGAACCAGAGAAACAACACTATTGAAGAGAATCTCCCTTCAGAGCTACTTTGAAGAGGAGACTTCTTTCAGAATGTCCAAGAGGACATTTCAGAGGATCAGTTGACTACATGGGGTTTCTGGGATCCAAGATGATATGTATGGACTAAATGGACATTGGGAGTAGACACTGGATTACAAGAAGACTTGATGTTAGTTAGTGCTATGGGTTGTTATTGTATTGTTTTAGGCTTTTACTTCTCAAGTATTTTTATTTGCCTAGTTTTTTCAGTTGCCTTGAGACATGTAAATCTCCCTTATAAATTTAGTGTTTGGTTTTAGATACATTTACTGGAACTTTTGCTATGCTTCATCAACTTTGTTGATCTTTTTCAACTTTGTATTTGTTATTGTGTGAAAGCCTGTTTTGAACTTCCACCAGAAAAAAAAAACCTGTGTTAGAGTGCCCTACTCTTGAAAATTATTATGTAGAAGTTCTTCTAGGATTAGTTTGGAGATAAGTGATCTATGAGAGATATGTATCTCATTGATTGAAGGGGGAAAATGAAGTGATCAATAGAAATTTTGTATCATTTTCTTATTGATCCTATATAAAAACAGTTGATTTTGTCTTGTAAGAGCTTTTGTAAATTGATAACTTGAGATATGGTTCTTTGTCTCTGAATTAGTTCAGAATTCAACTGTCTCATAATGGGTTAATTTTGGAAACCTAACTCTGCTGCTATTTATGGATCTG
The DNA here is from genome assembly GCA_023548195.1 of Bettongia penicillata ogilbyi. Lineage (NCBI taxonomy): Eukaryota > Metazoa > Chordata > Mammalia > Diprotodontia > Potoroidae > Bettongia > Bettongia penicillata. Next base: position 203,002 of record JAJHZJ010000955.1, read on the forward strand.
GTGTGGGTGATGTCTTTTGATTGGTCCATAAATTGGATTGAAGTGAGGCAGAGTTGCACAAAGTTGTCAGTCTCACTCTCTCCTCCATAGTCATCATAGTTGAGTGGCAGGACAGAGTCAAGATGACTGGGAATGACTCAGGATGCACTGGATGACCTTGGCATCTTCCATGTCTAACCAAGCTCTAAGCGCTCCACATTGCCTGCTTCATCTGCTTTCATGGCCGTTGGAACAAATTCTTCTCATCCACCCATTCCACCAGATGAAGTCTTCACATGCTTGGAGTAGACACCCCCCCTAACTCACTAATGAGTTTGAGAACCCTTGGTTACCCTCTACATAGTTTGGCCTGTGTGCCCAAAACGGTTTACCTGGGTGTCACCACCGTGCATGCTGTGGCTTCCTGGAGTCACAGATGAGAATTAGATAGAACAGGTGGACATCAAAGGTGGAAAGAGCCTTGAAAAGGGCTTGGCAGTCATCACACCAAAGGAAATGGTACTGGTCCTCCCTGAACACACCCTATACCCATTTATGGATGTATTCTTGTCTTAAGGAATTTAACTGATTTTGGGTGATGTAGGCAAACATAAGTAAGTCAGGCCTAGCATCTTTATCAAAGCAAGCTATCTTCCAAGGATGTCTGTTTTGTTATCTTGCGTCTGGATACTCAGGAGGGAAGGAGGCAATTCTTACTAATGCCTATGGCCAAAATTCAAGCCAATCACATTGTTCCCTGAGCCTCAACTCTGAAAACCAATTATGTTGTCCTCAATCCTATGATGTCATCTATCTTGTCCTGTTCTTTGTTCTGTACTCCCCCAAAACCTAGAAAAGGGGAATCATGCTTTTGTTTTGGGTCTTTGGCATAGATGAAGGAAACCCATTTGCCCATTTACTGACAGACAGCATGTCCCTGTTAATAAACATAATCTTCCTCAGAGGATTGCCTCAGTTCACACTTTTGTTAAATTTCACCTGTGACAATACACCAGTTACATCAGTGCTGATGAAGTGCAAGATTCAGAATACCTTCTGCTTCTGTCTTCTTCAAATATTGCTTACATATCCTTGTACATTACAGGTAAAGCATAAACCTTTTCCTTTACTTCAAACATGGAAGCAATTGATAGACATTTCTCTACTGTCCTTCCATTGTCAATACAACCTGTTATTCTCAGGTTCTCGTTGGGTTCTATTGCAAACACAATTTCTAAAGAAGAATCAGAATACTTAATAAGTGTAACAGGAATGAGAATTCAGAATGTTCTCAAGGAAGTAACACAATGAGCTAAACAGTAAAAGAGTATCTGGATAAGCCAAATGTAAAGTATTTTTCAAATATTAAAGCTCTACATGAAATACTAGATAGTAGGATGGTCATTAATAATATCACCGGTGTCACTCATAGGGATATTATAGGTTCTAAACTCTATTAATTCCTTGATCTTATTGAAAGCTGCCCTCATCAGTTCCTCAAATTTATCTGTTTGAAAGAGTGGAAACAGAAGATTGGGCAATGAAACACCCAAGGAAAAGAGAGTCTTGAGATCTTTCCTTTTCCCAAAGTGAGCAAAAGAAATAGGGAATTTGGGAGTCAGAACTGATAAGCACAAATGGGCTGAAGGCTGTATAACATGCAGCCAAGAGAGCTGATGTGGAAATCAACCACTGATCATACTTATCAGGCTGAAAGATAGAATGATAAAAGGGAATTCATTGAATGGGAGACATACGTGCTCACCAGCACCAAAATGGCGTAGGTGGCTCTAATCTCAGGTGACTTTCTCGACAATTGCCTGGAGCTATGAATATGCTGGACTTGTTGATGGTGTCTTTGTAGAAGAATCATGAGGTAGCCACTGGTCATGATCATAAATCCCACACATAGGAAATCAGGAATAGAGTACACAGTTAAAAACTGTAAGACTTTGAATGAGGCTGGAGCAAAACCTGAACAGAATCCTATATTCCACCTCCTTGTGTTGTTACTGCTTTCTCTAAAGTTCTTCATATTCATGAACATAAAGATATTTATCAATAAGTATAGGCTCCAGCAGAAGAGAAATAATGGAAAAATGCAGTTCTGGACATATGGAAAAAGTACAGGGACTGATGGTGATCATCTGAAAACTGCTAAACAGGCAGGTGATGCTGACAGAAAGATTATGAGCCACTCCATGGAGGAAAAGAATCAGTTTACAACCAACATGATCCAGGAAATTTTTTAGCCCCAAACCAACCATTGTGTGAGGGACTCCCTTGGCAATTAGCACTTTGGAGTTGGCCAAGGCCATGTGCAATACATGGAGTCTATGGGCCTCAACCTTCTGCCAGCTAGGAGAGTAATGGTAAAATGGCAAAGTAGGAAGATGTTTCCCAGTAGACCAGCTCCTGTCTGCATGAAGAAAACCATACCTAGAACTAAATCAAGAAAAATAATTCTTTCCCTGGATGAAGTAAAATTATTCTCAAAGCCAGAAAGAGAAGGAAAAAGAAAAAAAGCAGGAAAGTTTTCCAACATTCCTGGAGACTGTGTGCTATTTAAGAATGAGAAAGGATTGTGGTACTTAACCTGATTCACATTTTTTTAATTTTCCTTTGGTACTAAGCAGAGGACAGATGCCAAAATACTAGAAAGTTATATAGGTGAAACATCACAATTTCACCAAGCTATTAAATGTCTTTTTTTCAGTCAATGACAGTGATAATGAGGCTGGGAAAATGAATGCTCAATTTTAATCCAAAAGTTTTGAATAGAAATATATTTAATACAATACATTGTTGAAATAGCCTCAATTTAATAAAAAGGAAAAATGATAGAACTGAATACATTATTGAGAACAAAATATATCTAATACCTATATAAAGAAAGTTTAATGGAAATACAATGTATTATTTAAGTAAACATGGAAGAGAAATGTGCATTATTCGTATTCTGGGACAAAAGCATGTAGATATATTTAGGAATGATGAAATCCTATGCTATACTTAAGATCTTTTTGCAACAAACAAATTGGTTGGTTGCTTGGTTTGTTTGTTCTCCTTAATTCTCAAAGAGCACCACAATTACCTCACTATGCTGGAGTCAACTAATAGTGTTCTGACTGTAGTTGATCATTAGGAGCTTGGAAAGTTCTACCCCAAGTGAGGCACAAATAGTCCATGTGAACATTTGAAATGACCTCTAATTTTGAATAACTTGTGTTTCCTTTGAGCTGTTTCAATTCTGCTTTGTTCATTAAGCACAACACCTTCTCTGCTATGGGCACACCATGCTAAGGAGTCCTGTGCCAGTGTCTCCCATGTCACACAATCAATTCCAAAGTTTTTAAAGGAGACTTTGAGAGAAAATACATAATGGTTCTAATGGAAGTAAAACTCAATTAATAGTAAAACTTTTTAAAAAGGGTATGACAAATGCCCCAGTAAAGGATGAATTGTAAAATTATATCAGGGTTTTTCTTGGTGCTAGCCTGAATTTTCAAGCCTTTCCTGAACTTTCTCTCCTGAAGGAAAGGAGACTGTGGATGAAGTACTTCAAAGGAGCACAAACACTCAGAGGATTCAAAGTCAGGCAGTTTATTACTAACAGACATGCAAGCATGGGACTCTCTAGTTCTTAAACCCCACAAATGGTGAGCAGGGCTTCTGGTGGGATACATGCGTAGAGTGATAGCTCAGAACTGGGTCTCTACCCTTATATTTGATTGATAGTAGTTGCCAGGTTGGGTGATTGCTGTCCTTCGTTTTCAGAGAGGACCAGAATGAAATCACTATGCTAAAGTGAAGTTTCAGTGTGTCTAACTGTGACTGATCAAACCAAACTGAGCTACCACAGGTTGGGCACAGATAACCCATGCGAATATTTGGGATGAGTTCATCCTATGTTTACTCTGTACTGTCTCAATGCTACTTTGCTTATAGAGCACAGCACCTTTTCTGATATGGGCACTACATGCTAAGCAGTCCTGTGCCAGGGTCTCTCATGTCACACAATCAAATCCAAAGTTCTTAAGAAAGAACTTGAGAGTGTCCTTGTATCACTTCTTCTGACCACCATGTAATTGCCTGCCCCATGTGAGTTCATCATGAAATAGTCTTTTGGCAAAATGTACATTTTGAATTCTAACAACATGGCCAGCCCATCAGAGTTGCATTCTAGGAAGCATATTTTGAATGCTTGGCAGTTCAGCTCGAGCATGGACTTCAATGCCTGGTACCTTATCCTACCAGGTGAACCCCAGAATCTTCCTAAGACAGTTCAAATGGAAGCAATTCAGTTTCCTGGCATGTCGCTGATAGACTGTTCATGTTTCACAGGCATGCAACAATGAGATCAACACAACGGCTCTGTAGACCTTCAGTTTGGTAGTCAATCATTCCTAATACCTCTTGTCTCCCAAACTTTTATTCAGAGCCTCCCAAACACTGAACTAGTCATGGTAATGGGTGGATCAGTCCCATTATCAATGTGTACATCCCTGAAAAGTATACTACCAAGGTAAGTCAACTTATCCACAGCATTCACACTTCTCCAGTTGTTGTAATCTACAGGGACTGAGGAAGAGGGACTTTAGGAAGAGTCAATCAATGGGTGACCTACAGTGCAACTCCTGCTAATGGATAACAATGTGATTGTGATTATGAAAATTAGTCAACTTACCATAACCAGATAAAATGAAGGTTATGAAATGTTAATGCAATAAGATCTTCTCTGTCTGTTAATAGGCCTACGTGACCACATGTGCTAATCATGGATGCCTTGCTGCTTTAAAGTCTGGTCCAGCTGTGATACATCCTGAGTCACATAAAGGGAGAGGAACTTGCCTAAGGCGGAACTTTCTCAGGGGGGAAACTTGCTTATGGGGAGGCTTGCCTGTAGGAAGTCTTTCACACCTTTTTATACTAAGACAATTAAGCACTGAGTCATAACGGTCATGATGCCTTCTGGCTCTGAAAATGCATATATATATATATATATATATATATATATATATATATATATATATATATATATAGATAGATAGATAGATAGATAGATAGATAGATATAGATAGATAGATAGATATAAATAGATAGATAGATAGATAGATAGATAGATAGATAGATAGACTTGAAAATGCATATATATATGCAGAAGAAGAAGAAGAAGAGGATAAGGATGATATATATGTTTGTATATTTGTACACACACATACATAACTAAAAACACACACACAGACACACACACACACACACACAGACACACGCACATATATACACACACACACACACACACACACACACACACACACACACACACACACACACTCTGAGATGGGTATTTTGCTTCAGGGATTTACTTATGAGAAGGACCTTTTTGTTCCCTGTATGGGACTCTCAGGAGCTATTTGTTAAGAGCCCCCACCTACTCTGATGTTCTTGGTATTTCAATATTCAGTGGGGTATGTAGGTGGCTGCATTTGTTTTTTCAGATAGTTGGAGCCCTGTCTGTTGATCTTTGGACTAATTTCTCTGCTTCTATTTTCTCTGTTTGTAATTTCTCCATGTTCAGGGTGTTAACCTTTCCCCTGAAGTAGTGAATGATTGGCATATGTTTCACCAAAGAAGGATTGCTAACCCCTTTGAAGCTGTCTTTCCTTTACAAAGCAGATCAGAGAACCTGTGTTAGCAGACCATCCTAGGTGTGCTAGGATATTTACTAATATATTCACTGTAATCGGTAGCATCTGTGTATACTAAAAGCAAGTATAGGGTTTTGTGGGAGTAGTGAGACAGTTGTTGACCCGGTTATTGTGTTGCTTTTTGTAGTTGTGCTGGCTGTGGTTTTATGGAGCCACAAAAACAGCAGTAGTCTTAGAAAAACCAAGCAAACAACAGTAGTGGGAGAGAACCATGGTGAGGTGAGATATGGATCAGGAGTGGAGAGTTGCCTGTGTGTGAAACCAGGCAAGAGCTGAAAAGAGTCTGTCCCTATGGAAGGAGAAAATCAACCCAGAATCAAGGAATCTTTGCAGCAGGGAAAGAACAGTGAGAGTTCTTTCATGCCACATTCCCTGGTATGGTATGGGACCCAGGGGTGGATTTGTCTATGGTAGGATGGGAGAAAGCACCCACTCCTCGGCAACCTTGCCTGTTGAATTTGTTGCCCTGTCACCCCTTAGGACTTGGAAGCTTGGGGTGGAGTGTTAAGAGCTTGAACTCTTTGCACCTGAGAGTGCCAGGTGAGAGTCTGCAATGGCAGTGTGGGGAGAAGAAAAATCCCCAAAAATGCTTTTATTTGGACATTTTGTTTTGAATTGACTGTGACCTAGGGGTGAAGTATATTGAATCTTCTGATGTTATATACTTTTGAGTTTGTTTAAAGCCATATAGCCACCCTGGAAATAATTTGTTATTATGATATGTATTTTCCAAAGGTGAAGTTTACGATGAGTTTATTTTGTGATTATTCCTTTTGTATTGCTATGGACATTATGTTGATGTGATACATAATTCTGACCCACCCAGTACCATGGCCTCTGGGGTGGAAGTTTTGTGATTCCAGCTCCCAGGGCATGAGGCTGCTACCCTTAGAAACCAGTTTCAGGGAGAAGAGTATTTATGCAATGTCACCATCATGGCAGACAGCCTCAAGTTCCAGGGCCACAAGGTTATCTTGGCAGCCTTCTCCCCATTTCTTCATGAGAAGTTTCTCCTCAATCCCAGTTCAGAGTTGCAGGTCTCACTAATGCACAGTGCCAGAATCATGGCAGACCTCCTCCTCTCTTGCTCTACAGGTGCTCTGGAGTTCACCGTCCATTGCATTGTCAACTGACTGCTGCCTCCTATCTCCAAATGGAGCAAACGGTAGAATAATGTAGAAATGCTTGAGCCAATTCATTGTACCCAAGATTGGTCTAAAAGAGGATGGAGTCAGTGGAGGGATTGGATTGACTGGACTCAGTTCCATCAAGTCACTCATCCCACCCACTGGAACCCCTAAGCCAGCTTGCAAACCCCCACTGCCACCTCCTACACCTCCTTTTCTCCAACTTGTGAAGTTAGAATTTAGAAGATGAGGACCTTGAGCTAAAGGCAGGAGGAGAAGAAGAAGAAGAAGAAGAAGAAGAAGAAGAAGAAGAAGAAGAAGAAGAAGAAGAAGAAGAAGAAGGAGATAAAGATGAGAATGTATCAGATATCTGCATTGTCAAGGTGGAATCAGCATTGGAAATGGCACAGAGGTTTAAGCCCCTTGAAGGCATTGTGGGGAGTCTTGGTCTTGGAGGGGGTCTTGATCTTGGAAGGAGTAGTAGACTCCTCATCAATGAAGTTGGAGAAACTATTGATGCCCCTGATGGTAGCAGAGCATCCCAGGGAGTGGTGAAGGCCTGACTATAGCATTATAGAAGCTGCGGAAGGGGAGGGTCTGTTGCTGTTTCCTGGAGGTCAAGTAGGGGAGGGCATTACCCTTGGACTGGGAGATGAAGCCCTAGCTGCTGCCACTATGTCCTGGAGAAGTGGAGTTAATAGAAGTTATGGGGCATCAGGAGTCCTATACCAGGGGGATCCCCAGTTGGAAGCTCATTGAAGAACATCAAGTGTACAAAGTGCCACAAGTGTTTCAGGATGTGGAAAAACTTGTGCTTCATATGAGAGCCCAGAACTTCATCTTTCTGTGCCCTCGATCTGGGAAGCAGTTCAATCATAGCAGCAACCTCAGCTGTCACATGAGTGTTCATCGAGGTGTCATGTGACACTCCTGTAGTATTTGTGGCAAAAGCTTTATACAGAAGTCTACCTATATGACCACCTCAACCTTCACTTTGGGCTCGACCTTATCGTTGTTCTTACTGTGATGTGTGATTTGCCCATAAACCTTCCATTCCTTGACACCTCAGGGAGCAGCATGACAAAACCACAGTAGAGAATGTCCTCGATGCCAATGTGTCAGAGATCAATGTCCTCCTCCACTAGCTGGAGGAGGGATAACTAGGGGAAGGGATGAGGTGAGGTGAGGAGATTGCTGGTAGAGGGGGGTGATGAAAGATTCTCTCTCCAAAAGGGGAATAAGGTTGAAGGGGAAAAGCGCTTTTCTATTTCCAGAAGAGTTAACATACATCTTGGGGTTAAAGGCAGTGGTCTTAACTAAAGAACAGATGCTCAGGTCTTCCTCTGATAATTAGAAGGGGTTAGACCTTGCTGAGGAGATTAACTGACCATTTTTTGGGATGATGAGGAAAGAAATGGTTCCTGTTTTCTAGGTTAAAAGGGCCCAGTAAGAGGGATGATTCTTTTCTAGAATAGAGAGATAATTGAGGCAAAGATGATGTGCAGGGTGCAAGTGGTAAAAAGGGGAAATAGGAGATGGTTTTATCATTGGGTAAGAAAGCTATAGAGAAGACAACTCACTTCAGGTTGGATGGGTGGAAACTGAGAAGGAGTCTTACCAAAGCTATACCTGTCCTTAGGTGGCAATAGAACAGGGGAAACCTCTTAAATTCCTGGGAGGGTAACTATTATGAGGAAAAAGGTTATCAAGTCCCAGGGAGAAAGGGTAGAGAATATCTTTTTGCATGCTAGGGAGGAGGGAAGGAGACCTGGATAGGTTTTTGTCTCAGGATACAAAAAGTGACAAATGGTTATAAAATGAAAGATAAAAGGAGAATATAGGTAGATTAGAAACTAAATAGCGGCAAAATAAGAAAAGTCAGAAGTAGTAATGGTTAGGCAGGAGTCATGGGGAAAAAAGGAAAATACCTAGAAAAGGACAGATTGTTATCCTTAGATAGATATACATGGAAATGGATAGATATTCCCATATACGAATACAACTCAACTCAACAAGCACTTACTAACCAGCAACAGTATACACTGAACTGTGCTAGTTGTTGGAGATACAAAGACAAACCTGTCCCTTTTTTCAAGGAACCTTTATTCAACTGGCAGAAAACAACGTGTACATAGACAAATCCAAACTCCCATGCAATAGATGTTTGACCAGAAGAAGAAACCAAAAAGGAAAACATGATATCCATATGTGAATATTTAAAATGTCACAAGGAAAAAGAATAAGATTTATTCAACTTGGCCCAGAGGGAATAACAAGAGGCCATTGGTGGAAGGTACAAAGTTGCAAAAGTAGGCTTGTGCTTAAGGATAAACTTTGTAGATCTGTCTATAAGCAACACCAAATACCAATGGGATGCCTTGTGATAGATAACAATATTAACTCAGGATCGTAGCTGCAGACCTGAAAGGGTCCTCAGAGAACTTCTAGGTAAATCTAATTTTTAATGATTATGAAATAGATCTTGGAATGCTAAAGGACTTGTCCAAGCCAATAGAAAGTTAGTAATGGATGTGGGATTTTAATCCAAGCCCTCTAATTTCAAAGTCAATGCTCATCCGATTTTACTTTCTTAAATTACGTTGTATACTCCATGACAGTTTCTTAGATAAAGGTTTCATAGCTCAAATATAGAAAGAAATTTGCCAAATTTATAAGAATATAGGTCATTCCCCAATTGATAAATGGTCAAAGATATGAACAGACTTTTTCGATGAAGAAATTAAAGGTATCTACAATCATATTTAGAATTCTCTAAATCATTTTGGATAAGAAAAACACAAATTAAAACAACTTTAAGATATCATATCACACTTATCAGATTGTCTAAAAATCTAGAATGGGAAAATGACAAATTTTGAAGGGGGTGTGGAAAAATTGGGACGCAAATAATATGTGGGTGAAGCTGAACTGATCCCAGCATTTTGTAGAGCAATTTGGAATTATACCCAAAGAATTGTAAAACTGCACACTACTTGGCACTGAAATACCACTGTTGGGTCTTGTAACAGCAAGGACCCTGACATACACACAAGGGACTGCTGTACAGGTTCTTAGACCTGCTTTTTCTTAAAAAAGGAAGGCAACTTTTGAGGGTTCAATAATCTTCTTTAATCAAACACATATATCATTCACTTAGTTTAGGCAAAAAATTAGCACCCTAAACTTCAGAGAAAATACAAACAGAGAAATAAAGATCAACAGACAGAGCATCCAACTGTCTGCATGTAAACAGTACATACATATTTACCAGACAGAGAAGTACCAACATCTGGGTTTTCAAAGGCAAGGGGCTCCTTAAAGGTTTCCCAAAGTCTCATCTAGCACACAAACCTTCTTCCCAAAGCTAACCTCAAAGTAAAACTTCTGCTCAAAATATTTATCCACTTTTTGGAGTCAGAGGGAATCACAACCCTTGAGGACAAGTACCTCATCGGAAATTAAGAAAAGGTGTGGGAAGTACTAGGGAAGGTGGCCTAACTCTACCAGATCTTAAATTATATTATAAAGCAGCAATTATCAAAACCTCTTGGTACTGGCAAAGAAACAGAAGGGTAGACAAGTGCAATATGCTAGGTATTCAAGACACAGTAGGCAATGAATATAGCCATCTACTGTTTGATAAACCCAAGGATTCCAGCTTCTGAGATAAGAACTCACTCTGACAAAAATTGCTGGGAAAACTGGATAAGAGTGTAGTAGAAAGTAGGCATTCACCAACGCCTGACACTGTACACAAGAATATATTCCAAGTGGGTGTACTATCTAAGTATAAAGATTGATATTATGGAAAAATTGGTGGAGCAAAGAATAGTATATTTATCAGATTTATGGAGAAGGGAAGAATTTTTGACTAAAGAAGAGAGACAAAGAATTATGAAGTGCAAGATGGACAATTTTGATTACATCAAACTGGAAAGTTTTTGCACAACCAATTCAATGCAACCAAGATTTGTGGGGATGAAGAAAACTGGGAAAGAATTTTTATAGCTTGTGTTTGTGATACCAGTCTCATTTCTAGAATATGTAGAGAACTGAGTCAAACATACAAGAATACAAATCATTCCCAAATTCATAGACAGTCAAAGGATATGAACAGGCAGTTTACAGAGGAAGAAATTAAAGATATCTATACTCATATGAAAAAACACTCTAAATCTCTATTGATTAGAGAGATGCAAATCAAAACAACTTTGAGACACCACATCACACCTATCAGATTGACTAACATGACCAACAGGAAAATGATAAATGTTGGAGAAGATGTGAGAGAGTTGGAACACTAATTCATTTTTGGTGGTGCTGTGATCTGATTCAACCATTCTGGAGAGCAATTTGGAACTATAACCAAAGGGCTGTAAAAATGTGTAAAGTCTTTGACCCAGCAATACTGCTTCTAGGACTGTATCCCCAGGAAGGAGATCATAAAAATGGAAAAGGGTCCTACATGTACAAAAATATTTATAGCAGCATTCTTTGTGGTGGCTAAAAACTGGAAATCAAGGGGATGCCCATCAATTGGTAAATGGCTGAATAAATATGGTATATGAATGTAAAGGGATATTATTGTGCTATAAGAAGTGATGAACAGGAAGACTTCAGAGAGGCCTAGAAAGACTTACATGATCTGATGCTGAGCGAAAGGAGCACAACCAGGAGAGATTTGTGCACAGCAACAACCAGAGCATGTGAGGACTTTTTCTGCTAGACTTAGAACTTCATTGTAATGGCCAGGACTTAAAAATTGTGAATGGTCATTTAAGGTAAAATGTCTTCCATATCCAGAGAAAGAACTATGGAATTCAGTCATAGATTGTAGCAGATCATTTTCTTTTGTATTACATTTTGGTTTGATACCTGGTTTTTTACCACTCATTTTAATTCTTCTCTACAACGTGACTATGGTGAAAATGTATTTAATAGGAATGTATGTGTAGAACCTGTATAGAATTGTGTGCTGTCTCAGGCAGAGGAGGAGAAGTGTGGGGTTGGGCGGGTGAGTGATGGAAAGAAAAAATCTAGGTTGTATGGTGGCAATTGTGGAACACTGAAAATATATAAATAAATAAGCAAACAAACAAATAAATAAATAAAATGATACGCTGTTTGATTTTAGGAAAACATGGAAAGGCTTGCATGCAATAGCGAATCGTGAAATAGGAGAACCAAAAGAAAATTGCAAACAGCAACAGCAATATTGTTTGAATATTAACTATGAATTAATAAATTATGCTATATATTATGAATACTCAAAACAACTGCAAAAGACCTATGGGAAAAGGTTCAATCAACCTCAAGAGAAAAGTTTGATGAATGCATAGAATGGTCTTACATCTATACCTGCATGTATATACATATGTATGTATACATGTGTGTATATGTGTATGTGTGTGTGTCAAAGAGTGGCTCTCTAAATGTATGGGGGGAAGGGAGGAAATCAGTTCAAAACTTAGAATGTTACAAAAAACATTTTTAAAAATAGATTATAAGCTCAATATGTATAGTGACTTTTTTTCCTGCTTTTCGTACTCCAAGCACACAGCACAGTGTTTGGCATAAATTTGTTGCTAAATAAATATTTATTTAATTGAATGGGCTTACTATAGGTGTTCAAGTGAAAAGCTGGATAAATACCCTTTTGCTGGCCGTTGTGTGACCTTGGGAAAAGCGCAAGAGGGAAAGAGTGAGAATTAATTAGCTCAGTTTATTTACTCAAATCAAGAGCTCCATTGGCAATGCACGGGGTTATGAATACTTGCTAATGCAGATTAAGCCTGTCTGTAGCAACAGATTACCCTGAGGATTATTTGGTAGGGCAGTTATTGTAGGACAGTCATGCTGTTTATTAGATCTTGAGAGGTGGTGCCTGTAAAGTAGTCACAAGGAGTGTGTGTGTTGGTTCTTCGTTGTCAAAGAAGACCATGCCAACAGAGAAATAATGACATGACCTGCATTTGACTTTGTTTTGACTGAAGGATGGCTGTGCAGGTCACCAACCTCATTTATCCTCCAGAGCCATCTGAATCCAGTGACCAGATAGTCACCAGAATGACTGGAGATTACCCAGGATGAACAACTGGGGTTAGGTGACTTGCCCAAGGTCACACAGCTAGTGAGTGTCAAGTGTCTGAGGTGAGATTTGAACTCCTGCACTGTTTCTCTATCCACTGCACCACCTAGCTGCCCTGGCACAAAGAGTAACAAAATATCAGTGGCCCACGTGTAGGTGTAGAATATACACTTTTTAAAAAATTAATTAATTTGTTTCAGATTTTCTACAATCACTCCCATATATCTTAAATTTTTCTCTCTCTCCCCCACATTTTCCCCTCCTTCCCCTCTCCCTCCTGGAGACGGTGTGCAATCTTATATAAGTCCTTTTTTTTTTCATTTTCAACACAGTTTATAAAGGATAAAAAAATTCAAACTTTTGGTCAGGTGATACTTCTTTTTAAAGCATTTACAATATGGACCACAAAAGAATTTTTTAAAAACTATTTAGCAACTGAGACAAAAATAATATATGTTTGCTAATTTCACAAGCCCTTGTCCTAATTGTCTTCGCAGTATTACTAACTTAATTTTCTCTGTCTAAAGTCCTAAGCCTAATAACTTAATTTTGGACATAACCTCAGATGTTCCGCTACTAGCACTGTAAAATTTAATAGATATGGTATTAAGCTTACAAACCTTTCGGCTATAGGAAATTGCCACCAAGAGTAGAGACACTGCAGAAAAACAATATCTCCCCAACTTCATGTCAGTTCCAGGCAGGGGTAGATTGTCAACTTGCATTTAGTCAGGCTTAAAATCTGCCAGTTATTAGTGGGGAAATTGAGTCAGGAGAATCGTACCTCAGCCCAGGCTGAACAGTCACTCTTGAGATTACCTTTTGCAGTTCATACCAGCATCTCACAGGCTTACTGGCATCATGGATTGGAGGCTCAGACCACCTTTCTTGCTATCCTTATCTGGAGGTAGATTCAGAAGAACAGTCACTTAATAGTCCCATAGCATCTAAAAACTCTTAAAGCTATTATTCTCCTCAGCATTTTTTGGTTCTCCTTTAGTAAGCTGCTAACTTGTTTTTCAAGCTCTTCTATTGCCTGAGTTCAGTTTCAGTTCCCTTTGGAGGCACGGACCATGACTTCTCCTGAGGGCATGCCTTGTTCTTCTTCATTCGAAAGGATGGGGGGAGACACGTATTCCCCAAGAAAGTAACCTTCTATGATCTTATTTTTTCCCTTTTTTTGGGCATTTCCCCAGCCAGTTACTTGACTTCTGAGTTTCCTCTCCACAACCACCTCGCTTCTAGTTCTGCCAAACCAACACTGAGGGCTGAGATTCAGATGAGCTTCTCCAATCCCTCAGAGGCTTTAGGTGGGGGCAAGGCTGCTATTCATTGTGAGATTAAGATCAGCTGCTCAGGTGAGGGCAGGGCGGCCACACAGGGCTCAGTTTTCTCAGGGGCTTTACGATGAGACCTTCAACAATGGATGCAGGCTACTTTCTGCCTTGGGAGCCACCTTCTACTGCTGCCTCCACTGCTGCCATCTTAGGAGGCCTGAGTTATGGGGACACCCTTCTCCCTTCTTGGTCAGTCAAAAAGATCCTCTCACTGACCTTTGTCTCCTGTGAGTTGAGGGATCTGGGCTGCTGCTGGATATTCTGTCCCTGAAGCCTACTCGGTTCTTCTCTTCCTGGTGCTACATGCCCAAGGCTGGGCTGCGCTCTGCTCCATGTCCAGTGTGACAAATCTTTTCCATTTGTCTTGCTGGTTACTCTGCCCTAGAAATCTCCTCCACTATGTTCTTCATGGCATCTCCTACTCTAGAATTTGCTGAGAATTCTTCTTTATAGGTATTTTATGGGCTGTGGTGTAAGAGCTAGTGTATGTGCATATTTCTACTTCACCATCTTGGCTCCACCCCCTGTAAGTTCTACACATACATTCTTATTAAATACATTTTCACCTTACTCATGATGCATTGAAGAATTGAAATGAATGGGATAAACCATGAAAACAAAACAAAACACAAGAGAAAATGGTCTGCTTCATTCTGAGATGCAATTCCATATTTCTTTCTCTGGATGTGGAAGACATTGTCCCTCAAGGCTCCATTGAGAAATTTTTAGGTCCTTGCCTTGTAACGAAGTTCTAAGTCCACCAGAAAAATTCCTCGTACCCTGCGGTTGTTGCTGTGTACAATGTTATCCTGGTTCTGCTCCTTTTACTCAGCATCAGTTGATATATACATGCATATATACATACAAATATATGTATATATCTGTCCTTCCAGGCCTCTCTGAAGTCTTCTTGTTCATCATTTCTCATATAGTGAGAATATTCATTTTTAATAAGCAGAGTGATGGTGAAGAAATGAAAATGGATTTATATCTTTACTTCTTGGCTAAAAAGTAAACTTGTTATAATGTACAGAGTATAGATTTTTTTTCTCTTGTATAAAAACGATCACTTTCTATGCCTTAAGTTAAAATCTTTTTTGAATCTATTGAGATGAATAACTTCCATCTTCAATGTGCCCATCTAGCAAAGTAATTAAATGATTAATATTTGGCAATAAGTTATTTTCATTAATTATTTTTTTCAACACCCATAAGTTTCAGAGGTTACTCTGTCAACAGAGGTTCTCCAGTCTATCTTTACCTAAGTATCCATGGGTTTTCCTGTAGTCTTCCAACAACTTCCATGAATGCCACGATTTCTTATCAGGATTTCATCCCCTTATTAAAAGTCCTGACAACAAATATGAAGTACTCATCTTCATTTATTTTTTTCAACATTCTTTTTGGTTGATAGTGTATCTAGTTTGTAAGTTTTCTTCTTTTTTTAAGAGTAAAAATGTTTAATTAAACGGCATAGTTCAAAAAAAGTGACAATAAACTTCCTTTCCCCTCGCAGGAGTACACTCTCTACAAATTATTGCAAATCCCTCTCTCCCCCAAGGTGAAGGACTCAACCAGAGAACATGCATGGATAACATTCTCTTACCATGCATACCCTTTGACCCAGCAATGTTGCTTGTTGGACTGTATCCCAAAGAGGGCATAAAAATGGGAAGGGGTCATACATGTACAAAAATAATTATAGTAGCTCTCTTTGTGGTGGCCAGCAACTGGAAATCGAGATGATGCCCACTAATTGGGGAATGGCTTAAAAAAGTTATGGTATATGAATGTAATGAAATACTATTGTGCTGTAAGAAATGATGAGCAGGAAGACTTCAGAGAAACCTGGAAGGACTTATATGAACTGATGCTGAGTGAAAGGAACAGAACCAGGAGAACTTTGTACACAACAACAACCACAGTGTGCAAAGAATTTTAACCCTTCACAGCAATGCAAGGACCTAAAAAATTCCCAATGGACTCTTGAGGCAAAATTCCATTCAGATCCAAAGAAAGAACTGTGGAATTGGACTGCAGAATGAAGCAGACGATTTTCTCTTGTGGTTTGTTTTCCTTTTCTTTGCTCCTAGTTTCTCCCCTTCATTTTAATTCTTCCATGCAACATGACTAAGGTGAAAATGTATTTAATAAGAATATATGTGTAGAATCCACATATGATTGCATGTCATCAGGAGAGGGAGGGAGGAGGGAAGGGGAGAAAATCTAGGATTTACACACGTGATTGTAGAAAACTGAAAACAAATAAATGAATTAAAAATATTCTCTTACCATGTTGGAATATTTGTGGTTAGGGCATCTCTCTCTCTCTCTCTCTCTCTCTCTCTCTCTCTCTCTCTCTCTCTCTCTCTCTCTCTCTCTCTCTCTCTCGTTTAATATGATTTATTTGCTTTCAGTTTTCAACATTCACTTCCACAAGATTTTGAATTCCAAATTTCTCCCCATCTCTCTCCTCCACTCCACCCAACTACCCCTTTCCCCAAACTACCCTCCCTTCTATCACCATCCCCTCCTCCCATTCCCCTCCCCTCAATTTTCCTGTAGGGCAAGATCGATTTCTATACCCCATTGCATGTAAAACTTATTTCCCAGGTTTACGGAAAAACAATTTTTAAGATTCATTTTTAAAGCTTTGAGTTCCACGTTGTCTCCCTTCCTCCCTCTCCACAGACTCTCATTGAAAAGGAAAGAATTCGATAGAGGTCATCCATGTGTAACCATACAAAATATTTCCATAACAGTAATGATGGAAAAGACTAATCCCATTTCTCTGTATCCTCTCCTGTCCTCCATTTATTTCATTCTCTCCCTTGACCTGACCCCCCCACAATAGTTTTGCTGTTGATTACTCCTTTCCTCAACCTGCTGTCCCTTCTATTAACCTCCTCCTCCTATCATCTTCCCCCCTGCCTTCTGGTAGGGAAAGATAGATTTCCATACCCAGTTGAATGCATGTTATTCCCCCCTGAAGCCAAGTCCAGTGAGACTAAGGCTCATTTATTCCATCTCATCTCCTGCCTCTTCCCCTCCCTCCATTATAAATGCTCTTTCTTATCTCGTTTATGTGAGATGCTTTGCTACATTCTACCTATCCCTTTCTCTTTCTCCCAGTATATTCCTCTATCATCTCTGAATTTTATTTTTTTCATATCCTCCCTTCCTATTCCAAATTGTCTGATCCCTTACTGTAGAAGCTGCTAAATCCTGTGTTAGTCTGATTGTGTTTCCACAATACTTGGATTATTTCTTTCTTTCTTTTTTATTTTAATAAAAATTTATTTATTTAACTTTTTACATTCATTTTCACAAAATTTTGGGTTCCAAATTTTCTCCCCTTTTATCCCTTCCCCCCACCCCAATACACCAAGCAATCTAATTTTCCCTGTCACCAATCTGCCCTCTCTTCTATCATTCCTCCCTTCTCTTGTCCCCATCTTCTCTTTTGTCCTGTAGGGACAGATGACTTTCTATTCCCCATTAACTGTATGTCTTCTTTCCTAGTAGCACCAACAATACTAAACAGTTGTTCCTAAAACTTTGAGTTCCAAATTCTCCCCACACCTCCCTCCCCACCCATTCCCTTTGGGAAGGCAGGCAATTCAATATAGGCCATATCTGTGTAGTTTTGCAAATGACTTCCATAATAGTCGTGTTGTGTAAGATTAACTGTATTTCCCTTCATCCTATCCTGCCCCCCATTGTTTCTATTCTGTCTTATGATCCTGTCCCTCCCTGAGTGTTGACTTCAAATTGCTCCCTCTTCCCATTGCCCTCCCTAACATCATCCCCCCCCCCCGCTTATCTCCTTCTCCCCCACTTTCCTGTATTGTAAGATAGGTTTTCATACCAAAATGAGTGTGCATTTTATTCCTTCCTTTAGTCAAATGTGATGAGGGTAACCTTCATGTTTTTTTTCTCAGCTCTCCTCTTTTTCCCTCCACTAAAAAGTCTCCTGCTTGCCTCTTGAATGAGATATAATTTACCCCATTCCATTTCACCCTCTTTCCTCCCACTGCATTTCTCTCTCACCATTTACCTTAATTTCTTTTAAGATATGGTCCCATCCTATTCAATTCACTCTGTGCTCTCTGTCTCTGTATGTGTGTGCACACACACGTGTACGTGTGTGTGTGTGTGTGTGTGTGTGTGTGGTCCCACCAACTACCCAGATACTGAAAAGTTTAAGAGTTACAAATATTGTCTTTCCATGTAGGAATGTAAACAGTTCACCTTTGGTAAATCCCTTGTGACTTCTCTTTGCTGTTTATTTTTTCATGCTTCCTCTCATTCTTATGTTTGAAAATCAAATTTTCTTTTCAGCCCTGGTCTTTTCATCAAGAATGCTTGAAAATCCTTGATTTCATTGAAAGACCATATTTTCCCCTGAAGTATTATACACAGTTTTGCTGGGTAGGTGATTCTTGGTTTGAGTCCTAGTTCCTTTGACTTCTGGAATATCCTATTCCACGCCCTTTGATCCCTTAAGGTAGAAGCTGCTAGATCTTGTGTTATCCTGATTGTATTTCCACAATGCTTGAATTGTTTCTTTCTAGATGCTTGCAATATTTTCTCCTTGACCTGAGAATTCTGGAATTTGGCCACAATGTTCCTAGGAGTTTCTCTTTTTGGATCTCTTTCAGGTGGTGATCGATGGATTCTTTCAGTACTTATTTTGCCCTCTGGTTGTAGAATATCAGGGCAGTTTTCCTTGACAATTTCATGGAAGATGATGTCTAGGCTCTTATTTTGATCATGGCTTTCAGGTAGTCCCATAACTTTTAAATTGTCTCTCCTGGATCTATTTTCCAGGTCAGTTGTTTTTCCCATGAGATATTTCACATTCTCTTCCATTTTTTCATTCTTTTGGTTTTGTTTGGTGATTTCTTGGTTTCTCATAAAGTCATTAGACTCCATCTGTTCCATTCTAATTTTGAGAGAACTATTATCTTCAGTGAGCTTCTGAACCTCTTTTTCCATTTGGCTAATTCTGCTTTTGAAAGCATTCTTCACCTCATTGGCTTTTTGAACCTCTTTTGCCACTTGAGTGAGCCTATTTTTCAAGGTGCTATTTTCTTCAGCATTTTTTTGGGTCTCCTTTACCAAGGTATTGACCTGTTTTTCATGCTTTTCTTGCATCTCTCTCATTTCTCTTCCCAGTTTTTCCTCTACCTGTCTAACTTGATTTTCAAAATCCTTTTTGATCTCTTCCATGGCCTGAGCCCACTGGACATCCCCCTGGGATGTCTGGGATACAGAGGCCCCGACCTGCACATCTTTCCCTGATGGTAAGGATTCTTCCTCGTCATCAGAATTGAAAGGCAGGAACATCTGAACCTCATCAAAGTAGCTTTCTATAATCTTATTTTTCTTCCCTTTTCTGGGCATTTTCCCAGCCAGTTCCTTGACTTCTGAGATTCCTCTGCACCCCCGCCTAGATCTGCCCAGCTAGTGCTTGGGGTCTGAGATTCAAATGGGCTTTCCGTGGGAGGCCCAGGGGCTATTCAATGTGAGCTTAAGTTGTGGTGCTCTGGTGGGGGCAGGGCCGCCTCCAGGCTCAGTTCCCTCAGGGGCTTTATGCAGAGACCTTCGGTAATGGTCCTGAACTTCTGCCTGCCTGCTCGGGGAGTCTTGGGCCACCACTGCTGCCTCTGTCGCTGCCACCTCTGCCGCTCCCTCCACCACTGCCTCCCAAGGGGGCCTGAGCCACGGAAACACCCTGCTCCCCTCTCAGCCAGCCCAGCCGCCTCTCTCACTGACCTGTAGCGTCTGTGGGCGGTGGGACCTTCCCCGTCGCTGGAGGTTCCGTCCCTGAAGCCTGCTCGGATCAGCTCCTCTGGGACTGCACAGCCAGGGCAGCTCAGGGGTGGACTCCGCTTTGGGTAGTGTGACAGACCCCTGGGGACTGCTCTCCAGGGCTCTCTGGAACAGAGATCTTTTCCACTGTGTTTCTGGGCACCTTGCAGTGCTCCAGAATTTGTGGGGAGTTCTTCTTGCAGGAAATATGTGAGCTGTGGGTTTGGAGCTAGCATACATGAGTCTTTCTACTCCGCCATCTTGGCTCCATGCCTTGGGTTATTTCTTTCTGACTGTTTGTAATATTTTCTCTTTGAACTGGGAACTCTGGAATTTGGCTATATTCCTAGTAGTTTTTCTTTTGGGATCTTTCTCAGGAGGTAATTAGTGGGTTCTTTCCTTTTCTATTTTACCCTCTGGTTCCTGGATATCAGGGCTGTTTTCTTCGATAATTTCTTGAAACATGATGTCTAGGCTCTTGTTTTGATCATGGTTTTCAGGGAGACCAATATTTTTTAAATTTTCTCTCCTGGATCTGTATTCCAGGTCAGTTGTGTTTCCAATGAGATGTTTCACATTGTCTCCTATTTCTTCATTCTTCTGGTTCTGTTTTGTAATTTCTTGAATTCTCATAAAGTCATTAGCTTCCACTTGCTCCATTCTAATTCTGAAGGAATCATTTCCTTCCATGAGCTTTTTCACATCTCCTTTCCCATCTGGCCAGTTCTGCTTTTTAAGGCATTCTTCTCCTTCTTTGCTTTTTGGATCTCTTTTGTCATTTGGGTTAGTCTATTTTTAAAGGTGTTACTCCTGCAGCATTTTTTTGGTTCTCCTTAAGCAAGCTGCTTGCTCATTTTTCTTGATTTTCTTGCATCACTCTTATTTCTCTTTCCAATTTTCCCCCTACTTCTATTATTGCTTGATTTTGAAAACAATTTTGAACTCTTCCATGGTCTGAGACCATTTCATATTTTTCTGGAAGGCTTTGGATATGGGAAATTTGACTTTGTAACTTTCCTCTATTTGTGTGCTTTGATCTTCATTGTTCACAGAAAATACCTTTTCACCAAGAAAGAAACTTTATAAAGTCTTATTTTCCCCCTGTTGGTCATTTTCCCAGCCACTTACTTGACCCCCGAGCCAAGTTATTTGAAGAGTCCACTGCTCCAAGTTTCAGGAGCTTTGTGCAGTTGATGTTAGAGATATCTCCGGGAACCTGTAGATTCTCAGTTCCTCCAAAGTGGTATGATCAAAGGAGAGGTGTTTCTCTTACTCTGGTCTGTGAGCAACCACAAGCACTCCTTCCTGCCCTGGATCTCTGTATAGAATTCCCTCTCCACATCACTCCCGTGCTCCTTCTTGCCCAAAGCTGCCACCCAGGTCTGTGACCCAAAGAAGTCGATTGATTCACCCACTATCTAAAGGCCAAGAGTTCCAAAAGCAGCCAGCCACTGTAGCAGCAAATGCTGCTGTCATGTGAGTAGAGCTAGGGCTAGGGCCACACCATTTTCCTCTCTCACCAATTTGAGATAGCTTTCCTACTGACCTTTGAAACTTTCTTCGGTATTTGTTTCTTGAGAAGTCTAGAAACCATGGAGCACCGGTTCAGAGTCCTGAGGCCTGCTCCAGTCCAGTCTGTGCCAGTGTGGCCCACACTGAGCTATGCTCTGCTTGAGCCCACTACAACAGACCCCACATATCAGCTTTCCAGGTTATGCTGGAGTGGAAATATGTTTCACTTTGCCATTTTGTGGCTTCTGCTGCTCTCGAATTTGTTCAGAGTCATTTTTACAGGTATTTTGAAGGGTTTGATTGGTGAGTTCAGACAGGTCCCTGCTTCTACTCTGCCATCTTGGCTCTGCCCTCTTGGCTCTGCCCTCTGTATGTGTCTTTCAACACCTCCCTGAACTGAGATGTGAGGATGTAAGAAATGAGATGAGATATGACTTTTGAGTATCTGCAGTTTCTTTTTCCTAAGAAATTCCAAAACATAGGTTGGGTGTTAAGTAAGAATTCCTCAGACACAAAGATTAGCAGAAAGCCATTGATATAATTCATGACCAAGTTGTATGTATATACCAGAAAAAGCACATTCTGGCTCCACTGAGAGATTTCTCTATTTTCAGTGTCCCCTCAGAAGGCATATATTCTACAGAAGACAATGAAAACATTCAGCTTGTGGGTTCACTGGATTATGGAAAACTGTCAAGATGGAATTCTTCATAGCAGACAGAGGCAGCATGTCTTTGACCTCATCTCTTGATTTGAAGGGATCTTGGAAGGATGTATGTACAATGAAAATATTTCTTTTTTTATTATTTTGACAACAGAAGATCATTTTGAGTTGTTTAGGTACATGACTGGCTATACTTCATCAAGGGACTTCTCATCATCAATATAAGCTTTATCTTCCTTCTATCTCATCTTAGAGCTAGGAATTCTCTGAAGGCATGTTCCAAAGTTTTGGTAGCACTTATATTCTCCAGGTAAGGAACATGGGCTGTTGATTGCTTTCTTTTTACAGATAAGCACATCTCACGTTATTTGGTTTGAATGACCTAGGAAAACCTTTTCCTTATGAGCACTAAAGTCTTAAACCATATTCCAAAATCATCAGGTACAGCTCTCAGGGCCACAGACAGTTATGACTTAAGTGACACCAACAGATTATTGGATCTTTGAGTGGGATCAGTAGCAGTCCTTTACTGTAGACTTGCAACACCAAATTGAAAAACAAGCTGTATGGAAACAGGATAAAGTTTACGGCATACGATATAGAATTCTTCTCAACATTAGGAAATTATAGGCTTAATTCAGGTCCTGCTATCTGTTTGTAAAACTGTCACTTTTCATCATTCAATGGTAATCTCTGTGCTGATGATTCTTAGATATACTAATCTCCTCCTTATCAATTTGCTGACTTCTCATCATGATTCTCCAATAGCCTGTTTGACATTACTAGCTAGATGTTCAATAGGCATATTCAATTCAACAGGAACAAAAGAGAACTCATTATTTTTGTCTCTCAACTCTTTTTCCTCACTTTTCTATCATTGTTGGAGTTGTCATCATCTTCTCATTTGCCCCGGTTCACAATCTCGATATTATCCTCAAGTCCTCACATATTCTTACTCCTCATTTCAAATGTGCTAACAAAGCTTGTACATTTTATCTTCGTATCCCCTCATGCATCCCTTCTTATATCATGTTCCAATGCCTTCATCCTCAGGTAGATCTCATCACCTCAATCATGAGCTACTGTAGTAGCCTATTGGCTGTCTTCTTGCCACAAATCTGTGTTTCCTCCAGGCCATCCTCCACTAAGTAATCAAATTTGCCTTCGAAACCCCCCCCATTTCTCCTCTTCTGACCATGTCACTCTCCTACTTAATAAATCTAGTGATTTCCTGTCAGCTGCAGAATCAAACATAAAATAATCTTTGGTTTAAAAAATCTGCATAATCTACACCCTCTTGTAGGCTTCTTACATATTATATCCCATTCCCACATATTGTTTCATCCACTGCCATGTCTTACTGACTCTCTAGCACAAGACACTCCATCTCCTGAATGTAAGTATTTTCACTGACTGTCTCCATGCCTAGGACTGTCTCCCTCCTCATTTCTGCCTCCTGATTTCTCTGAATTCCTTCAAGTCACATTTAAATTCCCATTTTCTTCAAGAAAACTTTCCTGTAGTCCTTAATACCTGCAATTTCTCTCTGTTTATAATAACCTAATTTATTTTCATTTTATCTAGTTAATTTTATTTCTAAATACTGGTTTTTATATTGTTTCCTTGAATAATAGACAAGGAACTCTTTGGGAACAAGGACTCTTGACTTTAATTCACTCAGTATGCAACATAAAGTGGGGCACATAGCATTTAAATAATTCATAGTTTTGATTATTAATTAATTAAAAGCAAAAAATTAAAAAAAACAAAATCAGAAGCAATGTCTATCAGTAGTGCAGTTATGGGGTTCTTCTGATTAAAAAGGTAAAATTTAGAAAAAATTATCTTAACATGAGAAAACTTCATTTAATATGTACTTTCTCTTAGGTTTATATCTAGAGTTGAGTTTTTTTAATGGCTTGGTGTCATAGAAAGTCTTTCCTTGGAAGTGCAATTATGGAATACTTCCCATGAATACTTCAACTTTAAGAATAAAAAAAAAAAAGTAGAAATGGACTGGGTGGATGAACTCCCACTTCTGAACTAAGAAGGGTCATTCTACCCTGTCTCTATCTTACCTCCTCCACCTTCCAGATGCAAACAGAGTGACATCACCTTGCTAGCCCCTAGTAAATAAAAGTTACTCCACATTTGACCACTGATTTACCTATGTATGAAAGTTCTGATATATCAAACTTCATTTAGATAATGATTTGGACAGACCTCATTTTATCAATGTTCAAGATTGACAAACTTTCACAATGTCCTTGAAATCCACAAATGGGAGGTTGCAATTTGGACCACCCACTAACTGACTTCTCCTAAGGTTCACTGCCTGTATCCCTGTGAATCTACCCAGTAACTTCTCAGATATAAGGGCAGAAATTGAGCTCTTGACTCTCAATATGGGTATATAGGCTACATTTGGCCAGACTGCTAGATAGCTGGTGAAAAAATCTTCAGGATTAAGTCTGGTGATTAAGAAGCTGAGTTTCGCAGAGGCTGAGTGAATCACAAAGGTCATAAATTTAAGAATGAGGATTTGAACCCAGGTATACTCAATGCAGTCACTGTCCTTTCCACTGTCCTGCTATGTTTTCACTATGTTGTATCTCAGATAACTATCATTGGCCTATGTAATAAGGAAAAAAGTCGACTCGGTTTAGATATTTCAGTCAAGATTATGAAGCATTTTAGTTTCAGAGCTGGAATTGAGAGGTAAGTTTTCAAAGCGCCGGTACTTTCAACTTGAAGAATCATCCCATTGTGTATGTCTCCAAGAAAAGATTATTTTTGTTGGGAGATTGTCATCTCCCTTCAATCCCTGCAATCAAAGCTTTCATTTTGTTGCTGGTGAGTTTTGTGTTACTGTGTGGAATGGGAGACTTTGAAAACTGAGAAATTTGAATGTAATTTGCATGAGCATATCAGTATCTTTAATGATTTTGGCCCTATGAGGGAAGCCATAGCCAGTAATTGAAGTGGCAGGAGAGGGCCTAAAATGAATGGGAGGGAAGATTTTCAACACAGAAAATTCAGGCAAGGTTTGAAAATCCAGGCGTGCCCAAGAAGAACCTTGAAGAGGGAGAGGAAGGAGGAGGAATAATTTGAAATTCAAAATCTTGTAAAAGTGAATTTTGAAAATTAAAAAAAATTAACCAGTTAAAAATAAAATAAAACTTATGGGTTAGATCTAGAAGCAGCAACAAAAAATATGGTATTAATTTTCTCTTGAAGTATCTGGGCTATTCTCACCTAAATCTGGTGTATTTTGCATGTTGCTCCATATGCAGAACATGTGACTTTGGATTAATGGATAGAATGCTGGTGTGATGCTGTGGACTCACATGAGGGCCAAGGTTGGAACTGAAACTTTTTCAGGGTGAGATACTCATGGCTCAACATATTTTTTTTTTCAACACATTCATCAGAGTCAAAAAAGACTTTGGAAACTATAGTAATGTAGGAGGATCTAATATCTCAATATGTTCTTGATTTCCAGCTTCCATTTCTAGGAGTTTTTTGGAGAATTTCCCCTTGTTTGAGTTTGAGGCCTCCCTCTTACTTGAACTGAAGTCTTATCTCAGGCCAATATATGGGGTTGATAATTCTTGCATATGTTCTTGCATATTCTAATTTGTATCAAATCTTGAATTCCTATTTGCTCTTTGCTTGTATAAATGAGTTTGTATTCTAATATGTTTGTATATATATATATATGTACATATGCATGCATACATATATATATATATATATATATGTAAAAGTATTTTGTTGTCTTTCTCATTGTGTTGTGAGTTCCTTGAAGGCAGTTTTTTTGTTTGCTTCACTTTATATACCTAACTCTTAGGGTAGTGTGTGGCACTTAGCATATGTTTAATAGATGTTTATTGACTGATTGATTGGGAACACAAAATCACCAGCACAATATGAAAAAATGATATTGCTCTTCTTTTGTGCTATAAATTTTGGACATTCTTATTTTCTTTTTTATTTATCTATATTGAGTTTACAACATTCAGTTCCACAAGCTTTTGAATTTTAAAATTTTTCCCCTTCCTCCCCTCCACCTCCTCAAGACAGCATGCAATCTCTTACAGGCTCTATATGCACATTCATATTAAACATATTTTCACATTAGTCATCTTGTAAAGAAGAATTATAACCAATGGAATTGAACTACGAGAAAGGAGAAAGAAAACAAAACACAAGAAAAGAGAGAAAGCATTCTTGCTGAAAAAATCCAGAGCTGAATAGAAAATTTGATTTTCAAATACAAGAAAGAACAGAAGCATGAAAAGGTAAACAGGAAATGGAAATCATAAGTCACGTAACATGGTTAAATGGTTTATTTTCCTACATGGGAAGAAACTGAATGAAAAAATGATAAAACTCAAGAAATGTTTTTATTTGCCTCCGTAGGTGAGCTAGAGACACTGGGTTTTGTGCAATTTAATTTATGAGCGTATATATGTGAATGAATGGGTGACATGGGCACAACATTAATTTACTACGATCATTTCAAAGATTGAGTCTAAAATGCATAGGAATACAGAGAGTCTTGGGACAGGGAGAATAACACACAGGTTATAGCAATAGTCCCAATATGAGGTTTTTGAGGCAAAAATTAAGGTCATGGAAATGTCAGATGAGAGAAGGGGGTGAATAGGAGCAATAATTTAAGGCATATATGAGAAGAATTGGTACAAGATTTGATAGAGGGGTGAGAGACATAAAAAACTCTTACTTATAATGAATCATATGATGATTTGGTGCAGAAGAGTAACAAAGGGCTTTGTGAAATGAGGAGATAATAGAGACTCAGGTGTGAATCTATATTTAACATCAAGTATGATTTAAGTAATTTGGGGGGGGCATTCCATAACATTGCTAAGAGGCATGAGGAAACACTTCAGAACGATGCCTTCCCCTGGCATAGGATTTATGATTGACCCATTCCAGGGTGTTCCATTGTGGCCTCAGAATTATCACATAGCACTTGGGAATGAAGATACAGCCCAGTAATCCAGCACTAGAGCTTAAGATGGAAAAGACCTCCACAGCTACCATAGTTCTCCCCTTTGGTATGTGGGGAGGAAGGAGACCCAGACACTGCGGAATATCAGCATGCTGAAGGTGATGAACTTGGTTTCATTGAAGGTATCAGGCAAATGTCTAGCTAAAAAAGCCACAGTGAAGCTCCCCAAAGCCCCAAATCCCATGTAACCAAGGACAAAGTAGAAAGCAAGGAGAGAGCCTTCATTACACTGAAGTATGATGTGTTCTGGTTCAGAGTGTAGGTCTGTATCTGGGAATGGGGGAGAGAGCATCAACCAGATACCACGGAGAATCATTTGGATCAGGCAGCAGATAATAATAATGGAAATGAGTGCTCTGAATCCCACCCATTTTCTACTCCTGCTCCCTGGCTTTGTGGCTTAGAAAGCTAGAACTACTGTGATTGTTTTAGCCAAAATGGAAGAGATGGCCATGGTGAATGTGATGCCAAATACTGTCTGTTGAAGGAGACATGTGACTGAGGTAGGCTTACCAATGAAGAGCAATGAAGACAGAAAGCATTGGCTTAGAGAGAGGAGCAAGACATAGCTGAGAGTTCGATTATTGGCTTTCACTATGGGAGTGTTCTGATGCCTCGCGAAGATTCTAATGATCATAAAGTCAGGAGACAGAAGAGCAGAGCTGTGCAGGCCAGAGTCACGCCCAAAGTTTCATCATAGGCCAGATAGGTCACAGTCTTGTGAAGGCAATGATTTCTTTCTGTGTTTGAATATTCATCTTCAGGACATGTGATGCACTTGTCCATATCTGTGGAGAATAAAAACATTCTCAATATTTCAAGTTCAGCCAATCTTCATTATGCCAGGCAAAGGGAAATGGAATTCCTCAAGCTCAACTTCTTGAATGCAATCATGTCTCCCATGATCCTCTCCAGTTCTAAGAAATTACACCACACTTTCATACTTTGAATATCTCCAATATATTATAGCTAATATTTCAGACACTTTTGTCTTTCCAGTTCTTAGTCAGTTTTTTAAAATTTATTTCATAATTGTGATAACAATAATGTCACTTGAAATAATGATGTTCTGATGTCACAAAGTAAATAACCATTAGCACTTACCAGAGAGGCATTATGTTAAACCCTGGGCACTGCTTCCTTTCATGGTATGATATTTTAATGGAAAAACAGAACACACCAAAGGCAGCTGAAAGCAGCGGTTGATGTAGGAGCAAAATTAAGGGAGCAAGGTTCCCTTCTTGGTGGTATGGTGTCAGATCCTATGGAGCCAGAAGTCAAACTGAGAGAGTAATGAAGCAGGCATCATTTGTATACGAGTGAAGTACGTGGAAGCAATTCACAAATGCGAGTAGGTGGCTAACAAGACAGAAAGATTGTGCAGGTCAAAAACAAACAAAAACAACAACAAAAAAAAACAGCTAGTGGGGAAATTTTAATGTTAGAAGATTCCTTAGAAGAAAAGTAGGAAAGATCGATAAATTGTTATAGTGAGAATTTGCTACAAGTAGGCTTTATTGCAAGGTTGTTTCCACTGCCTTTTCTGGGAATAATCATCCTACTAATGACATATGTGTCTTAAACCTTATATTGAGACTATGTAAGACATTTGGATCATATGATCATCAAGAGGTAGAACTAGACATGTTGTCCAACTCTTTAAAACTTCTCAAAAATAGTAATTATGCACAGGAGGTAGTTATTTACTCTCTCTTCCTGCTGTAAAACAAAGGGTCTGAGAGACATGAAAATCTCCTGAATGAAGTGTGAACGGAAGAATATGTAACTGGGAAATATTGAACAAAATTAAAAGCAACTACAATACAACTTAGAGAACATTAATGATTTTCTTAGTCAGTACAGTTCAGCTGAATTGCTGCCTCTTAATCAACCATTTTCACTCTACCCCTGAATTCCTCCCTCCATGTTTTTGATGTGGTAAACCATAGAACTCAGCTCTCCGCCCTCTCAACTCCACAACCTCAGCAACGTTGGGGAGAGGGAGTTGTCTTACAAGACAGAAAAGATTTTCTCTATCTGGGATGGTAGCATCCTTACTCACATGCTGTAATGCTCATCAGGGGAAATAAAGAAAAGAGGGAATTCTGATAGGGAAATAGCCTGTAATTTTTCAGCATATGTGGTGTCCCGAGGACATGAAAGTTGGATCCATAGACTTGAAAGAAAGAGAATTCATCTGTGTCAAGTTCTGTTCTTCCTTTCCCAAAAGTTTCTTAGGGTAGAGACTGAGGCTGGTGAAAAATGAATTCCCTAGTCTAAGAGGAGAGAGTCAGTTTAGGGTCCAACCATTAAGTGATTCACAACAAAATGGGAAAGAGTCACAAAGTGAGTGATAGGAGAATATGAGGAGAACAGCCGGAACCAACTAAAAATTTCAGGATGAAGAAAACTCGGTTAAAATCCTGAAGAACAAACATGTAAACCAACAAAAAACACAAGAAAAATAAAGAAAAATGATATCCATATAAGTGAGTTCAATATCACCAAATAAATATTCCAAGAAAAATTGTATTAATATCTCATGAGCCAGAGGACATTGACTTTTGACCATAGGAAGACATTTTTAAATCAAGGGAGAAATAAGAATCATAAAAGTAGAATTTATGTTCTTACTTACTGAAGTAACTGGCAGCATAGGGAACATAAATATGACATATTTAACTTAAACCTCAAATGGAAAAAACTGATCAGACATACAAGTACAGAGAATTAAGGATCTTTTTGAGGAAATGAAATAGTATCAGTAGAAAATGTAATCTCGATATAATCAAGAGATTGATTTCAAAATTAAGTGAGGACATCCAGAGAAAGAACTATGATGTCAGAACACAGAATGAAGCTATTTTCTCTTTTGTTTTTCTAATGGTTTCTTCCCATTCATTTTAATTCTTTTTTTTCCTGGATATATAAATTTATTTAACTTTTTTTTACATTCATTTTCACAAAATTTTGGGTTCCAAAATTTCTCCCCATTTGTCCCCTCCCCCCACCCCAATACACCAAGCATTCTAATTTCCCCTATCACCAATCTGCCCTCTGTTCTATCATCCCTCCCTTCCCTTGTCCCCATCTTCTCTTTTGTCCTGTAGGGCCAGATAACTTTTTATTCCCCATTACCTGTATTTCTCATTTCCTAGTAGCAAGAACAATACTCAACAGTTGTTCCTAAAACTTTGAGTTCCAACTTCAAACCACACCTCCCTCCCCATCCATTTCCATTGGGAAGGCAGCAATTCAATATCGGCAATATCTGTGTAGTTTTGCAAATGACTTTGATGATAGTCATGTTGTGTAAGATTAACTATATTTCCCTCCATCCTATCCTGCCCCCCATTGTTTCTATTCTCTCTTTTGATCTTGTCCCTCCCCGAGCATTGACTTCAAATTGCTCCCTCCTCCCATTGCCCTCCCTTCCATCATCACCCCCCCCGCTTATCTGCTTCTCCCCCTCTTTCCTCTATTGTAAGATAAGTTTTCATGCCAAAAAGCATATGCATTTTACTTCTTCCTTTAGTCGAATGTAATGAGAGTAAACTTCATATTTTTTTCTCAGCTCTCCTCTTTATCCCTCCACTAAAAAGTCTCCTGCTTGCCTCCTCTGTGAGAGATAATTTGCCCCATTCCATTTCACCCTCTCTCCTCCCAATACATTTCTCTTACACATTTACCTTAATTTTTTAAAGATATGATCCCATCGTATTCAATTCACTCTGTGCTCTCTCTCTCTCTCTCTCTCTCTCTCTCTCTGTGTGTGTGCATGCATGTGTGTATGCATGTGTGTGTGCGTGTGTGTGTGTGTGTGTGTGTGGTCCCACCAACTATCCAGATACTGAAAAGTTTCAAGAGTTACAAATATTGTCTTTCCATGTAGGAATGTAAACAGTTCACCTTTGGTAAGTCCCTCATGACTTCTCTTTGCTGTTGACTTTTTCATGCTTCTTATCATTCTTGTGTTTGAAAGTCAAATTTTCTTTTCAGCTCTGGTTTTTTCATCAAGAATGTTTGAAAGTCCTCTATTTCTTTAAAGGACCATTTTTCCCCTGGAGTATTATACTCAGTTCTACTGGGTAGGTGATTCTTGGTTTGAGTCCTAGTTCCTTTGACTTCTAGAATGACATGGAATATCATATTCCATGCCCTTTGATCCCTTAATATAGAAGCTGCTGGATCTTGTGTTACCCTGACTGTATTTCCACAATACTGGAATTGTTTCTATCTGCTTGCAATATTTTCTCCTTGACCTGGGAATTCTGGAATTTGGCCACAATGTTCCTAGGAGTTTCTCTTTTTGGATCTCTTTCAAGTGGTGTCAGTGGATTCCTTCAATACTTATTTTGCCCTCTGTTTCTAGAATATCAGTGCAGTTTTCCTTGATAATTTCATGAAAGATGATGTCTAGGCTCTTTTTTTGATCATGGCTTTCAGGTAGTCCCATAATTTTTAAATTGTCTCTCCTGCATCTATTTTCCAGGTCAGTTGTTTTTCCAATGAGATATTTCACATTATCTTCCATTTTTTTCATTCTTTTGGCTTTGTTTTGTGATTTCTTGGTTTCTCATAAAGTCATTAACCTCCATCTGTTCCATTCTAATTTTGAGAGAACTATTTTCTTCAGTGAGCTTTTGAACCTCCTTTTCCATTTGGCTCATTCTGCTTTTGAAAGCATTCTTTTCCTCATTGGCTTTTTGAACCTCTTTTGCCAATTGAATGAGCCTATTTTTCAAGGTGTTATTTTCTTCAGCATTTTTTGGGTCTCCTTTAGCAAGGTATTGACCCATTTTTCATTCTTTTCTTGCATCTCTCTTATTTCTCTTCCCAGTTTTTCCTCCACTTGTCTAACTTGATTTTCAAAATCCTTTTTGAGCTCTTCCATGGCCTGAGCCCATTGGATATCTATTTTCGATGTTCACGATACAGAGGCCTTGACTCCTATGTCTTTCCCTGATAGTAAGCATTGTTCTTCCTCACCCAGAAGGATGGGAGGAAATATCTGTTCACCAAGAAAGTAACCTTCTATGGTCTTATTTTTTTCCCCTTTTCTGGGCATTTTCCCAGCCAGTTACTTGACTTCTGAGATTCCTCTCCACCCCTGCCTAGATCCACCCAGCTGGTGCTTGGGGTCTGAGATTCAAATGCTGCTCCCCAGACTCAGGGCTTTCAGCTGTGGGCGTGGCTGCTATTCAATGTGAGCTTAAGTTCTGGTTCTCAGGTGGGGACAGGGCCGCCTCCCAGGCTCAGTTCCCTCAGAGTGTTTATGCAGAGATCTTCAGTAATGGATCTGAGGTCCTGTCTGCTCCAGGAGCTCCTGGCCGCCACTACCTCTGCCGCTGCCTCCCGTGGGGGCCTGAGTTATGGAGACACCCCACTCCCCTCTCAGCCAGCCCAGAAGTCTCTCTCACTGACCTGTAGTGCCTGTGGGTGGAGGGACCTTCGCAGCCGCTGGAGGTTCTGTCCCTGAAGCCTGCTTGGATCTGCTCCTCTCGGGCCTCACAGGTAGGGCTCCTCTGTCTGCTGCGCAATGGACCTTTGGGGTCAGTTTTTCAGGGCTCTCTGGAATGGAAATCTCCTCCACTGCATTGCTTCGTGGCTTCCACTGCTCCAGATTTTGTGGGGAGTTTTTTTTTACAGGAAATTTATGGGCTATGCATTCGAAGCTAGCATATGTGAGTCTTTCTACTCTGCCATCTTGGCTCCTCCCCCCTACACCAAATTTTAGTAATGTAATTGTTAAAATACATAAAAGGAGAGGCAGAACAGGGTTCCTCCTGGGAAAGTTCTTGAAGATCTGCAGAAAAAACATAAGTAGAAATTTTGTCCCTGTGAAATAGAAACACTTTTAGGCTAGATTCACTGAAACCACAATTTAAAAATGGTGGTGCCACAATTAGGATCATCTAATATATACCAGTAGCAGCACTAAGCGAACTCAAGTTTTGGGAAACTATATATCAAAGAGAAAAGACCTGGGGTTCTGGCCCAAAAATATCTTACCCAAAACTAAACATAATCCGGAATGAAAAAAAATGGATATTTAATGAATTGCCAAAGTTTCAGGACTTTGTCCAAAAAATAAAATGTACAAAAGTTACATATCAAAGATGAATTCCAAAGGGTCTCAATAAGGAGAGACACTTTACCTTTTACCTATGTAAAATGTAAAATGTGTGTCCAAGATTTTTCTTAGTAATTGGGTTGCTCATAAGAAAGATTGGGATGGAGCAGAGTATGATATGATTTTTAAAAGTAAAACTGCTTTGGAACAATTAAAAAGAGTAACAATCTTCTCCAAATGAGGTATGAAGGGAAGAAATGACACAGAGCAATTAGATGGGGGATGACAGCTATTAGAACTGGAAGCCTACTTTCATCAGAATGAATTCAAGAGGGAACAATACATACACACACGCACACTCACACACAGCATTAACAACTTGATTTGTCATACATCTCATAAGTTTCTGAAGTTGTATTTTAACTCATGTACTCCTGACTCAGGGTCTAGTGCTGTATCCACCATGCCACCTATCTGTATCAGTTTACTTTAATGATGAAAAACATTTGAAATGGATAAAAGGAAAATTGGCAGTATTTATTGCAATTGTAGTACACTGGACTAAGAACCACAACCTTTAACAAAATAACAATCTGATGAATGAATTGTATAGAAGAATTATTTCTTGTTTCTAAAATGTTTGTTTTGTTCCTTTTCCTGGACTGGCCCCCACACTCTAGTGGGATAGAAAACAGGACGCCTAGATGGGGTTTGGGATCTACTCAGCTATTATCTATATATGTATGTACCTATATGTATACATGTATACACACATAGCCATTTCTTCCTCTAGCCCATGTCACAAATGTGGAAAATGAGGCAAACAGATTTGAGTGACTTGCCCAAGGACACAAAGATAGAAGTGTCTGAAGTGTGATTTGAACTCAGGAAAGTGAGTCTTTCTCATTCCTGTCATACTACTTTACCCATTCTATCTCCTACCTGAACTATTGTGCAGTGTACTTTCAGCAAAATGTATTTTCCCTGACTATGACTATTTATTAAGTCTATTTTGGTTTGTTCATGTGCAGGGAGTTCATTGATGGCTTCTTCAATTTCGTTTTCTGAGATGGGGTTATTTAAGTATTCAATTCTTCTGTTAATCTGGGTAATATATGGGTTTTTTTAAATAGTCATTCATCTCATTTAGATTGTCGAATTTATGGGCATATAGTTGGGCAAAGTAATTTCTAATTATTGTTGTAGTTTCCTCCTCCATGGAGGTGAGTTCCCCCTTTTCATTTTTGATATTGCTAAGTTGCTTTCCTTCATTCTTTTTGTAATCAAATTGAACAAAGATCTATCAGTTTTATTCGTTGTTTTCATGAAACCAACCCCTAGTTTTATTTATTGTTTAAATAGTGTTCTTAGTTTCAGTTTCATTAATATCTCTTTTAGTTATCAATATTTGTAATTTGGTATTTACTTGGAGATTTTCCCTTTGCTCTTTCTCTAGCTTTTTCAGTTGCATGCTCAATTCATTGATTTCCCCTTTCTCTATATTATTTGTGTAGGCATTCAAAGATAAAAAACTTCCCCTAAGAAGTGCTTTTACAGTATTCTGTAAGATTTGGTAGGTTGTCTCATTCTTGTTGTTCTCTTGAATGAAGTTGTTGATTGTTTCTATGATTTGTTCTTTGACCCACTCATTCTTTAGGATTTGATTATTTAGTTTCCACTTAATTTTTGGTCTGCCATTCCAGGAACTTTTGTCACATATAATTTTTATTGTATTATGATCTGAGAAGGATGCATTGACTGTCTCTTCCTTTCTGCACTGGAGGCAGCTGCGGACAGGAGCTCCCAAAGCAGAAAGGAGCTCAGATCCATTGTTGAAGGACTCCTTATAAACCCCCTGAGGGAACTGAGCCCTGTGTGGTGGCCCAGCCCCCACCTGAGCACCTGAACTTAATCTCACACTGAATAGCAGTCCTGCCCTTGCTGAAAGCCGTGAGGCTGGAAAGCAGCATTTGAATCTCAGCCCCCAAGCACTAGCTGGGTGGAACTGGAGGTAAGGTGGGTGTGGTGAGGAAACTCAGAAGTCAAGTAACCAGCTTGGAAAATGCCCAGAAAAGAAAAAAGATAAGACCATAGGAGGTTACTTTTTTGGTGAACAGATATGTCCTCCCATCCTTTTGGGTGAGGAAGAACAATGCTTACCATCAGGGAAAGACATAAAAGTCAAGGCTTCTGTATCCCAAATATCCAAAAAAAAATATTCAGTGGGTCAGGCCATGGAAGAGCTCAAAAAGGATTTTGAAAGTCAAGTGAGAGAGGTGGAGGAAAAACTGGGAAGAGAAATGAGAGAGATGCAAGAAAAGCATGAAAAGCAGGTCAACACCTTGCTAAAGGAGACCCAAAAAAATGCTGAAGAAAATAACACCTTGAAAAATAGGCTAACTCAATTGACAAAAGAGGCTCATAAAGTCAATGAGAAGAAGAAAGCTTTAAAAAGCAGAATTAGCCAAATGGAAAAAGAGGTTCAAAAGCACACTGAAGGAAATAGTCCTTTCAAAATTAGAATGGAATAGATGGAGCCTACTGACTTTATAAGAAACCAAAAAATCACAAAACAAAAGCAAAAGAATGAAAAAAATGGAAGATAATGTGAAATATCTCACTGGAGAAACAACTGACCTGGAAAATAGATCCAGGAGAGACAATTTAAAAATTATGGGACTACCTGAAAGCCATGATCAAAAAAAGAGTCTAGACATCATCTTTCATGAAATTATCAAGGAAAACTACCCTGATATTCTAGAACCAGAGGGCAAAATAAGTATTGAAGGAATCCATCAATCACCACCTGAAAGAGATCCAAAAAGAGAAACTCCTAGGAACATTGTGGCCAAATTCCAGAATTCCCAGGTCAAGGAGAAAATATTGCAAGCAGCTAGAAAGAAACAATTCCAGTATTGTGGAAATACAATCAGGATAACACAAGATCTAGCAGCTTCTACATTAAGGGATAGAAGGGCATGGAATATGATATTCCAGATGTCAAAGGAACTAGGACTCAAACCAAGAATCACCTACCCAGCAAAACTGAGTATAATACTTTAGGGAAAAAATGGTTTTTCAATGAAATAGAGGACTTTCAAGCATTCTTGATGAAAAGACCAGAGCTGAAAAGAAAATTTGACCTTCAAACACAAGAATGAAGAGAAGCATGAAAAGCTAAACAGCAAAGAGAAGCCATAAGGGGCTTACTAAAGTTGAACTGTTTACATTCCTACATGGAAAGACAATATTTGTAACTCTTGAAACTTTTCAGTATCTGGGTAGTTGGTGTGATAATACACATACACACACAGAGAGAAAGAGAGAGAGAGAGAGAATGAGAGAGAGAGAGAGAGAGAGAGAGAGAGAGAGAGAAAGCAGAGACAGAGAACACAAGGTGAATTGAATAGGATGGCAGCATATCTTAAAATAATGAAATTAAGCAGTGAGAGAGAAATATATTGGAAGGAGAAAGGAAGAAATGGAATGGAGCAAATTATCTCTCATAAAAGAGGCAAGTAAAAGAACCGGAGGGCAAAATAAATATTGAAAGAATCTACTAATCACATCCTGAAAGAAATTTTAGCCAAATTCCAGAGTTCCCAGGTCAAGTAGAAAATATTGCAAGCAGCTAGAAATAAACAGTTCAAGTATTGTGGAAATACAATCAGGATAACACAAGATCTAGCAGCTTCTACATTAAGGGATCAAAGGGCATGGAATATGATATTCCAGAAATCAAAGGAACTAGAATTAAAACCAAGAATCACCTACCCACCAAAACTGAGTATAATACTTCAGGGGAAAAATGACTATTCAATGGAATAGAGGACTTTCAAGCATTCTTGATGAAAAGATTAGAGCTGAAAAGAAAATTTGACTTTCAAACACAGGAATCAAAAGAAGCATGAAAAGGCAAACAGCAAAGAAAAATCAGAAGGGACTTACTATAGTTGAACTGTTTGCATTCTTACATGGAAAGATAATATTTGCAACTCTTGACAATTTTCTCAATATCTGGGTAGTTGGAGGAATTATACACACACATATACGCATGTACACACACACACACACACACACATATATATATATATATGCAGAGAGACAGGCAGACAGACAGAGACAGAGAGCACAGGATGAGTTTAATAGGAAGGGATAATATCTAAAAAACAAAAATACAAAATTAAGGGGTGAGAGAGGAATATATTGGGAGGAGAACGTGAGAAATGGAATGGAGCAAATTATCTCTCCTAAAAGAGGCAAGAAAAAGCTTTTTCAATGGAGGGGAAAAGGGGGAGGTGAGAGGAAAAACTTACTCTCATCACATTTGACTGAAGGAAAGAATAACATGCACACTCAATTTAGTATGAAAATCTATCTTATAATACAGGAAAGTATGGGAGAAGAGGATAAGCAGGGTGGAGGGGATGATAGAAGGAAGAGCAAATGGGAGGAGGGAGCAATTAGAAGTAAATACTCTTGGGGAGGGACAAGGTCAAAGGGCAGAATAGAAGAAATGGAGGACAGGATAGGATGGAGGGAAATATAGTTAGTTTTACACAACATGACTATTATGGAAGTCTTTTGAAAAGTTACACATATATAACCTATAATGAACTGCATGCCTTCTCAGTGGTGATGGATAGGGAGGGAGGAAGGGAGAGAAGTTAGAAGTCAAAGTTTTAGGAACAATTGTTGAGAATTGTTTTTGCATACAACTGGGAAATAAGAAATACAGGTAATTTGATATAGAAATGTATCTTTCCCTACAGGCCAAGAGAGAAGATGGGGATCAGGGAAGAGAGGGGTGTCAGAAGTGAGGGAAGATTGATGGAAGGGATTATCAGAATGGAAGGCGTTTTGGAGTAAGGAGAGGAGAGATATAGGGAGAAGATATGGAACTCAAAATTTTGTAAAAATGAATGTTGAAAACTTAAAATAAATAAACAAAAATTTTTTTAAAAAGATATGTTAATGCCTCCATTTGTTCCAGGATCCAAGACCATAACAATTTTTTTGGGTAATGATAACTATGAAGTTGTACTTGGAATGGTCTGCACTGAAGTTACATCTTGACACAACTTAGTCTTAACAGATTCCAGGAATAGGAATATATTTTTGCTTCAAAGGGGTTGCAAAACAATTAATTCAATATCTAGATGAATGTACATAATTTGCCAAATACTGATGACTTTTACATCGGAATGAATTTTAAGCTGTACTTAAGCAAGGAAAATAATAGAAGAATGCTAAATAAAGTCCTTTGTGTGATATTTTAGAAGGCCTGAAATCTTTTTAGTTGTACTTAATTTATTGCAATGACATAAGAGTGTTTCTAGTAACTATGCCAGTCCCTAAGCATGCTTAGTAAAACTTGCTACGTAAGGAAAATTCTCAAGAGATTATATTCTGATGTTTTTACAATTTTCAAATTCAGGATTCCTGTGTTGTTGAGTCAATGTTTCACCACTTCATGAAAGATGCCAGCAGCTCAATGGGAATAAAGCCACAGGACATTTGTTCCTAGCGGGGGAAAAGGACATTTTTAAGACTAAGATGAGATCCTTTTGACTAAGCTTCATGTAGAAGAAATCTCCCTACCTCTTCATCCTGAGCTGTTTGTACACCTGGCACCTTACACTATTCTTACAGGAAGTCAAATGGATCTGTGAATGCTTTATTCTGTTATATGTGTACTAAGCAATTGTGGCCCTTTGGGCTTAGGCCTGGAGGACCAGTATTGATGTTTGTGTGCATGTCCCTGTTTCTTGCTTTCTTAACAAATCTCACAAACTGAGTTCTGATATGATGTATCTTGTTGCTGTTATATTTTAGTGCCCCTGCATTGCTTTAGAATTATAGCGATTTACATACCCTAAACAATTATGTACTTGGCCCTGTCCTCTGACCATTCATAGTTGTGTGTTCATGGGTAAGATGTAATCTGTGAAATTTCTCCAAATGGCAGGGGAATAATTAATCAATGACACACAAGTTTATGAAACCAAAATATAAATCTATTAAATAGTTCAAATTAAAATCAGAAACTTTTCCAGTTTTGTTCTGTAAAGGAAAAAAAAGCTTCACTGTATCAGTTTTTTTTTTCCTCAGAAGAAAGTAAGTTGCGGAATAACTTGTGTTACCTCAAAGTAAAGTAAATTTTACTTACGTTTATTATTTAGTGGGGATATAATAAGTCTTTGTGGAAGAAGTGAATTGCCCTGAAATGAAGATATATCTTACCATAAGACAGAAAATTTGATGTACACTGATAAAATGCATACAATTTGGAATTAACTGCTAAATTTGTTTACTCATGTTACTCCAGAACTTTTTTTTTTTTGCTAGATTGGATTATATTTTTTATTTTAGAATAACATGTATTTTTTTTTGTTAATTTTTTTTTCAGTACTCAACATTCACTTCTGCAAGAAGTTGAATCCAAAATTTTCTCTCCATCTCTCCACACTTTCCCATCCCAGGACAGTATGCACCTCATTTATAGATTGGATTACAATTTATAAACCCTGAAACAAATTCAATTCTATTTTAATGTCATCTCTTCATAAGAAATGTGCTGTGAGACTTAGATTATTATCACTCTGTACTGCTCCTAAGGAAGA
Organism: Bettongia penicillata ogilbyi; assembly: GCA_023548195.1. Classification (NCBI taxonomy): domain Eukaryota; kingdom Metazoa; phylum Chordata; class Mammalia; order Diprotodontia; family Potoroidae; genus Bettongia; species Bettongia penicillata. The sequence continues at coordinate 242,965 of JAJHZJ010000955.1, forward strand.
AATTGAATTGGAATTAATTAGAATTCTAAAAGGAAAAAATTGAAAAATTTGCAGTTTAAAATAATTTCAGTAAGTATTGTGAAAAGAATTTTAGAAAACAATAATAATAAGGAATTAAATATAATTTATAAGATTTTCAGAGTTCTTCCTTCTGTAGTACTTTCAATATTTAGATTTTTTTTTCAGCTAGGATTTGAATTTCTTCAGTATATCAGTGTGACAATTTGCTAATTTCCATCACTGAAAATCAATGGTAAAGTCTGTGATAATTTAGAAAGGCACTTAACTCTACTTTGGTAAATATTGCATTTTGAGTCAGAAAAAAATCATATTACAAGTTGGATTCTCTTAATTTTTTTTTAAAAAAATTCTTCCTTTATTTTCTTGTTAGCAGCATTTCAATTGAGTTTAGATGAAGATAGGAAGGTCAAGGGGTATATAAGAAATTTAAATTCTCTGAAAATTCTGGTGAACTACTGGTTCTTAAGTTAATGATCTTTTTATAGCTCTATTACTGACAATATTGTAACCATAATTTTGAGCTGATTTTAACCGGTTGTTGGAGAAGTAAAAATTAAGAAGATATACTAAATTCTATAGAAAGCAATAGCAAGAATTCTAAAATTCTAAGAGATACTAGAGAAACAAGTCTACAGAAGACTATCCCCCTTTGGAGCTACTTTGAGAATGAGATCTATGCCAAAATGTAAAAGCGAATTGCTATCCATGGGCCAGAAGACTATATGGGTCACCTCGGATTCAAGATGAAATGTACTGATTAAATGGACATTGGGAGGCTGTTACTGGGATACAAGAAGCTGATGTTAATTAATGGTTTTGATGATTAAATTGTTATTTTGGCCTTTTTTTCACAAGTGGCTATATTTGCTGAGTTTTCTCAATTGTCATTAGACATTCAAATATTACTTCTAAATTTAGTCTATGTACATATATAATGGCTTGTGCTGTGCTTAACTAGCCTTGTTTTTATCTTTCAACTTGGTGCTAGTTGGTGTGTTAATGACATTGACCATGGCAGCACAGATGAGGACTGTTGCTGTGAATAATTTCAAGGGTCTAATCACAGAGTATAATGAACTCTCTATTCAGAAAGAAACTAAACACTGTTTAGGAACGTGAAGCATAGCATTCATAGCAACATGCTTAATCAACACAAGTGTCCAAGTAAAGTCCTTTATCATCTTAATGCATGGCTGACTTCCAAGTCCCATGGAACTTCTGTGGGATGATCACTCTCAACTCTTATCTGGATTCACATGTAGGCAGTTCTCTGCTCCTGCTCCATATCTCAGCTCATGGGGACTGCTCCACTCCAAACTCTCCCAGGAAGCTTCTGCCTCTGGGGAAAAATATTGACACACACCACCAGCACAATCATCTCAATTCACCTCCAAAGTCCAGAGGCTCTGTGTTAACAGCTCAGTTACCTTTAACAGCTCTCAAAGGGGGCTTAATCTCCTTCCCATGGGTAGGCCTCCACTCTCAGAGGTCTCCTTTCTCAGCTTTCAAAGGTCTTCTTTCTCAGATTTCAGAGATCTCCTCCCAGCTGCCTGAGGTCTCCCTGTCAGCTCTCTTCTCAACGCTAGATCACCCCTTCAAATCTGGCTGTCCTCAGGTCTGCTTTCTCAAAAACACCTCTCTATTTACAGTTCTATTCAGCATCTGATTTGCTAGAGCCCTCATGCACATATCTGATTGGCTAAAACTCAGTCCATAAAAACAGCAAAAGTTCATACTTTGCTTGATGTTACAAATGGTAAAGACTATTTTGAACTTTCACCAAAAAATAAACTTGTTTTAAAGTGGCCGACTGTCTATACTGATAATGTTAAACATCTTATAGGATAAATTTGTCGCTAAATGATCTATGAGAGATATGTTTCTCTCATTGATCAAAGGGGAGAATTAAAATGATCAATATAAATTCTGGATCATTTTATCATTGGTCCTATTTAAAAGTCCTTGATTTTTTTCTGTAACTGCATTTGTCTTGTAACAATTTAAGTCATGGTCCTTTGTCTCTGAACTTAGTTCAGCCTTCAGGAGTCCTGTTATGTGCTAATTGTAGAAATTTAACTCTCTTACTAATCACTGATCTATTGTTGCTCAAGAAATTTAACTGACTTTAGGGAACATGTTTGAACACAAAGGAGCATCACCATGCTATCTTTCAAAAAAGTTTTGTTGGCTGTCTTGCACCTGAAATCTTAGAATAGAAGCGGGGATGGGGTTGTTACTAGTCTTCATTACAAAACTTCCAATCAATCATTTTGTTTCCTGCTCCTCAGCTCTGTATCCAATCGTGTTGCCCTCAAGGTTATGATGACACCAACCCTGCTCTATTCTTTGGTCTGTAATTGCAAAACATATCAAATGGGAAAAGTTCTTTTTCTCTGGGTCTTTAGCACATGTGGAGGTAATGAACTGATAAATTTGTAACAGACAGCATGCCCCTTTTAATACATGTCATCTTGCTGGGAGAATTACCTCAGTTTTTCTTTTGTTAAATTCAACTTATAACATAAGGGATTCCTTATCTCAGTCCTGATGAAGGACAAATTTCACAAAACCTTCCTTTTCTCTGTTTCCTCCAGAAAATTATTATCTGTATTTGTATATCATAAGTAAAACATAATTTTTCTCTTCATATGTTGAAGTACAAATGGCTGTTCTGAAGATCCTGTTAGATCATATGACAAATGCAATTTCCAGAGTAGAATGGAAGTGCTTAACAAACTGCAGGAATGAGAGTCCAAAATGACCTTTACAAACTGACACTGAGAGGTTCATAATAAAAAAGGCATCAGAATAGGTTAGGGGTCAGGCATATGTAAATTGTTCTTTCTAACTATAAAGCTCTAAACAAATGCTAGATATAATCAAGGTTTTCATTGTCATCAACGTCCTTTATAAGTTCTCAACCCTACAGTTCTTTGATCCTTTTGAGTGCTAACCTGCTTTCATCAACTTCTTCAAGATATCTACATTTAAGAATAGAGACAGAGTGCTGGACAGTGGAGCACCTAAGGAAAAGTGAGTCAGGATCTTTTCTTTACCCTGAGTGAAAGAAAGAATTGGAGAATTTGGGAATCGGAACCGATGAGCACAAATGGGCTGATGGCTGGGAAACATGCATCCAAGAGAGTTGATATGGGAATCAGCCATTGATCATATTTACCAAATTGAAAGAGATAAAATGAAAACATGGCATTGATTAAGTAGAAGGAGACATAGGTGCTCACCAACACCAAGATGGTGTAAGTGGCTCTAATCTCAGGTGATTTTCTTGACAAGAGGCCAGAGCTGTGAATATGCTGTACTTGTTGATGGTGCCTTTTCAGGAGACTCACCAGATAGCCACTGGCCATGACCATAAAACCCACACACAACAAATCAGGAATAGAGTATACAATTACAAATAGAGAGACTTTGAATGAGGCTAGTGCATAATCAGAACAGAATCCTATATTCCATATCCTTGTGTTGTTACTGTTTTCGGTAAAGTTCTGCATATTCACAAACATAAAGATATTCATCAGCATATGTAGAGTCCAGCAGAAAAGAGAGAAGGGGAAAATGCACTTTGAGGTACAAGTTTTGAGTTCTGACAATATAGAAGAGGAAATAGGACTGAAGATGATTACTTGAAAGCCACTGAGAAGGCAGGTGATGCTGACAGAAAGACTATGGGCCACTCGGTGGAAAAAAACAATGAGTCTACACCCAATACGATCCAGGAAAATATTCAAACCCAAAGCAACCATTGTCTGAGGAAGTCCCTTGGAAATTAGCACTAAAGAGTTGGCCAAAGCCAAGTGGGAAAAAATGGAGTCCACAGGCCTCATCCTGCTGCCACTTAGGAAACTGGAGATACAATGGCAAAGGAGGAAGAAGTTTCCCAATAGACCAGCACCGGTCTGTGTGAAGAAGATAATACCTAGAACTAAGTCAAGAGAAACAATTCTCTCACTGACAGAAATACAATTGTTCCCGAAGTCAGAGAGAGAAGTAATAAAGAGGGGAGGAGAGATAAGGTTTTCAAACTTTCCTGGAGAGCGTTTGCTATTGCCATTGATCCAGACTTGTAATGTTCAACCTGATTTATATTTCTTGAGTTTTCAATCAGTATTTGGCAAGGGCAGATGCCTATATACTTGAAAGTAATATAGATGGAGGATCATAATTTCACTAGGCTATCAGCAGACTTTTCTTCAGTCACTGAGAGTTATCAGTGAGACTGGGAAATGTATACTCAATTTTAGTCTTAAAATTCACAAGGGAAAGACATTTAATTCAATCCTTCACTGAAATAAGCACAAAAAATCAATAAAAGAAACATGATAAATGACAGAGCTGAACAGATTATTAAAGAAATCACATTTAATAACTATATGAAGAAAGGTAAATGGAAAAATTCATTAAGTAAAGGTGGAAGAAAAATATGCATTGTTCATATTCTGTAACAAAATTATGTAGATATATGTAGAAATTAAGGAATCCTGTGCTATATTTTTTATCATATTGCAACAAAAAAATAATAGATCTAAGGAGAACAAATTTAAAAAACTGAATATTTTAAATTGTACTTCAGAACGAATATTAGCAACAAAAATACCACACATAATAAAAATCTCAAATTGGGTAAAATTGAGCAAAATTTATCACACTGAAAATCCATGAGAATAATAAGAAATTTAACAAAGAGTATGTTGTTAAATATTAAACAAAAGGAATGATACATCCAGTGAGAACAGGAGAAAATATTCAAAACAATAGCAGAAATTAAGTAAATAGTATAAAATAAAATATTGTGTATTAAGTGAAGAGTTGACAAAGAAAAGAATAACATGAAATGAAAGGCCATTATGAAAAATAGTTCTCATTTTAAAAAGTAAACTCAAATGACTAAATTTTGAAAGGAAAAAGGGGAGATTGTATCAAGGTAAAAATGAAAATTATCCAATGAATATCCCCTAAAATTTGACAATTTAAATAAGTTTAATAGTTTTAAAGATCCAAAATACGAAAATTACCATGACAAGAAGTAGATCACATAAGGAAGCTAATCATAGAGCTTACCTGGATTAATGAGGTTCCTACATTAGTTACAGATTGAAAGAAATTATTGGTTGACTTCATAGAATAAAGAGTCATATCAAACTTCCTATTAAAACAATGGATGAGAGTGTTGAGAAAATATATGAAAATTGGAAACTAAGAGGCAGTATTTGCTTTTCCAAACCTGTAGAAGTGTGATATTCGAGTATCTATTAACACAATTAAGGGAACAGAGAAGTGCCATAAATAAAGTGACTGCCAAGGAATCCAGAACAGATATGTTCAAGTGCAACCTCTGAGACATTGTGGCTTGTTAAACTGAGCTAGTTACTTATCTTTGCACCATCCCAGACAGCTCTCTTAGGCTCAATGGTTTAAGAAAGATACTGATTTATGGTAGGCGGGCAATTGTCTCACTGGGAGTCTTTATACCAAAGAAACCTCAGACAGAGGCAAATACTACTACTATTTCTAATGCCTACTTCTATTACTACTACTACTATAGTACTATTATTACTACTACTACTATTAATACTACTATTACTACTACTACTACTACTACTACTACTACTACTCTACTATTCATAGTACTACCACTACAACTGCTAATACTTCTTTCTTGTTAACTATTATTGCTGTAGCTGTTGTTATTGTAGGTCGTATTATTTTTGTTGCTGCCGCTGTTATTAATATTAATGGAAAAATAAATAATTCACAAATGGAACTGAAAAGATTGTATGTAGAAGCATTGTTTCATGATTTTAAGGAAAAGGGAAACAAAAAGGAAGAAAGCAGGGGCATTAAATTACATTGAAATGTGGGGAATCATTGAATTGGGAATCAATGACATTGAACCAGTCATTCTAGGTTGAATCTTCTCACATACAGCCCACATTATAAGTGATATGTGAATTGTCTTCTCCCTTTCTCTTCATCAATAAAATAAGGACGTTGGAATTAATTATACCAGAACTACCTTTTGGACCCAAATGTAATGATCCCATGAAATCTAAGACAAAGGAAAAATGAAAAGAAGCAGAAAGAATTTTCCACATAATCTTCTAATAAAAATTTGTATTAACTACTCAAAGTGGAGTGAAATTTTCTTGAAAGAAGTCATCGTGTTTCTCTTTTTATCACCATCAATAGAAAAAAATCACTCTTCCATTGTCCATTTGGACTGGCAGATTGTGAACCTAGACGATGTCTTTCTTCAGTTACCTAAGGATACCTCTAAAGGATTGATTTTTTTTTATAGGATACTCTGAGTCTTCATCTGCTATGATCTCCACAATAAACTAATTGGGATAATTCAGTGATCATTTGAATTTCCTAAGAAGGAGTAAAATGAACAAATAACAAAAGAATCTACATCACACTGGTAGCTTTCTAGAGTTATTATTGCCCCCCAATGACTCTGCTAATGATACCAGTTGTAGATGGAAACTCTTAAGTCTCTCATGCATCTTCCTGTCACCTGACCATTTCTTTCTTGGGTCTAAGTTCTCCTAAGATCAGTAAATATGAAATACAAGGCAAATAGTATTAATATGTGTTCACAGAACAACTCAGTGAGACTGTGGCAGGTGTCAGATCTTCCCACTCAGTAACATAACAGGGTTGCATATATTAATTTCCAGTAAAGGATATTCTGGGATAGTATGGATAGTATGAAAACCCTCTTTTAACTGAATACCTTTTGCATCATTAGTCCAGCCAATTTCCTTATCAATTAAGAGATATTTACCACTAGCACAGTACCCTTAGCTACACAATATCTACAAATGAGCTCCCCAAAACTCCATATATTGGAATTAGTGCAGGCACAGTATTTCAGTACCCTCTCTCTATAACCCCCAAGGAATGGCAAAAAGCATCTAAAAACAGGACGAGTTATTTTTTTTGTTTGTCTTGTCAATGAAGCTCTTAAAATACACTCTATTTGGTTAATGATTTTTGTTTTAAAGTAAATATTTAGAATAATACATCTCTCATTTTCAGATTGGGAAACACTTTTACCTATCAAATATCATACTTGTTGATGTAGAAAACAATAGATTTAATTTCATAAAATTGTTTGGGGTAAATATACGTATACTTATGTAAATATTGATATATGTGAATTATAAGATAAAGGAAAGAAAAGAGGAAAGAAAGAATATAGTGAGAAAGATCTGAATGTATATTTAAATATAGATACCACTGTCTTGTTTTTTTTTTAACTCTTGGGAAGGAGAACTTCTGAATTAAGAAATACACTAAAAATATTTCAATATACAAAGAATAATAAAAAGAGATTGAAACTTCAGATTAAGCAGGTAATACTTGAGTCCCAAATAGAAATTATAGTTTTCATTGCAACAGAAGTGGAAAAAGGCTCTTTCCCTGTTTCTTCTCTGTCTGTGTTTCCTTTTCTCTCTCCCTCCATCTCCCCCTCCCTTCTTTTACAGGATTAGCAAATTCAACACAATTATATCTTTTGCAATCCATGAAACATTCATCTGAAGAGTTTTCACTCTTTGTACCCTTTGCCTTTGTGGATCAGAGTAGAGGTAAAGGAAAGCTTGTCAAAATTATCAATCCAAAATACAAAGAGATAGGGTTGACAACTTTTACTGTATGCCAAATAATAACAAATTGAAAAGAAACACAATCTTGATCTCTTTTACTCTCCCTAGAGGCTCACAGCAGAAAATCTTTTACTAGTGTCCTAAATTTCCTTTATGTTAGTGTTATTATGGGAATTTAGACACAAATCAAAACAGAAGCAGAAAACCAACAAAAACAGAACAAAGGGAGAAGAATGAATAGTGTGCAGTTGCTTTAATTAGTAAATCTCTCCATGCACATCTGTGATTTGCAATTTTCATTTTTAAAATCCTGTAAATAGGTCAACTTTTCCAATCCAAATGATGCTACATCTTTCTATGGCAAAAAGAAATCAGCCATGATACTCCTGTGCCATTTATGACAGATCAAAGACTAAAAATTTTACAAATAATCCTGATTTGCCCATACTGGCTTGCCATAAAATGTTTCATTATAAATTTCAATGTACTTCCAAGGTTGGGCTTACTCTGTTGATTATGCATGGTCTACTTTATTCGCACACTAAATCACAGTCTTTGAAAAGGTCACCCTAATTTTCATCTGGACTATCCTCATCTTAGACTGGAACCACCATGACAGGGTCACCTTGAAAGGATCAAAATAATAAGTTCCAAAGGAAAACCTGTGCCCAAACCTTTCTCACAGGAGCATGGAAGACATTCTTCCAGTAAATAATCACTGCTTATATTTACTGACACATTTACTTAGGTAGATTTCTATAATTTTGTGTTAATTACTTTTAATACAATTTTAGCTTAAGAATTTTGAAGTAGCATCACACAAGCAAATATATTTTAGGGGGAAGGTGATACTATTCTACAGGACAAAAAGGCTTGACCAGAAACAGGGAAGTATGTCAGGGATAGGAAAACTTACCTAGGGTGTTCACCCCCAATGAGCTGCTTTCATTTTGATCACTTTGTGGCCTTAGAGGACTGGAAGTCGTCACATTTATAAACTGCTGGGGACATTTTGATTTTAGTTCCAAGAGAAACAAAGGGAAATTTCACCCTTCAGGTTGATTTGCTAACCAGAAGTTAAAAATTTCAGAGACTAACTGAAAAGGAAGCAAGTTTAACTGATATTACCTTAGCGTGCCTCGCGCTGAACAGTGACTCTCCAATACAAGAATTTGTCTTTAAGATGAATTTGGGACTAAATACTGAACCTTTCTTGAAAAGGCTCACTAATCAGTAAGCAGTATTCTACAGAGATTTTGATCAATAGTTATACCATTCAAAGGAGGGAGAGCCAAATGGGAGAAAATAGGGCTTTAGCCAGTCATTTAGCATTCAGAAAACAAAATAAATATCACTGTGTAGTTCAATCTTTGTTCAAGGACAAAAAAAAGAGGTAAACTTATTGTACTTTTACGGATGCATTCTATTTAAGGTGAGCAAAATAGAAGCAATTTTGCATTTCATTTTGTTGTACTAATGGAGGCCACCTGAATTGGTTTGTTCTTCTGGGAGTTGGGTTAGGTGACTTCTCTGGTCACTTCCCACTCTAACCAATCAACAAGGAATACTGATAGAATGGTAAAAATATTCCTTCCTGAACATATGGTTTATGAACCTATAAAATAAAAGTGCCTGGATATGATGAAAGGTGGGTTTGGGATTGAAATCATATCTGGGAGAATATGTACAAGGTACTATGAGGAGTACTAGAAGTCAGAAGACTAATCAAGGGAGTGCTGCAGCTCAGACAGGCTGCAATGGGGACTTGCAGTAGGAGGGAAGACCCCCACAATGGCAGTGTCTCATGAGAATTCTGAGGAAATATCAGAGCTTTCTTCAGCATTCCTTCCCTCTTAACAGGAAATGGAGGATTTGGATTCCACTCTTTCTCCTTTTTTTATCTGCAGGAAGAGAGGTTCTGCTCTACCTCTAAGTCCCTGACTCTAAGAATCATATTTAGGAAGACACTCACCATACTGGACTCTTCCACTCAGAGGATGAATATGGGAGGGGGAAGACAGAAGCCAGTTATAGGCTCAAGATTCTGTCTGTCTCCAGAGGTGGGATTATCTTGTCAATTGCAAGACAAGAAACATTGATTTCATCGGATCTCAGGAGTGTCACTAAAAGCTTGAATTTTGTCCCAGGTGTAAATCATCATCAGCCATTGTTATTGATTAATGACAATATACCCATCAGCAATAATTAACAAAAATGAATATGGGCAGAAAATTATTAAAAATACAACTGGGAGCAGTTTGGGAGAGAGAGTTTTGCAGTTTCCCAGAGAGAGATGTGATTCCCCTTAGGAATGGAGATGAGAACATGGAAGCCCTGGCGACCGCACCTTCAAGGTTTTTCTTGGGCTGGTCTTGATTTTTAAGCCATTGCTGAGTTTCTTCTGATGAGATTCTTCTCTCCTATTCATTTCAGTTCCCATCCTACCACTTGTGTAACTGACTATGACTTCCTCCCTAAAGCAAGTATCATTAAAGATAGTGTGTGTCCTCATGTGTCATAGAAATTATCATGCATTTCTTTTTAGATTTAAAACCTTCCCCTATACCCAACAATGACAACAAAGTACCAGCAGCGAAGCAAAATATTGAGCTGTAGGCAGAGAAGGAGGGAGAAGATCCACTCCTATAGTAACAATTGTGTGTGTGTGTATGTGTGTGTGTGTGTGCGTGTGTGTGTGTAAATCTTCAAGGGAAAGAGTCTTCAAGTCAGAAGCACTGTGTTCAAATTCCAGTTCTGAAACTTAATAACTTCATCATTCCCACTGAATCAACTTACCTGATTCTTGTTTCTCTCTCCTATATGGTGACTCTCAAAGGATCGCATATTAAAAAAATAAATAAATAAGAAAAGATGAGAGTGAAATGTGTCACTGTCTGGAGTGACAGCACCAGAGTTCTAATCCTCCCTCTGACATGGGTGGATTCACTCAATCAATCTGTGATTCAATTTCTTCATCATCAAACCTAACTCTCCAGACTTTTCCACTTTCTCCCTACTGGTCTGGCCCAAAGTGATCGTCCTCTCCTCCCTCCCACTTCTAGGGCACTTTTATGTTTTGGTTTCCTCCATTAGAATGTAAGTTCTTTAAGGCCAGAAATTCTCCCATTCTGTTTGTGTAAGAACCCGAGGCAAGGCATTGAATTGGTCACAGTCTTTGAAAGTCCCATTTCCTTCCATTTGGGAATGAAAAAGCAAACAATACATCAAATGAGATCATATTTGGTGGGCACATAATAAATAATATATAAATTCCAATTGTTGTTATTGTTAGATGGGGATGTTGTCCTCAGATGGGGAGACTGATGTTTTTCATTTTCTATGTAACAGTAGATTTTTGGGAAACTCTCCAGAGGAAAAACAAGATTAAAGAAGGGAGAGGAGGACACAGAGACAACTGCAGAAGCCAGTATTCGTGACACATACAGTTCCTGTCTTCAAGACTATGAGCTATGACCTCTCATCCATGTGACTATAGAAGAAACCCAGAGGAAAATAATAAGAGACTAAATAAATGAGCAGTTTCTTCCCTACCTCTTTCTTGTGTCTCCTTAATAATGTATGTTTTCATCCTGGTAAAGAATATGTTTGAAAGATTTAACATTTTTTTTCATGAACATCCATGAATAATTGTGTCCTTAAGTAGAATGAAGTGAGGAGTTTGTGGATGAGGATATGAAAGGGGACACAAGCACATGAAGGAGCACAAATCAGGCAGTTTATTGCTAAGAGACATACAAGTGTGGGGTTCCCTACCCCTTAAGTCCCATGGGAAGGAAAAATGATGGACAGGCTTTCTGGTGAGATGCAAACCCATACTGAGAGCACAAAGCTCTCTTCCTTTATATCTAATAGCAGAAGATTCACAGGGACTAAGGAAGAGGGGCACCATTTTTTTCAATTATTAATTATTATTATTAGTTTTCACTTCGACAAGATTAAGAAACCTGAATGAGCAAAACATCTCTTTGGAAAATAGTTCTGATGCTGTACTTTTCACAGTATCCAAGGTTCCTTTGATGAAATTCTATGGTCAAGGAAATCAGGAGCATTCTATGCTATTTGGTCTTTGGGCCAAGAACTAGTTGGACTGTCTGATTTTGTGGGAATTGGCTTTTCCTCCATTTTATCTCTCTATTTATCCTTCTCCCAAGATATTCCTCTTTCAGGCCTTAATTTCCTTTCTTAGATATCATCCTTGCATTTTCAACTGACCATGTTCCTTGTATGTGTGTATATATGTATGCATGTCTGTCTGTCTGGTATTCTTCCAAATGTATGTATGTATGTATGCATGTCTGTCTGTCTGGTATTCTTCCAAATACCATAATAGTGAGAAAGGTCTCATGAATTATAAATATCATCTTTTCATGTGGGATTGTAAACAGTTCAGCTTTTTTATACATGAAATTTTTTATTTTCAGTTTTCAATATTCACTTTCACAAAATTTTGAATTTCAAATTTCCTCCCTATCTTCCCTCTACTCTCACCCCAGGACAGTGTGTTTTCTGATTTCCTTTTTCTCCAGTCTGCCTTCCCTTCTGTCAGCCTCCACCTTCAACTTTTTCCTTCTATTTTCCTGTAGGGTAAGAAAAATTTCTATATCCCATTGCTTACATATCTTGTTTCCCAGTTGCATGTAAAAACAATCTGTGATATTCATTTTTAAATCTTTGAGTTCCACATTCCCCCCACCTCACTGAGAAGGCAAGCAATTTTATGAAGGTATGGTCATACAAAACACATACATAACAGTGATGTTGTGAACAACTAACTATATTTTCCTTTATTTTGTCCTCCTGTCCATTTACTCAATTCTCTTCTTTCACCTGTCCTTCTACCACAGTGTTGGGTCACCCAGGTAATATTAACAGCATTGAGGATGATTATAAATATGCTGGCATAACTTTGAATCATATAGAAGGCAGAAGAAAATTATTTATTCAGACATCAGAAAACGAAATCTCAACACCAGAAAACCAACACTGTCATAGTAGCCAAGAAGTCAATGAACATTATTAGCACTGCTAATAAACAATTCTTTTCTTGTCGATCTATTCTGATTTTGAATCTGCTGACTATTTACTCTTCTATCTTGAGGAAATTTATCTTTTCCCCGGTTGGCTGAGTCACTTAACTGTGAAATTTTTTCCAGCACCTCCAAAAGAGGGTGCCCCATTTCCTCAATTATTAGGGTCAAAATTTGGTGCTTGTAGGTAGGAAGAGCCACTTTCACTATTATATCTCTATGGCACACTGCTAAGGGGGTATCATAGTATACATCTTGGTTTATGGTTGTTATGACCGTCTTCATTACCTGTTTCTTTAACTTTCTTATGCAGTCCCTAAGTGAATGCCAGGGTCTATCTCCATTAGGCCACATAGTCAGTAGCATACCACTTATTGCATCCTTCTACAGTAAAAGTTAACAAATAAGTCATATTGTTACCTCCTTACAGATTGAAAACTCTTAAAGTTTACTGTACAAAAGGATTCTAATATCTTTAAATTTCATTCAATCCATGCCATCTATAGATTCCCCTAAAGCCTCTTCATTCTTGATTCTTACCATCCAAGGTATTAATGATTCTCCCATTCTTTGGGTATACCCACTCAAAATGTCTGTGACCTCCTACTGTGTACAATCCTCAATTATTTCCCTAAACACTGTTACCTCTTTGGTTCTCCTGTTTCTGCCTTAGTATTGGGTCTGCTTCTGCCTGAGAAGCCTCCCTTCTAACACTGTTTCCTTTTCTTGCTCTGACTTCCTTATATTTTTTTCCATTCCCTCTACTGTCCCTTTTATTATCTTCCCTGTCTTATCCCTTTCCCTCCTACTTTCATGTAGGGTAAGATGAACTTCCATACCCTATTGAGTGTCTAAGTTATTCCCTCCTGAAGCCAAGTTCAGTGAAAGGAAGACTTGCTTATTGGGTTTCACCTCCCACTTCTTCCCCTCCAAAAAAAGAGAAGCTTTTTCTTGCCTCTTTTATGTGAGATGCTTTACTGCATTCCACTTTGCCTTTCTCTTTCTCCTGGTACATTTCTCTCAATTCTTAATTTTCTTTTTCAATAATATCCTTCATATTCAGCTCGTCTTGTGCACTCTATCTCTCTCCATATATATATATATATATATACACATATATTATGCATATGTATATGTATATACATAAATATAAACACAGACATATATAATCGGTCCAACTATCCTAATACTGAAAAAGGTCTCTGGAGTCACAAATATCATATTTCCTTGTAGGAATGTAAACAGTTCAACTTTATTAAGGCCCTTATGCTATCTCTTTCCTGTTTATCTTTTCATGCTTCTCTTGCTTCCTGTATTTGAAAGTCTAATTTTCTATTCAGCTCTGGTGTTTTCAACAAGAATGCTTAGACGTCCTCTATTATATTAAAGTTTCATTTTGACCCCTGAAGTGTTACACTCAGATTTACTGGGTAGGACATTCTTGATTTTAATCCTATCTCCTTTGATTTCTGGAATATCATATTTCAAAGCCCTCTGATTTCTTCGTGTAGAAGCTGCTAAGCCCTGTGTCATTCTGATTGTGTTTCCATGATACTTGAATTGTTGCTTTCTCCCAGCTTGTAGTATTTTCTCCTTGATCTGGGAACTTTGGAACTTGGTTACAATACTGCTAGCAGTTTTCATTTGGGGATCTTTTTCAGGAGGTGACTGGTGGATTCTTTCAATATCTGCTTTCTACTCTGGTTCTACAGTATCAGGTCAGTTTTCATTCATATAATCTCTTGAAAGATGATATCTAGGATCTTTTTTTGATCATAGCTTTCAGGAAGTTTAAATTTTAAAATGATCTCCTGGAGCCATTTTCCAGGTCAGTTGTTTTTTCCAATGAGATATTTCACATTGTCTTCTATTTTTTTTTAAATTCTTATGGTTTTGTTTTATAATTTCTTAATTTTTCATAGTCATTAGCTTCCATTTGCTCCATCCTAATTTTTAAAGTGTCATTTTCTTCAGTGAGGTTTTGGACCTCTTTTTCCATTTTTCTCATCCTAATTTTTAACCAGTTTTTCTCCTCATTGGTTTTTTTGGATCTCTTTTGCCATTGATGTTAATTTAATTTAAAGGTGATATTTTCTTCAGCATTTTTTGGATTTCATTTAGCAAGCTGATCACTTATTTTTCATGCTTTTTTTTGCATTACTCTCATTCCTCTTCCCAATTTTTCTTCTCCTCTCATTTGATTTTCAAAATATTTTTTGAGCTCTTCCACGGCCTGAGACCAAGTCATAGTTTTCTTAGAACCTTTGGATCTAGGAGCTTTGGCTTTGTTATCTTCTTCTGGATGTATGTTTTGATCTTCCTTGTCACCAATGATGTAAGAAAATACCTCTTCACTGAAAAGGTAAGAACCTATAGTTGGTTTCTTTTTACCCATTTGCTCATTTTCCCAGTCAATTACTTGACTTTTGAAGCTTGTTAAGTGGAGGGCTCCAGAAGCAGCCTCCATTTCAGCAGTGGCTGCAGCTGCTCTAGGACTGGGGTCCAGAGCTGAGGCTCTGACTGGGCTGGGAATGGAGCCAGATCATGCTTCCCTCTCAACCAGGTGAGAGACCTTTCCCACTGACCTTTGAAGCTGTCTTTAGTATTTGTTTGTTGAGAAGTCTGGAATCCACAGCAGCCTCTGGCGATTCAGTCACCTAAGATCAGCTCCTACTCAGTCCACTCCAGCATGGCCCACATTAAACTGTTTTCTGCTCCCAGTCTAGTGCAAGAGATCCTTCCCGTTGCCCTTCCAGATTGTCTTCGGGTGGAAATTTGCTTGAATGTCATTTTCTCCCTTCTGATGAGCTAGAATTTGTTTAGAGCTATTTTTTACATATTTTTAGGAATTTGGGGGGAGAGCTGTAGCATACCCAGCTTCTATTTCACCATCTTGAGTAAAATCTAAGCAGTTCAATTTTAATAATTATCTTATGATTTCTCCCTCCTATTTCCCTTCTCAAACTTCTCTTGAATCTTGCATTTGAAAGTCACATTTTCTATTCAGTTCTGATCTTCACATCAAGAATCCTTGAAACACATATTTCATTGACTCTCCATTTTTCCCGCTGAAGGATTATACTAATCTCTTAATGTAGAAGCTGATAGATCTTGTGTTATCCTGCTTGTATTTCTCAACACTTGAATTGTTTCTTTCTGGCTGTTTGCAGTATTTTTCTCCTTGACCTGGGAACTCTTGAATTTGACTATAATATTCCTAGGAGTTTTCCTTTAAGATCTCTTTCTAGAGGCAATCAGCAAATTCTTTCCATTTCTATTTCATCCTCTGGTTCTAGAATATCAGGGCAGTTTTCTTTGATAATTTCTTGAAAGGTAGTTTCTAGGGTCTTTTTTTAATCATGGCTTTCAGGTAGTTCAGTGTTTTTAAAAGTATCTCTCTTGAATATATTTTCCAGGTCAGTGGTCTTTCCAACTAGATAATTCACATTGTCTTTCATTTATCCATTATTAGCTTCTGTTTTATCATTTCTTAATTTCTCATAAAATGCTTATTTCCATTTGCTCCATTCTAATTTTGAGGGAATTATTTTCTTCAGTGAGATTTTGGACCTCCTTTCCCATTTGGATTTTTAAGGTATTTTTGTCTTCATTGAATATTTTGAACTTCTTTTGTCATTTGGGTTAGCCTATTTTCAAGGCGCTATTTTCTTAAGTATTTTTGGGTCCCTTTTAGCAACCTGTTGAATTGATTTTCATGATTTTCTTGTATCACTCTAACATGATGTATCTTGTTGCTATTATATTTTAGTGCCTCTGCACTAGAATATACACATTCTGCTTTAGAATGTAGAAACATGACATTATAGTTATTTACATACCCTAAACAACTATGTAGCTATGTACTTGTCCCTGTCCTCTGACCATTCATAATTGCGTGTTCATGGGTAAGATGTAATCCTTGAAATTTCTCCAAATGGCAGGGGAATAATTAATCAATGACACATAAGTTTATGAAACCAAAATATAAATTTATTATGTAGTTCAAATTAAAATCAGAAACTTCCCAGTTTTGTCTTGTAAAAAAAGAAAAAGTTTTATTGTATCAGGTTTTTTTTCCTCAGAAGAAAGTAAGCTGTGAAATAGCTGATATTACCCAAAGTTAAGTCAATCTTTCTTAGGTTTTTTACTTAGTAGGGATATAATAACTCTTTACAGAAGAAGTGAACTGTCCTGAAATGAAGATATATTTTACTGCAAGACAGGAAATTCGATGTACATGATAAAATGCATGCAATTTGGAAGTAACTACTAAATTTGTTTACTCATGCTCCTCCAGAACATTTTGCTAGATTGGATTACAATTTTTTTAGAATAAGAACATATGTTCTATTTTTTTTAATTTATTTATTTTTCAGTTCTCAACAGTCACTTCCACAAGAATTTGAATCCAAAATTTTCTCCCCATCTCTCCACACCTTCCCACCCCAGGATAGCATGCACCCCATTTATAGGTTGGGTTACAATTTATAACTCTTCAACAAGTTCATTTGTATATTAATGTCATCTCCTCATAGAGGAGTTGTTAGACTTAGATCATTGTCATTCTGTACTCCTCCTAAAGAAGAAGTTGAATTGGAATTAATTAGAATTCTAAAGGAAAAAAATTAAAACATTTGCAGTTTGAATAATTTTTAAATGAATTTTATTTACTTTCAGTGTTCCACAATCACTACCATACAACTTAGATTGTTATTTTTCCCTCCCTTCCCCCACCCCAACTGAGATGGCATACAATCCTATACAGGTTCTACACATACATTCTTACTAAATACACTTTCACTATAGTTATGCTGTGTAGAAGAATTAAAATGAATGGGAGAAATCATCTAACAAACCAAAACGCAAAACACACACACACACACACACACACACACACACACACACACAAAATTATCTGCTACATTCTGCGATTGAATTCCATACATCTTTTTCTGAATGTGGAAGGCATTTTGCCTTAGAAGACAATTGGGAATTTTTTTTAAAGTTCTTTCATTGCTATGAAGATCCAAGTCTACCAGAAAAAACTCTCACACATTGTGGTCATTACTGTGCACAGTTCTCCTGGCTCTGCTCCTTCTGCTCAGCTTCATATTATATAAGTCTTTCCAGGCCTCTCGGAAGTCTTCCTGTTCATTATTTCTTAAAGCACAATAGTATTTCATTATGTTCATATGCCATAATTTATTCAGTCATTCCCCAATTAATGGGCATCCCCTTGATTTCCAGTTTTTGGTCACCACAAAGAGTGCTGCTATAAATATTTCTGTACGTGTCGAACCCTTTTCCATTTTTATGATCTCTTGGGAATACAGTCCTAGAAGCAATATTAGTGGGTCAAAGGTTATGCATATTTTTGTAGCCCTTTGAGCATAGTTCCAAATTGCTCTCCAGAATAGTTGGATCAGCTCACAGCTCCACCAACAATATATTAGTGTTTCAATTCTCCCACATCCTCTCCAGCACTTATCTTCTTCCTCTTCTGTCATGTTTGTCTATCTGGCAGGTGTGATGTGGTACCTCAGAGTTGTTTTGATTTACATCTCTCTAATAAAAAGTGATTTAGAGCATTTTTTCATATGACTATAGGTATCTTTAGTTCCTTCCTCTGAAAATTGCCTGTTCATATTCTTTGATCATTTATCTATTGGGGAATGACTTGTATTTTTGTACATTTGACTCAGCTCTCTGTATATCCTAGAAATGAGGCCTTTATCACCAACATTACCTGTAAAAATTTGTTCCCAGTTTTCTACATTTCTCCAAATTTTGGTTGCATTGGGTTTGGTTGTGCAAAAGCTTTTCATTTCAATGTAGTCAAAATTATCCATCTTTCACCTCCTAATGCTTTCTATCTCCACTTTATTCAAAAATACTTCACTTCTCTATAAATCTGATAAATACACTATTCCTTGCTCCACCAATATGTCCATGATATCAATTTTTACACCTAGATCATGTACCCATTTGGATTTTATTCCTGTGTATGGTGTCAGGCTTTGATCTATTCCTAGTTTCTGCCACACTTTTATCCAGCTTTCCCAGCAATTTTTGTCGAGCAGTGAGTTTTTACCCCAGAAGTAGGTGTCCTTGGGTTTATCGAACAGTAGATTATCATATTCATTGTCTATTGTGTCTTGAGTACCTAGCATATTCCACTTGTCTACTCTTCTGTTTCTTAGCCAGTACCAAGTGGTTTCGATAATTGCTGGTTTATAATACAATTTGAGATCTGGTAGCACTAGGTTACCTTCCCTAGCATTTCTTTTCATTAATCCCCTTGATATTCTGGACCTTTCATTCTTCCAGATTAATTTTGATACTATTTTTTCCAGTTCTAGAAAATAATTATCTGATAGTTTAATTGGCATGACACTAAATAAGTGAATTAATATAGGAAGAATTGTCATTGTTATTATATTGGCTTGGCTTACCCACGAGCAACTGATGTTTCTCCACTTACTTAGATCTCACTTTATTTGTGTGAAAAATATCTTGTAGCTGTATTTATACAGTCCCTGGGTTTGTTTTGGCAGGTAAACTTCCAAATAGTTTATACTGTCTACTTTAGTTTTAAATGGGACTTCTCTTTCTATCTCTTGTGGTTGGGCTTTTTTTTTTTTTTTTTTACTAATATGTAGAAATGCAGAAGCTTTGTGCAGATTTCTTTTTTAACCTGCACCTTTACCAAGGTTGTTCATTATTTCAAATAGCTTTTTACTTGAATCTCTGGGATTTTCTAAATATATCATCATATCATCTGCAAAGAGTGATAACTTAGTTTCTTCTTTGCCTATTCTAATTCTTCCAGTTTCTTTATCTTGTCTAATTGCTATAGCTTACATTTCTAGTACCATATTGAATAATAGTGGAGATAATGGACATCCTTGTTTTACACCTGATCTTATTGGAAGTGTATCTAGCTTGTCATCATTGCATGTCATGCTTGCTGAAGGTTTTAGGTAGATACTGCTCATTATTTTGTGGAAAATTTCCTTTATTCCTGTGCTCTTCAGTGTTTTTAATAAGAATGGGTGTTGTATTTTTTCAAAAGCTTTTTCTGCATCTACTGAGATAATCATGTGGTTTCTGTTAGTTTTGTTGTTGATATGATCAATAATGTTAATAGTTTTCCTAATATTGAACCAGCCCTGCATTCCTGGTATGAATCCTACCTAATCAAAATGTACTATTCTTGTGATAAGTTGCTGTATTCTTTTTGCTAAAATCTTATTTAAAATTTTTGCATCTATGTTCATTAGAGAAATTGGTCTATAATTTTTCTTCTCTGTTTTGGCTCTTCCTGGTTTAGGTATCAAAATCATATTTCTATCGTAGAAAGAATTTGGAAGTACTCCTTCTTCACCAATTTTCCCAAATAGTCTATATAATATTGGAATTAACTGTTCTTTAAAGGTTTGATAGAATTCACTTGCAAATCCATCTGGCCTTGGAGATTTTTTCCTAGGGAGTTCATTGATGGCTTGTTCAATTTTATTTCTGAGATGGGGTTGTTTAAATATTCAACTTCCTCTTCTGTTAATCTGGGCAATTGATATCTTTTAAAATACTCATCCATCTCATGTAGATTGTCAAATTTATGGGCATAAAGTTGGTCAAAGTAATTCCTAATTATTCTTTTAATTTCCTCCTCATTGGAGGTGAGTTCACCCCTTTCATTTTTGATACTGGTAATTTGGTTTTCTTCTTTCCTTCTTTTATTCAAATTGACCAAAGGTTTATCAATTTTATTAGTTTTCTCATAAAACCAACTATTAGTTTTATTTATTAGTTCATCGTTTTCTGAATTTCAATTTTTTTATCTCTCCTTTGATTTTCCTTGTTTCTAATTTGGTATTTTCTTGGGGATTTTCAATTTGTTCTTTTTCAAACTTTTTCAGCTGCATGCCCAAGTTATTGATCTCCTTTTTCTCTATTTTACTCATGTTGGCATTCAAAGACATAAAACTTCCCCTAAGAACTGCTTTTGCAGTATCTCATAAGATTTAGTAAGTTGTCTCATTATTGTCATTCTCTTGAATGAAGTTCTTGATTGTTTCTATGGTTTGTTTTTCAGCCATTCCCCAATTAATGGGCATCCCCTTGATTTCCAGTTTTTGGTCACCACAAAGAGTGCTGCTATAAATATTTCTGTATATGTCCAACCCTTTTCCATTTTTATGGTCTCTTGGGAATATAGTCCTAGAAGCAATATTGCTGGGATACTCCTTCTTTAGGATTATATTATTTAGTTTCCAATTAATTTTTGATTTATTTTTCAATAGCCTTTTCTTACATATAATTTCATTGCATTATGATCTGAGAAGGATACATTGACTATCTCTGCCTCTCTGCTCTGGACTGTGAGGTTTTTACACCCTAGAATATGGTCATTTTTTGTATATGTGCCATGTACCCCTGAGAAAATGGTATATTCCTTTCTATCCCCTTCAGTTTTCTCCACAGATCTATCATACCTATCTTATCCAGAGTTTTATTCACCTCCTTAACTCCTTTCTTGTTTATTTTAAGGTTAGATTTATCAGGTTCAGAGAGGGGGAGGTTGAGTTTTGCTGTCTATTTCTTCCTGCAACCCCCCCAACCCCTCCTCTGAGAATTTGGATGCTATACCACTTGGAGCATACATGTTTAATAATGATATTGATTCATTGTATATGGTGACTTTTAGCAGGATATAGTTTCCTTCCTTATCTCTTTTGACTAGGTCTATTTATGCTTTTGCTTTGTCTGAGATTAGGATTGCTATCCCTGCTTTTCTTACATCAGCTGAAGCACAGCATATTCTTCTCTAACCCTTACTTTTACCCTGTGTGTATCCCCTCATTTCAAATGTGTTTCTAGTAAACAGCATATTGTTGGATTATGGCTTTTAATCCATTCTGATATCCATCTCTGTTTTATGGGATAGTTCATTCCATTCACATTCACAGTTACGATTGCAATCTATGTCTTTCCCTCCATTTTCTTTCCCACCATTTGTGCTTTTAGTTCTCCCATCTCCCTTCCCCTCCTCAATAGAGTTTTCACTTTTGACCACTGCCTTCCACAGTCTTCCCTTCCTTCTTTCAGCCCCCCTCCCTTTTACTCCCCTTTACCCTTACTACTTCTTCCCCCCTTTAGCTTCCCCTCCCCTTTCTTTTCCCTTTCCCTTTTACTGCCTATAGAGCTAGTTAGATTTTTATACTTAATTTTGTTGTTCCTTCCTTGAACCAAATCAGATGAGAGTATCTCTCAAACAATGCTCCTCTCCCTCCCCTCTTTCCCTCTACTATAATATAATTTTGTACTTCTTCCTGTGATGTAATTTATCATTTTCTGTTTCCTCCTTTTTACATCTCCTGCTACAATCCCTTTGCATGTTTAAATCACATTTTTATCATCACATCATTTAATTTGTACCCGTTCCCTCTATCTATGTATATCTCTTTTATGCTTCATGATAGATGTACAGTTCTCAAAATTAGCACATATTATCCTCCCTTACATGGATGTAAACAGCTTGCCCAAATTGAGTAACAAATTTTTCTTTTTCCCTGTTTACCTTTTTACTCCTCTCTTGAGACCTGCATTTGAAGATCAAATTTTCTATTGAGTTCTAGCCTTTTTGTCAGGAAAGTCTGGAAATTCTTTATTTCATAGAATGTCCATCTCCTTGCCTCAAATGTTATGCTAGACTTTGCTGGGTAATTGATCCTTCGTTGTAGTCCCAGCTCCTTTGCCTTACAGAATATCAGATTCCAATTCCTTCAATCTTTTAATGGAGAAGCTGCCAGGTCCTATGTGATCCTGATTGTAGCTCTATTTGAATGGTTTCATTCTGTCTGTGTGTAGTACATCCTCCTTCACTTGATAGTTCTGGAATTGGGCAAAAATATTTCTTGGCATTTTTAGTTTGGGATTCCTTTCAGGAGGTGAATGAATGGTGGATTTTGTCGATGACCACTTTGCCCTCTGGATCTAGCAGTTTTACTTGATGATTTCTTGAAAGATATTGTCCAGACTCTTTGCATCATGGCTTTCTGGTAGTCTCTGGGGTTTAATAGTTTCATCATGGCTTTCTGGTAGTTTCTGGGGTTTAGTCTCCTTCTCCCATTCTCATAGGTCTCCTTTCCCAGTTGTGAAAGGTCTTCTTTCTCAGCTCTCAGAGGTCTCCTCTCATCTGTCTGAGGTCTCCTGTCAGCTCTGCCCTCCTCAATGCTGGCTCACTCCTTCAAGCCTGGCTCTCTTCACATCTGCTTTCTCAAAACCACCTACCCTTTTTTACTGTTCTATTCAGTATCTGATTGGCTAAAGCCCACATGCATATATCTGATTGGCTAAAACTCAATCCATAAAAACAGCAAAGGATCATACTTTGCTTGCTGCTACATATGTTAGAGACCATTTTGAACTTTCATCAAAAAATAAACTTGTTTTAGAGTGCTCTACTGTCTATAATTAAAATGTTACACATCTTATAGGATAAACTTTTCATTACATGATCTATGAGAGATATATTTCTCTCATTGATCAAAGGGGAGAATTAAAATGATCAATATAAATTCTGGGTCATTTTATTGTTGGTCATATTGAAAAGTCCTTGATTTTGCCTGTAACTGCATTTATCTTGTAACGTTTAAGTAATGGTACTTTGTCTCTGAACTTAGTTCAGCCTTCAGTAGTCCTGTTATGTGCTAATTGTAGAAATTTAACTCTCTTACTAATCACTGATCTGTTCTTGCTCAAGAAATTTAGCTGACTTTAGGGAATATGTTTGAACACAAAGGAGTGTCACCATGTTATCTTTCAAAAAAGTTTTGTTGCTTGTCTTGCACCTGCAATCTTAGAAGGGAAGGGGGGGAGGGTTTGTTACTAGTCTTCATTATGAAACTTCCAATCGATCATTTTGTTTCCTGGTACTCAGCTCTGTATCCAATTGTCCTCAACCATGTGATGACACCAACACTGTTCTATTCTTTGTTCTGTCATCTGCAAAACCTATAAAATGGGAAAGGTTCTTTTTCTCTGGGTCTTTAACATATATGGAGGTAATTAATTGATTAATTTATAACAGACTGCATGCCTCCTTTAATAAATGTCATCTTGCTGGAAGAATTACCTCAGTTTTTTTTTTGCTAAATTTAACTTATGACATAAGGGATTCCTTATCTCAGTCCTGCTGAAGGATGAGTTTCACAAAACCTTTTCTTTCTCTGTCTCCTCCAGATAATTCTAATCTACATTTGTATATCATAAATAAAACATAATTTTTCCCTTCATAAATAGACATACAAACTGCTGTTCTGAAGATCCTGTTTGATCATATGACAAATGAAATTTACAGAGTAGAAATGGAATACATAACAAACGTTGCAGGAATGAGAGTCCAAAATGACCTTTACAAACTGAGACTGAGAGGTTCGTAACAAAAGGGCATCAGGACAGGCTAGATTTAAGGCATACATAAATTGGTTTTTCTAACTTCAAAGCTCTAAACAAATAAGAGATATGATCAAGGTTTCATTGTCATTAATGTCCTTTATTCGTTCTAAGACCTACAGGTCTTTGATCCTATTGGGTGCTGACCTGCTCTCATCAACTTCTTGAAGATATCTACATTTAAGAGTAGAAACAGAGTGCTGGACAGTGGAATACATAAGGAAAAGTGAGTCAGGATCTTTTCTTTACCCTGAGCGAAAGAAAGAATTGGAGAATTTGGGAATCAGAACTGATGAGCACAAATGGGCTGATGGCTGGGAAACATGCATCCAAGAGAGTTGATATGGGAATCAGCCACTGATCATATTTACCAAATTGAAACAGATAAAATGAAAACATGGCATTGATTAAGTAGAAGGAGACATAGGTGCTCACCAACACCAAGATGGTGTAAGTGGCTCTAATCTCAGGTGATTTTCTTGACAAGAGGCCAGAGTTGTGAATATGCTGCACTTGTTGATGGTGCCTTTTCAGGAGACTCACCAGATAGCCACTGGCCATGACCATAAAACCCACACACAACAAATCAGGAATAGAGTATACAATTACAAATAGAGAGACTTTGACTGAGGTTGGTGTGTAATCTAAACAGAATCCTATATTCCATATCCTTGTGTTGTTATTGTTTTTGGTAAAGTTCTGCATATTCACAAACATAAAGATATTCATCAGTATATGTAGAGTCCAGCAGAAAAGAGAGAAGGGGAAAATGCACTTTGAGGTACAAGTTTTGAGTTCTGACCATGTGGAAGAGGAGATGGGAGTAAGGATGATGACCTGAAAGCCACTGAGAAGGCAGGTGATGCTGACAGAAAGACTATGGGCCACTCGGTGGAAAAAAACAATAAGTCTACACCCAACATGATCCAAGAAAATATTTAGCCCCAAAGCAACCATTGTCTGTGGAAGTCCCTTGGAAATAAGCACTAAAGAGTTGGCCAAGGCCAAGTGGGAAAAAATGGAGTCCACAGGTCTTATCCTGGTTCCACTTAGGAAACTGAAGATACAATGGCAAAGGAGGAAGATGTTTCCCAATAGACCGGCTCCTGTCTGTGTGAAGATAATACCTAGAACTAAGTCAAGAGAAACAATTGTCTCACTGACTGAAATAGCATTGTTCCCAGAGTCAGAGACAGAAGTAATAAAGAGGGGAGAGGAGATAAAGCTTTCAAACATTTGGAGAGCATTTGCTATTGGTATTGATTCAGATCTATAATGTTCAATCTGATTTATATTTCCTGAGTTTTCCATCAGCAGTGGGCAAGGGCAGATACCTAAATACTTGAAAGTAATATAAATGAAGGATCACAATTTCACTAGCCTATCAGGAGACTTTTTTTCAGTCACTGAGAGATATCAATGAGACTGGGAAATGTATGCTCAACTTTAATCTTAAAATCCACAATAGAAAGACATCTAATTCAACTCTTTATTGAAACAGGCAAAACATCAATAAGAAGCAAATATGATAAATGACAGAGCTGAACAGATTATTAAAGAAATCACATTTAATACCTTTATGAAGAAAGCTAAAAGAAAAAATGCATTATTTAAGTAAAGGTCAAAGAAAATATATCTTGTTCATATTCTAGGACAAAAGTACATAGATATATTTAGAAATGAATGAATCCTGTGCTATACTTATGGTCATATTGGACAAACAAATAATGGATCTAAGGAGAACAAATTAAAGAAATATTGACTATTTCAAGTTGTACTTCAGAAATTGCTTAGTGAAAGGTGAATTTGAAAAGAATATCAGACTGGAACAGATATTAGCAACAAAATGCCACATACAAGAATCTCAAATCAGGTAAATTGGGCACAATTTATCACACTGAAAATCCATGAGAATAGTAAGAAATTTAACCAAGAATATGTTGTTAAATATTAAAGAAAAAGAATAATATACCCAGAGAAAAGAAGAAATACTCAAAACAATGACAGAAATTAAGTAAATATTATAAAATAAAATATTTTATATTAATGTAAGAGCTGACAAAGAAAAGAATAACATGAAATGAAAAGCAATTATCAAAAATAGTTTTCATTTTAAAAAGTAACCTCAACTGACTAAATTTTGAAAGGAAAAAGGAGAGATTGTATCAAGGTAAAAATGAAAATTATTCATTGATCACTCCACAAAATTTGAAAATTTAAGTAAATTTGATAGTTTGAGAGATTCAAAACACCAAAATTACCATGACAAGAACTAGATCACATAAGCAAGCTAATCATAGAGCTTATCTGGATTAATGAGATTCCTAGATTAGTTACAGATTGAAAGAAATACTATTCAAAAATTACTGGGTATAAATTTTGTAAAATCTAATTTAAATTAAGTAAAATTTGGCATTGATGGAAAAGTCAAGGTTTTAATGGTAAATTTGATTTTATGATCGCCATTTAATCAGGAAGTAGAACATGTATAGATGTAAGCCACTTAAAAGACTTGCCTCAAAAGATGTTCCTTAGCCAAAGTGAAACTATAACCATATTTGAAACCTGATTATTGGAACTTACCATTTTGAGATGTTTGGCACTATTAAGGGACTGTTCTTCTGAGTCTAATTCCAGGTATGGATAGCAAGAAAGGCGTTCTGAGCCTCCAATTCATGATGCCAGTAAGGTGATGAGATGGTGGTATGAACTACATAGATGATCTCAAGGGAAGGGTGGGAGAGCAGCTGTTCAGCATGGACTGAGATGGGATTCTCCTGACTCAATTTCCCCACTGACACCTGGCAGACTTTAAATCTGACTGAATGAAAGTGGATAATCTAATCCTGCCTGGAATTGACATGAGTTTGGGGAGATATTGTATGCCTGCCATGTCCTTACTATTGGTGGCAATTTCCTATAGTCGAAAGGTTTGTAAGCTTAATACCAGATCTATTCAATTTTAGATTATGGGTAGGGGAACATCCAAGCTCCCAGGCATAGGACTTTAGACCAACAGCATTACGTTAGGGTCCTTTAATTCTTAGTAATACTGTGGATACATTAGTTCAAGAGATTGTGAAGTTAGCAACATAAATATTATCTGTGTCTCAGTTGGTTAATGCTTTAAAAAATAATTCTTTTGTGGTCCATATGGTAAATGCTTTAAAAAGATGTATCACCTGACCAAAAGTTTGATTTGCTGTATCTGTTATAAACTGCATTAAAAATAAATAAATAAATGAATGAATGAATGAATGAATAAATAATGGATGAGAGTACTGAGAAAATATATGAAAATTGGAAACTGAGAGGCAGCATTTGCTTTTCCAAACGTGCAAGAAGTGTAATACTCCATTACATATTAACACAATTAAGAGAACATTAAGGTCCCATAGCTAGAGTGACTGCCCAGGAATCCAGAACAGATATGCTGAAGTGTGCCCTTTGAGACATTGTGACTTGTGCCACTGAACCAGTCACTTACCTTTGCACCATCCCAGACAGGTCTCTTAGTTTGAGAAAGATAGTGATTTATGGTGGGAGGGCAATTTCCTTACTGAGAGTCTTTATACCAAAGAAACCTCAGACAGAGGCAAATACTACTACTATTTCTAATGCCTACTACTACTACTACCACTTCTACTACACTACTACTACTACTCTACTATTCATAGTACTACCACTACAATTATTAATACTTCTTTCTTGTTAACTATTACTGTTGTTGCTATTGTTACTAGTGGTGGTATTATTTTAGTTGTTGACACTATTATTAATGTTAATATAAAAATAAATCGTTCAAAAATGGAACTAAAAAGATTGTGTGTAGAAGAATTGTTTCATGATTTTAAGAAAAAGGGAAACCAAAAGGAAGAAAGCAGGTGCATTAAATTACATTGAAATGTGAGGAATCAGTGGAGGAAGTTGGTTTTCTTATTGAGGAAGTCATATGAAGAATGTGATATTCAGAGTAAAAACTGACTTCACATCCCTGTTGTGCAAACAACTAATAGTGGTATGACATTGAACCAATCGTTCTAGGCTGAATTTTCTCACATACAGCCCACATGATAGGTGATTATGAATGCCCTTCCTCCTTTCTCTTCCTCAACAAAATAAGGAGGTTGCAGTTAATTATACCAGAACTACCCTTTGGACCCAAATCTAATGGCTGTATTAAGTCTAAGACAAAGGAAAAATGAAAAGAAGCAGAAAGGATTTTCTCTGTAATCTTCTAAAAAAAATTGTATTAACTACTCAAAGTAGAGTAGAAGTTCCTTGAAAGAAGTCATCGTGTTTCTCTTTTTATCACCATCAATAGAAAAAAATTACTCTTCCATTGTCCATTTGGACTGGCAGATTGTGAACCTAGACGATGTCTTTCTTCAGTTATCTAAGGATACCTCTGAAGGATTGAAGATTTTTTTATAAGTACTCTGAGTCTTCATCTGCTATGATCTCCACAATAAACTAATTGGGATAATTCAGTGATCATTTAGAAAAGGTATTTCCTAAGAAAGACTAAAATGAACAAATAACTAAAGAATCTACAACATACTAGTAGTTTTCTAGAGCTAGCATTGCTCCCAATGACTCTGCTAATGACACCAGTTGTAGGTGGAAACTCTTAAGTCTCTGATGCATCTTCCTGTCACCTGATCATTTTCTTCTTTGGTCTAAGTTCTCCTAATATCAATAAATATTAAACACAAGGCAAATAGTATTAACATGTGTTCACAGAACACATGTTGACTCAATGAGACAATGGCAGGTGTTAGATCTTCCCATTCAGTAACTCATAACAGGACTGCATACACTAACTTCCAGGAAAGGATATTCTGACTGTATGAAAACCTTCTTTTAATTCAATATCTTTTGAGTCATTAGTCCAGCCAATTCCTTTATCAATTAGGAGACATTTACCACTAGCACAGTACCCTTAGCTACACAATATCTACAAATGAACTCCCCAAAACTCCATATATTGGAATTAGTGCAGGCAGAGGATGTCAGTACCTTCTCTCTATAACCTCCCAGGAATGGTAAAAAGCATCCAAGAACAGGAAAAGATTTTTTTTGTTTGTGTTGTCAATGCAGCTCTTAAAATACACTCTATTTGGTTAATGATCTTTATTTTAAATTAAATATTAAGAACAATATATCTCTCAATTTCAGAGGGGGAAACACTTTTACCTATCAAATATCACACTTTTTGATATAGAAAACAATAGATTTAATTTACGACATTGTTTGGGGTAAATATACTTATACTTATGTAAATATTGATGTGTGAGAATTATAAGATAGAATAAGGAAAAAAGAGGAAAGGAGGAATACAGGGAGAAAGATCTGAATGTATATTTAAATACAGATACCACTGGCTTGATTTTTTTTAGCTCTTGGGAAGGAGAACTGCTGAATTAAGAAATACACTAAAGTATTTCAATGTATGAAGAATGATTAAAAAAAATATTGAAACCAAATTAAACAGGTAATACTTGAGTCACAAATAGACATTATACTTTTCAATGTCATAAATTTCAACAGAAGTGGGAAAAGGTTCTTTCTCTGTTTCTTCTCTCTCTTTCTCTCCTTTTCTCTCTCTCCCTCCTTCCCTTGCTCACCCTCCTTTTTCTTTTTTTTAATTTATTTAACTTTTTACATTCATTTTCACAAAATTTTGGGTTCCAAATTTTCTCCCCTTTTATCCCCTCCCCCCACCCCAATACACCGAGCAATCTAATTTTCCCTATCTCCAATCTGCCTTCTCTTCTATCATCCCTCCCTTCTCTTGTCTCCATCTTCTCTTTTCTCCTGTAGAGCCAGATGACTTTCTATTCCTCATTAACTGTATGTTTTCTTTCCTAGTAGCAACAACAATACTAAACAGTTGTTCCTAAAACTTTGAGTTCCAAATTCTCCCCATCCCTCCCTCCCCACCCATTCCCTTTGGGAAGGCAGGCAATTCATTATAGGCCATATCTGTGTAGTTTTGCAAATGACTTCCATAATAGTCGTGTTGTGTAAGACTAACTGAATTACCCTCCATCCTAACCTGCCCCTCATTGTTTCTATTCTCTCTTTTGATCCTGTCCCTCCCCGAGTGTTGACTTCAAATTGCTCCCTCCTCCCATTGCCCTCTCTTCCATCATCCCCCCCTTACTTATCTCCCTCTCCCCCACTTTCCTGTACTGTAAGATAGGTTTTCATACCAAAATGAGTGTGCATTTTATTCCTTCCTTTAGTCAAATGTGATGAGGGTAAACTTCTTGTTTTTTTTTTTTCAGCTCTCCTCTTTTTCCCTCCACTAAAAAGTCTCCTGCTTGCCTCTTAAATGTTAGATGATTTCTCCCATTCATTTTAATTCTTCTACACAGCATAACTATAGTCACCCTCTTTCTTCCCCCTACCTTTCCCTCTCACCATTTACCTTAATTTCTTTTAAGATATGGTCCCATCCTATTCAATTCACTCTGTGCTCTCTGTCTCTGTATGTGCGTGCATGTGTGTATGTGTGTGTGCATGCATGCATGTACATGTGTGTGTGTGGTCCCACCAACTACCCAGATACTGAAAAGTTTTAAGAGTTACAAAAAAAATATGGAATGCTTCACGAATTTGCATGTCATCCTTGCGCAGGGGCCATGCTAATCTTCTCTGTATCGTTCCAATTTTAGTATATGTGCTGCCAAAGCGAGCACTCACCCTCCTTTTTCTTATAGTATTATCAAGAGAGATGCAATTATATCTTTTGCAACCCTTGAAGCATTCATCTGAAGAGTTTTCACTCTTTCTACCCTTTGCCTTCATTGATCAGAGTAGAGATAAATGGAAACCTATCAAAATTACCAATCCAAAATACAAAGAAATACGGTTGACAGCTTTTACTCTATTCCGAATGTATGTTCTTCCTCCACTGCCAAAGACCATACCATCAGAGAAATGACATGACTTGCACTTGACTTTGTTTTCAGTGAGGGAGGGCTGTGCAGGTCACCAGCCTCACTTCTCCTCAAGAGTCATCTGAATCCATAGACCAGATATTCATCGGGATGACTGGAGATGACATTGGATGAGGTAATTGGAGTTAAGTGACTTGCCCAAGGTCACACAGCTAAAGAGTGTCAAATGTCTAAGGTGAGATTTGAACTCAGGTCCACCTAACTCCTGCACTGGTGCTCTATGCACTGCACCACCTAACTGCTCCATTAGTCAATTGCTATGCCAAATAATAACAAATGAGAAAGAAACAAGTTAAAAAGAAACATGGTTTTGATCTCTTTTATTCTCCTTAGAGGCTCACAGTAAAAAATCTTTTATTAGCATCCTAAATTCCCATGTCCAGTGTTATTATGGGAATTTAGACAAAAATCAAAACAAAAACAGAAAACCAACAAAAACAGAACAGAGGGAGAAGAGTAAATAGAGTGACAATTGCTTTAATTAGTAGATCTTCCATGTACATCTGTGATTTGCCGTTTTCATTTTTAAAATCTTGTAAATAGGTCAACTTTTCCAATTCAAATTACCATACATCTTTCTATTGCTAAGTGAAATCAGCTATAATATTCCTGTGCCCTTTATTACAGATGAAAGATTAAGAATTTTATAGATAATCCTGATTTGCCCATACTTGCTTGCCATAAAATGTTTCACTATAAATTCCAATGTACTTCCAAGGTTGGGTTTACTCTGCTGATTACACATGGTCTACTTTATTTGCACACTGAATCACAGTCTTTGAAAAGGTCACCTTAATTTTCATCTGGACTATCCTCATCTTAGACTGGAGCCACCATGAGAGGGTCATCCTGAAAGGATCAAAATAATAAGTTCCAAAGGAAAACCTGTGCCCAAACCTTTCTCCCAGGAACATGGAAGACTGCTTATATTCACTGACACAATTTCTCAGGAAGATTTCTATTGTTTTGTCTTAATTAATTTTAATGTAATTTTAGCTTAAGAATTTTGAAGTAACATCACACAAGCAAATATATTTTAAAAGGAAAGTGATACTACTCTAGAAGACAAAAAGGCTTGATCAGAAACAGGGAAGTATGGCAGGCATAAGAAAACTTACCTATGATGTTCACTTCCAATGAGCTAGTTTCATTTCGATCATTCTGTGGCCTTAGAGGACTAGAAGTCATCTCATTTATAAACTGCTGGGGAAATTTTAATCTTGGTTCCAAGAGAAACAAAGGAAATTTCAGAGACTAACTGAAAAGGAAGGAAGTTAATTTGAAATTACCTTAGGGTGCCTCTCACTGAACAGTGAATCTTCAATCCAATAATTTGTCTTTAAATGAACCTGGGACTCAATATTGAACCTTTCTAAGAAAGAAAGGACCAGGACTTCTCTGGTCACTTCCCACTCTAACCAATCAACAAAGAATACTAAAAGAATAGTAGAAATATTCATTCCTGAACATATGATTTATGAATCTATAGAATAAGAGGGCCTGGATATAATGAAAGGTGGACTTGGGATTGAAAACATATCTGGGAGAATATGTACAAGGTACTATAAGGAGTACTAGAAGTCAGAAGACTAATCATGAGAGTGCTACAGAAGCTCAGACAGGCTGCAATGGGGACTTGGAGTAGGAGGGAAGACCTGTACAATGACAACGTCTCACGAGAATTCTGAGGGGAAATGTCAGAGCTTTCTTCAGCATTCCTTCCCTCTTGACAGCAAATGGAGGATTTGGATTCTACTCTTACTCCCTTTTTCATCTGCAGGAATAGAGATTCTGCTCTACCTCTAAGTCCCTGATGCTAAGAATAAGGTGTAGGAAGACACTCACAATGCTGTGCTCTGCCAGTCAGAGGATAGATATGGGAGGGGGAAGACAAAAGCCAGTTATAGGCTCAAGATTCTGTCTGTCTGCAGAGGTGAGATCATCTTGTCAGTTTCAAGACAATGAATCTTGATTTCATGGGACCTCTGGAGTGTCACTAAAGACTTGAACTTTGTCCCAGGTGTAAATCATCATCAGCCATTGTTTTTGATTAATGATAATACACCCATCAGCAATAATTAACAAAAATGAGTATAGGCAAATATTATTAAAAATACAGCTGGGAGCAGCTTGAGAGAGAGAGTTTTGCAGATTCCCAGGGAGAGAGGGATTTGATTCCCTTTAGGAAAGAAGGTGAAGAGAACATGGAAGCCCTGGTGACAGCACCTTCAGGGTTTTTCTTGGACTGGTCTGAATTTTCAAACCATTCCTGAGCTTCATCTGCTGAGAATCTTCTCTCCTACTTATTTCAATTCCCATCTTACCATTTGTGTCACTGACTATGACTTCCTGCCTAGGGCCAATATAATTAAAGATGCTGTGTGTCCTGGTGGTCATTCGAATTATCACACATTTTATTTTTATTTTTTAAAGCCTTCTCCTCTACTTAATGATGAAAACAAAGCATAAGCAGCTACATAAAATCTTGAATTGTAGGTAGAGAAGTAGAGATCCACTCCTTCTGTAAAAATTGTGTGTGTGTGTGTGTGTGTGTGTGAATCTTCAAGGTAAAGAGTTTTCAAGTCAGAAGCGCTGTGTTCATATTCCAACTCCAAAACTTAATAGCTTCATCATCCTTGCTGAATGAACTTACCTGATTCATGTTTATCTTTCCTATATGATGGCTGTCAAATGATGGTTGTCAAAGATCAGATAAATAGATACAAATAAAAAATTAAAAAAAGAGGAGAGTGGAAAGAGTCAGACTTGAGTTCAAATCCTCTCTTTGACATGGGTGAATTCACTTAATCAATCTATGTTCCAGTTTCTTCATCATCAAACCTGATTTTTCCACCTTCTTCCTGCTGTTCTGGCCCAGAGTGGTCACCCTCTGCTTTCTTTCACTTCTAGGGCCCTTTCATGCTTTGATTTCCTCCATTAGAATGCAAGTTTTCTAAGGGCAGAAATTGTCTCATTCTGTTTTTCCAAGAACATCAGGCAAGGCATTGAATTGGTCACAAAATCTATGGAAGTCCCATTTCCTTCCAGTTGGGAGTAAAGAAGCTAACAGCACATCAAATGAGATCATATTTAATGGGCACATAGTAAATGACATATAAATTCCAATGGTGTTGTTGTTAAATGAAACTTCAGATGGAGAGGCTAATGTTTTTCATTTTCTGTGTAGCACAATAGATTTTTGGCAAACTTTCCAGAGGAAAAGAAAAGGGAAAAAATGGAGAGGAAGACACAGGACAACTGCAGAAGCCAGTATTTGTGACACCTACAGTGCCTGTCTTCAAAACTATGAGCTATGACCCCTCATATGTGTGACTATAGAAGAAACCCTGAGAACGATAATAAAGAGAGTAAAAGAAGGGGAAGTCATTTCTGTACCTCTGCCTTGTGTCTACTTAATAATGTATGTTTTAATCCTGGTAAAGAATATGTTTGAAAATATGAAGTGGTTTTTTTTTTTGAGAACACCCATGGATAATTATGTCCTTAAGTAGGATGAAGAGAGAAGTTTGTGGATGAGGAAATGAGAGGGAAGACAAACATGAAGGAGCACAAGTCAAGCAGTTTGTTACTAAGAGACATGCAATTGTGGGTCTCCCAAGCTCTTAAGTCCCATGGGAAAGAAAAATAGTGGACAAGCCTTCTGGTGAGATGCAAACCCATACTGAGAGCACAAAGCTCTCTCTCCCTTTACATCTGATAGTAGAAGATTCACAGGGACTAAGTAAGAGGGGAACCATTTTTTTCAATTATTAATTATTTATTATTAGTTTTCAACTTTCACTTCCACAAGATGATGAGTTCCAAATTTTCTCCCCATCTCTGTCCTCCCCCACCTAAAGATGGCATGCATTCTGATTACCCTTTCCCCAATCTGCATTCACTTCTATCAATCCCCCTACTTCTCTTATCCCTTTCCCCTTCTATTTTCCTGTAGGGCAAGATAGATTTCTACATCTCATTACCTGCGTATTTTATTTCCCATTTGGATATAAAAATAATTTTTAACATTGATTTTTCATGCTTTGAGTTCCAGATTCTCTTCCTTTCTTCCTCCCCACGCGTCCTCAAGGAGAAGGCAAGCAATTCAATATAGATTATACATGTTTAGTCAAGCAAAACTTGTAATAGTAATGTTGTGAAAGACTAAGTACTTTTCCTTCCATCACACTCCCCCATTGATTCTATTATCTCCTTTTACTCTGTCCCTCCTCAAAAGTGTTTTTTTCTGATTGCACCCACCCTCAACAAATCTACTGGCCCTTCTAACATGTGCCCCTCCCCTTAATGAACTTCCTCTCTACTTTCCTATAGGATTAGATAGATTTCCATACTGAATTGACTGTTTATATCATCCCCTCCTTTAGAGAAATCCAATGAGAGTAAGGTTCACTCATTCCCTCTCACCTCCACCCTCTTCCCCTCCACTGTGGAAGGTTTTGCTTGCTTCTTTTGTGTGATATAATTTATCCCATTGTACTTCTCCCTTTCTCCTTCCCTCAGTACATTCCTCACTCATCCCTTAATTTTTTTTAGATATCATCCCTTCATAGTCAATTTACTCCATGGATATACCCATATATACACATATGAACATAAAAATATGTATACACACATATAGATAATACATAAATATAGACATATATAAGCATATGTATATATGTATATTTATATGTGTATATAGATACAGATATAGGTACATATATGTATGTGTCTATATATGTGTATATGTATGTGTGAATGTATATGTATATATGTTTGTGTATGTAAAAGTATGTGTACATAAATAATATATACACATATAGATAATATAAATGAATGTATATATGCGCACATACATAAATGCATGCATGCATGTACATAGACATATACATGCATATATATGTGTATTTATATGTGTATACATACATACATAGGTATACATACATGAATATGTCTACAATACACATATTCCCTCCAACTACTCTAATACTAAAAAAGGTCCCCTGAGTTACAAATATCACTTTTCCATATAGGAATGTTAACAGTTCAATTTAATAAATCCCTTATAGTATCTCTTTTCTGTTTACCTTTTCATGTTTCTCTTGAGTCTTGTATTTGAAGTCAAATTTGCTATTCATGTTTGGTCTTTTCATCAAGAGTGATTGCAAGTCCTCTATGGCATTGAATATCCATTTTTCTCCTGAAGGATTATATTTAGTTTTTCTGGGTAGGTGATTCTTGGTTTTAATCCTAACTCCTTTGTACTCCAGAATATCATATTTCAAGTCCTCCAATCTCTTGATGTATATATGTATACATATATGTATATACCTAAACACATATATACATTATACATGTATAATCATCTTCCATCTTCATTTTGATGTTTCCTATTGAAAAGTTGATTCCACACCCTCATCCTCCATGGCACCTGTCTTAAAATTACCTCATGTTTTGTCCCCCTAAATTTAACCAATTTGAACACATCCTCACATTTTATTCTATCTATTAAGCCTCTAACTTTCTTCAGAATACAATCTTTTTTGAAGAAAGTGACTACCTCTATTAGCATCATTCTTGGTATGTAATTAGCATAAAAATATTGATTCTTACCATATTTTTTAACCCAAAATTGCAAATAATGCAACAACTCCTAAAACAATGACTAAGAAACCTGAAGGAGCAAAATATCTCTTTCAATAATAGTTCTAATGGAGCACTTCTCACAGCATCCACGTCTCCTTTGATGCAACTCTATAGCCAAGGAAATCAGGAGCATTCTATGCTATTTGGTCTTTGGGCCAAGAACTGACTGGAGACTGGACTGTCTGTGATTTTGTAGGAAGCGGATTTCAACTATGCAGATTATATAATGCCTTGTCAGTTTGGATAAATCCAGAGGTTCTAATCAAACCATTATTTGGGAGGGGAAGGACAGAAGGGATTAATAAACTGGAAATTAAAGTAAAAAAAAATCTGTTTGCTTTCCCCCTGGGGGTAGTTAAAGTAACAGTTTCATTCATTTGACACCATGGTTATGAAAAGTGAACATTTTCTATAAATCTATGGAAAACATATAACTATGGAACACATATTGGACTACAATGGAGGTAAGAAGGCTAAAAGTGTTTTGTTTTGTTCCCATACTCAGATGTTTGTTTATTCCCAAACTATTACAATTTATGCTAGAGTTCTTCTGGGCTCTGGGAGGGATATAAGAGAAAGGACTAGGATACAGCATAAGTAGTGAAAAGGATAAACTTTCAACTGCCTTAACGGTAAGAGATATAAAGGCAGGCATCACCTAATGGAAGTTGTTTAGAAATGCAAAGGAAGAAATTGGAGAAGTCAGAACACAGACTTCAGTTTCAATTTGGGGGGGGAAGCTAGTCAAAATTTAGAATGAGACAGGATCATTTATTTTAGTAAATCTTATGAATTCAGTAAAGAACCAAAGCCCAAGACAGAGCTATAGAGATTGGGAGCCAATGAGGTTAAGAATAGATGGATAGTTGGGAGTCATGGGGATTTTGGAGGCAGAAGTAAGGTAGGCAGAATATATAAGTAGGGAACAAAGATCACAGGGTCATAGGATCTATGATCTAGAAGACACCCTCCAAGTCATGAATTAATATCCAGTTCTTCTACATAAGAAAACTGACTCATTATGACCAGAGGAGAATTTGAGAATGAAACAAAACTACAGATAATGATGTATTTTAACAATTATGCATTGTTCTACTGGTCCTGATTCTTTCGGTTCATAAAATGTCTCCTTATTGCTAAAATGTTACGGTTAAACTCTGGTATTAATGATTGAAGAAGGGTAAGCTATGGTTAAAGTGCTTTTTGTTCTCTCTACATTCACGAAGCTTTTCTCCAGTATGAATTCTCTGATATTTAGTAAGAGATGAGCTGAAGATAAAGGTGAACTATGCTGTATTCATTACATTTATATGACTTGTCTCCAGTGTGTAGTCTATGATATGGAGTAAGTGATGAGTTTTCATTGAAGCTTTCCCATATTCATAGGGTGTTTCTCCAGTATGAATTATTTAATGTTTACTAAGGAATGATGTATCACCAAAGGTTTTCCCACATTCATTACATTCATAGGGTTTCTCTCTAGTATGTGTTGGGCATGATATACTTGAGACCTCAAGACTTTCTCACTCTCGCTGCATCTGTAAGAAATTAGACAGAAGATTTATTAAGTGAACAAATAAATGAAAGTTTAGGGGAAGGATATGAAAGAAAATAAGAAAGACATATTTTTATTCACACTATAGGAGACATATAAAAGAACTGAACATTTAAGTATGTTGACAAAAACTTTTAAGGGAAGTTTTGGCTTTGTTCAAATGAGAAATGGGTGAGAAACTTTTGTGTATTTATTTTTGTGGAAACAGTAGTAATAACAGTTGCACCTTGATTTTAAAAGAGAAAATTTATTGAGAGCTATGAGTAAACAGAAAGCAATGGGTTCTTTCTGAGGTTATAGAATCCAGATTTGAACTAAATTGAAACATATTTTTCAGTGGGATGATTGGGGTAAATTGAAACCTGTATCAGACTGCCACTTTTAACTCGTTGACACTGAATTATCCTGAAGTAATTGACACCATAATATAAAACTCTTAAAATAGATGGTCCTTATAAAATATGATACTAAAAAACTAAAATTATAATTTGAGATTCTGGGTGATAAAATTTGGAAAATAGGTTCAGATGTGATCAATTATTTTCTGATCTCATTTTTAGCAAAACATATCTTTTCTAAGAGGACAGTTAAGATATGTCAGAACTTATTGTACTATTTGACATTTAGAAGAATTGTTTCAAAAATGCACAGATCTGCAAATTTCTCAATAAATTAATTATTTCAAGTTATGTTTAGAAATCTCTGATGTTGATAAAGATTATTTGTTGTTGTTGAGGTATTTTTCAGTCATGTTCAACTATTTGTACACAATTTGGAGTTTATATGACAGAAATACAAGACTGATTTTCCATTTGTTTCCCCAGTTCATTTCACAGATGAGGGAAATAATGCAAAAAAGAATTAAATGACTTACCAACAGTCATATAGCTAGCAACTGTATGAGACTGGGTTTGGATTCATCAAGATGATTCCTTCTGAATCCAAGCCAGGGCTCTATCCACTACATTACCTAGTTGCCCTAGAATAGTAAAAAAAAATTATACCTAGTATTTATTTGATAATTCATTGTAATAGAAAAAAAATGGCCAAGTGATAAATTATTTTTCAATCTGGATTCTTTGGGGTGATAGATTAAACTATTCTAGAACTTTTCTTTCTTAAAAAGAATGATGTGGCCTATATGAAAATGTCCATTTGAAAATTCAAGATACAATAATAATAATAATAATAAACAATAATAATAATGTTTTGGGTGTGAATTGGATCTAGCAGAAACCTCTTTGTTCTTGAACGTTTTGTCTTCATCTGTGTAATGATGAGTTGTGAGATCTTACCAGAGCTGAAAATGGAGATTTTTTTTATTTTTTTAAATGTTTATTTAACTTTAGTTTTCAGCATTCATTTCCACAAAACTGAGTTTAAATTTTCTCTTCATCTCTCCCCTCTCCCCACCCCAAAATTCCATGCGTTGAAATTACCCCTTCCCCTAATCTGCCCTCCCTTCTCTCACACCTCTCTCTTCCTTTGTCCCCATCTTCTCTCTTGTCTTGTAGGGCAAGATAAATTTCTATACTACATTACTTGTATTTCTTATTTCTCAGTTGTATGTAAAAACAATTCTCAACATTAGTTCCTAAAACTCTGAGTTCCAATTTCTCTCCCTTCCTTCCTCCCCACCCATTCCCACTGACAAGGCAAACAGTTCAATATAGGCTGTGTATGTTTTGGAAGTAGTTTTGCAAACGACTTTCATAATAGTAATGTTGTATAAGACTAACTATATTTCCCTCCATCCTATCCTGTCCCCATTTATTCTATTCTCTCTTTTGACCTCCCCTAAAGTGATTGCTTCTTATTACTCCCTCCTCCTATTTGCCTTCCCTTCTATCATACCCCTACCCTTACCCTTCCCCCCACTTTCATGTAGTGTAAAATAAATTTTCATACCAAATTGAGTGTGCATATTATTCCTTCCTTGAACCTAATATGATGAGAATAAGGTTCACTTTTTCCCTCTCACAACCCCACTTTTCCCCTCCTTTGAAAAAGCTTTTTCTTGTCTCTTTTATGACAGATAATTTGCCCCATTCCATTTCTACCTTGCCCTTCCCAATATATTCCTCTCTTGTCCCTTAATTATTTTTTTAGATATCATCTCTTCCTATTTAAGTCACCCAGTGCTCTCTGTCTATATATGTATGCGTATATATATGCATCTATGTGTGTGTATAATCCCTCCACCTACCCAAATACTGAGAAAAGTTTCAAGAGTTGCAAATATTGGGGTGAGGAGCCAAGATGGCGGAGTAGAAAGACTCATGTATGCTAGCTCCGAATCCACAGACCATAAATTTCCTGTAGGAAGAACTTCCCACAAATTCTGGATCACTGCAAGGCACACAGAAACACAGTGGAAGAGATTTCCATTCCAGAGAGCCCTGGAGAGCGGTCCCCAGGGTCCGTCGCACCGCAGAAAGTGGAGCCCACCCCAGCGCTGCCCTGGCCACGGCCCCAGAGGAGCAGATCCAAGCAGGCTTCAGGCACGAAACCTTCGGTGGCCGGGAAGGTCCCTCCACCCACAGGCGCTACAGGTCAGTGAGAGAGACGTCTAGGCTGGCCAAGAGGGGAGCAGGGTGTCTCCGTGGCTCGGACCCCCTTGGGAGGCAGCTGCAGAGGGAGCAGCAGAGGCAGCAGTGGTGGTGCAGGACTCCCAGAGCAGCAGGCAGAAGTTCAGATGTCTGCACAAACCCCGTGAGAGAGCTGAGCTTGGGAGGCGGCCCTGCCCCCACCCACTCCATTACTGAAGGTCTCTGCATAAAGCCCCTGAGGGAACTGAGCCTGGGAGGTGGCCCTGCCCCCACCCAAGCAGCAGAACTTAAGCTCACATTGAATAGCAGCTGTTCCCCCCAACCCCCCGTGTATAGCCCTGAGACTGGGAAGCAGCATTTGAATCTCAGACCCCAAGCACTAGCTGGGCAGATCTAGGCAGGGGTGGAGAGGAATCTCCAAAGTCAGGTAACTGGCTGGGAAAAATGCACAGAAAGAGGAAGCAGAATAAGACCATAGAGAGCTACTTCATGGGGGAAGAGATGTTCCTTCCCCCTTCATTTCTGATGACAAAGTACAATGCCTGCCATCGGAGAAAGACATAGAGGTCGGGGCCTCTCTATCCCAGACATCCCAGGGGGATGTCCGGTGGGCTCAGGCCATGGAAGAGCTAAAAAAGGATTTTGAAAATCAAGTTAGACAGGTGGAGGAAAAACTGGGAAAAGAAATGAGAGAGATGCAAGAAAAGCATGAAAAACGGGTCAATACCTTGCTAAAGGAGACCCAAAAAAATGCTGAAGAAAATAACACCTTGAAAA
Source organism: Bettongia penicillata ogilbyi (assembly GCA_023548195.1). NCBI lineage: Eukaryota > Metazoa > Chordata > Mammalia > Diprotodontia > Potoroidae > Bettongia > Bettongia penicillata. Next base: position 284,611 of record JAJHZJ010000955.1, read on the forward strand.
ATAGGCTCACTCAATTGGCAAAAGAGGTTCAAAAAGTCAATGAGGAGAAGATTGCTTTCAAAAGCAAAATTAGCCAAATGGAATAAGAGGTTCAAAAGCTCACTGAAGAAAATAGTTCTCTCAAGATTAGAATGGAACAGATGGAGTCTAATGACTTTATGAGAAACCAAGAAATCATAAAACAAAACCAAAAGAATGAAAAAATGGAAGAGAATGTGCACTATCTCACTGGAAAAACAACTGACCTGGAAAAGAGATCCAGGAGAGACAATTTAAAAATTATGGGACTACCTGAAAGCCATGATCACAACAAGAGCCTAGACATCATCTTTCACGAAATTATCAAGGAAAACTGCCCTGAGATTCTAGAACCAGAGGGCAAAATAAGTAATGAAGGAATCCATCAATCACCGCCTGAAAGAGATCCAAAAAGAGAAACTCCTAGGAACACTGTGGCCAAATTCCAGAGTTCCCAGGTCAAGGAGAAAATCTTGCAAGCACCTAGAAAGAAACAATTCCAGTATTGTGGAAATACAATCAGGATAACACAAGATCTAGCAGCTTCTACATTAAGGGATCGAAGGGCATGGAATAAGATATTCCAGAAGTCAAAGGAACGAGGACTAAAACCAAGAATCACCTACCCAGCAAAACTGAGTATAATACTTCAGGGGAAAATATGGTCTTTCAATGAAACAGAGGACTTTCAAGCATTCTTGATGAAAAGACCAGAGCTGAAAAGAAAATTTGACTTCCAAACACAAGAATGAGAAGAAGCATGAAAAAGTAAACAGCAAAGAGAAGTCATAAGGGACTTACCAAAGGTGAACTGTTTACATTCCTACATGGAAAGACAATATTTGTAACTCTTAAAACGTTTCAGTATCTGGGTAGTTGGTGGGACCACACACACAGATGTACACACACACACACACACACACACATGTACATGCATGCACGCACACACACATACACACAAGCATGCACTGAGACAGAGAGCACAGACTGAATTGAATAGGATGGGACCATATCTTAAAAGAAATTAAGGTAAATGGTGAGAGAGAAATGTAGTGGGAGGAAAGAGGTGAAATGGAATGGGGTAAATTATATCTCATTCAAGAGGCAAGCAGGAAACTTTTTAATGGAGGGAAAAAGAGGAGAGCTGAGAAAAAAACAAGAAGTTTACCCTCATCACATTTGACTAAAGGAAGGAATAAAATGCACACTCATTTTGGTATGAAAACCTATCTTCTAATACAGAAAAATGGGGAAGGAGGAGATAAGCAGGGAGGGAGGAATGATGGAAGGGAGGGCAATGGGAGGAGGGAGCAATTTGAGGTCAACACTCTTGGGGAGGGACAGGATCAAAAGACAGAATAGAAACAATGGGGGGCAGAATAGGATGGAGGGAAATACAGTTAGTCTTATACAACACGACTGTTATGGAAGTCATTTGCAAAACTACACAGATATGGCCTATATTGAATTGCCTGCCTTCCCAAAGGGAATGGGTGGGGAGGGAGGGAACTCAAAGTTTTAGAAACAACTGTTGAGTATTGTTCTTGCTACTAGGAAATAAGAAATACAGTTAATGGGGAATAGAAAGTCATCTGGCCCTACAGGACAAAAGAGAAGATGGGGACAAGAGAAGGGAGGGATGATAGAAGAGAGGGAAGATTGGTGATAGGGAAAATTAGAATGCTTGGTGTATTGGGGTGGGGGAGGGGATAAATGGGGAGAAAATTTGGAACCCAACATTTTGTGAAAATGAATGTAAAAAGTTAAATAAATAAATAAATTTTAAAAAAATTTTAAAAAAAGAAAGACAAAAAAAAGTGTTGCAAATATCTTTACATGAAGGAGTGTAAACAATTCAACTTTAGTAAGTCCCTTATGATTTCTCTTTCTTATTGACCTTTTCATGCTTCTCTTGATTTTTGTATTTCAAAGTGAGATTTTCTATTCAGCTCTGGTCTTTTCAACAAGAGTACTTGAAAGTCCTCTATTTCATTGAATGACCATTTTTTCCCCTGAAATATAATGCTCAGTTTTCCTGGGTAGCTGATTCTTGGTTTTTATTCTAGTTCCTTTTACTTCTGGAATATCATATTCCAAGCCCTTCAATCCCTTAATGTAGAAGCTGCTAGATCTTCAGTTATTTTGATGGTATTTCCACCTTTCTTGAATTGTTCTTTCTAGATATTTGCAATATTTTCTCCTTGACCTGAAAACTCTGGAATTTGACTGCAATATTCTTAGGAGCTTCTCTTTTTGGATCTCTTTCAGGAGGGGACTGGTGAATCCTTTAAGTATTTACTTTGCCCTCTGGTTCTACAATTTCAGGGCAGTTTTCCCTGATGCTTTCATGAAGGATGATACCTAGGCTCTTCTTTTGATGATTCCTTTCAGGTAGTCCCATATTTTTAATTGTCTCTCCTCGATCTATTTTCCAGGTCAGTTGCTTTTCCCAATGAGATATTTCACATTATCTTTTATTTTTTCATTCTTTTGGTTTCATTTTGTAATTTTTTAATTTCTCATAATGTCATTAGCTTCCATCTGCTCCTTTCTAATTTTTGAAGAATTATTTTCTTCAGTGAGGTTTTTGAACCTCCTTTTTCATTTGGTTAATTCTTCTTTTTAAGCGTTCTTCTCCTCACTGGCTTTTTGGACCTCTTTTGTCATTTAAATTAGTCTATTTTTAAATGTGTTATTTTCTTCAGCATTTTTTGGGGTCTCCTTTAGCATATTGTTGACTTGCTTTGCACGAATTTCTTGCATTGCTTTCATTTCTCTTTCCAATTTTTCCTCCACCTCAGTTACTTGACTTTCAAAATCCTTTTTGAGTCCTTCCATGGCCTGAGACCATTACATATGTATTTTGGAGGTTTTAGATGCAGAAACCTTGACTTTCAGGTCTTCCTCTGATGGTAAGCATTGTTCTTCCTCACTTGAAAGGATGAAAAAAAAATAATTGGTCACCAAGAATGTAACCTTCTACAGTCTTATTTTTTTCCCTTTTTGGGCTTTTTCCCAATCAGTTGCTTGACTTTTGAGTCTTTTGTCAAGAGGTGGTATACTCTGGGGACCTGTAAGTTCTCAGTTTCTGCAAGGTGGCACAATCAAGAGAGAGGAGTTTTTCCTCTCCTGGACTGTGCTCTGGTCTGGGAGCTACCAAAACTTTTCTGCCCAGGATCTGCAATTAAAATTCACTTTCCAGAGCCTTCACCAGCTCTAACAAGCCAGCTAGCACTCTTCCTCACCTCAGGGTGCTACTTAAGGCTGAGACCCAGATCAGCAGTTCAATTCCCCCAGAGTCTTTAGGTCAAGGACTCCAACAATGGACGCTGCTGCTGCTGCCACCACAGCCAGGGACCAGGGCTAGGGGAGGGTTCTGCTCCTTTCTTACATAGGTGTAAAAGCTTTCTCACTGACTTTTGAAGCTGCCTTTGGGTCTGTGAATTGAGAGATCTGAGAACCGAACCTGCTGCTGGGGATTGCACCCCCAAGGCCTGTTCTAGTCCTGTCCCTTCTGTTGCTATATGGCCAAGGCTAGATTGAGCTCCATGGGCTGCACTCCACTCCACATCCCGTGTGATAGACCTTTCTTGTTGGCCTTCCAGGCTACCTTGGGCTGGAAATCTCTTTTGCTCTGTCGTTTTGTGGCTTCTGCTGCTCTAGAATTTATTTAGAGGCTTTTTAACAAGTATTTTATGGGCTGTGGGGGAAGAGCTAGAGTAGGTGAATCTTTCTACTCTGCCATTTTGTCTCACTAGAGATTTTTTTCTTCTTTTATTTTCAGTGTTCCACAATCACTACCATATAACCTAGATTTTTTTCTTTCTCCCTCTCCCTCCTTTCCTCCCACCTACCCCCCTCCCTCCTCAATACAGCATATAATGTTATATAGATTTTACACATACATTCCTATTAAATACATTTTCACCAGTCATGTTTTATAGAAGAATTAAAATGAATGGAAAAATCATATAACAATACAAAATGCAATACAAAAGAAAATGATCTGCAATAATCTGTGATTGGATTCCATAGTTCTTTCTCTGAATGTGGAAGGCATTTTGCCTTAAAAGACCATTGGGAATTTTTTAACTCCTTGCATTCCCCTGAAGTTCTAAGTCTACCAGAAAAAGTACTCATATACTGTAGTTTTTGCTCTGTACAAAGTTCTCTTAGTTCTGCTCCTTTTGGTCAGTATCAGATCATATAAGTCTTTCCAGGCCTCTCTGAAGTCTTCCTTCCATCATTTCTTATAGCACAATACTATTCCATTACATTCGTATACCATTATTTATTCATCCATTCCCCAACTGATGGGCATCCCTTTGATTTCCAATTTTTGACTACCACAAAAAGTGCTGCTATAAATATTTTTGTACATGTGGGACCCTTTCCCATTTTTAAGATCTCTTGGGAATATAGTCCTAGAAGCAATATTACTGGGTCAAAGGGTATGCACATTTTTGTAGCCCTTTGAGCATAGTTCCCAATTGCTCTCCAAAATGGTTGGATCATCTCATAGCTTCACCAACAATGAATTAGTGTTCCAACTTTCCCACATCTTCTCCAACATTTATCATCATCCTGTTCTGTCATGTCAGCCAATCTGATAAGTGTGATGTGGTATCTTACAGTTGTTTTGATTTGCATCTTTCTAATCAATAGTGATTTAGAACATTTTTTCATATGACTATAGATATCTTTAATTTCTTCATTGGAAAACTGCCTGTTCATATCCTTTGACCATTTATCAATTGAGGAATTACTTGTATTCTTGTACATTTGACTCAGTTCTTTATATATTTTAGAAATAAGTTTTTTTTATCACAGACACTAGTTGCAAAAGTTCTTTCCCAGTTTTCTGCTTCTCTCCTAATCTTGGTTGAGTTTTGTTTTTTATTTTGTTTTTTTTAACAGCAATGGCTTCTGATATTTCTCCCAACATATGAAGTGAACCTAATGCAGAATTGAATCCAGTAGTCATATTTTTTCTTTTATAATAAAGATTTTATTAGTTCATTTGGCAATCAGTACATAGACACTATGAATAAAATGTACATTTAAAAATGCTAGAAAAGTCTAAAAATTGTGTCCATGTAATCCTTTTCTGTACTGTTTTTCCAGTGACTTTCTTATGTTAAGTTTGGAATAACTCCTCCCTCAAAAGAGGTTTTCAAATACTAGTATCCTGAATATGGATAAGGCATTAGTTCTTTTACAAAACAAAGTCCACTAACTCTGTGTTTGGCAAAACAATACTCATTATACAGATTTTCCAGTCTTTTACGGCACATTAGCAAAGCTACTGGAAAAAATCTGTACCATCACTACAAAAGATGACAGTGTCACAGAGAGCACACAGTTTTGAATGGGAGGTCCAACATCAGGGAGCAGTTTTATTCAGGAAACAATTGAACTGAAAGATACAGATAGATACAGATTAAAATAAAAGTTTTAAAATTCATGGTCCAAACTCCAAATTGCTATCTGTGTTTCATTTAATATGTCAAAACTGCCTATGGAATGTTAAGCCTATGCACAAGACATACAACACCTTTCTAGTTAACATTTTACTAATTTCTGATTGTATTAAAACAAACAAAAAAACAAATCAAACCAATAACCAGCACATGATTTCACCTCTTTAAACAGGAATCTAAATAAAGTCACTTTAGATTGACTTAAATTTGTCTAAATATTTTAAAAAAAAATTAATGTGATGAGGTGGGATTGCCTCCTTCCTAAAAATGTGTTTCTAGAACTACTCAAAAATGGCATTTACAAAATAATAGATAAAAATATTCCTCTGAATTGTGCAAGAAGTGAGGTAACAGGGATAATAGTTAAAATACTTGCTATAAGATGTTATTCAGATTTGATTTCTTCCTCTCCTGCTGAATCAGAGACTGGAACCTCTTCATTTTTAGTTTCTTTATTTTTTGCAAGCAAGTTATGTTTATTCTCTTTTTGGCTAGTAGCTTCTACTTCCTTTATTTTTCCTCCTTTTTGCTTTTCTGCGAATTTTTTTGTCATTAGATTTATCCTTTCCAGCTGTATTTTTTGGGCGTAGTTTCAACCTTTTCAAGGATTGATTTATCTGACAATCTAGCCAAGGTCCTCTGGGGCCTCTCTCTTTCTTCCCCTTCTACAGAGTTGACTTTCCACTTGGGCATATTGTCTGTGAGTGTGGATCTGTTCCCTCACCCCACAGACTGGTGAGCACCAGCAGGAGCAAGTGAGTACTGGAGTAGGAGAGAAAAGGCCACAGTGGTGGGAACTTCTTCTCCAGCAGGACTCCTGGGCCTCAACCCAGATTTTTTTCTTATCCCTGACCTTGCAATATCACTTCTAGGTCTGTGTCCCAAAGAGATCATAAAAATGAGAAAAGGTCCCACTTGTACAAACATATTTGCAGCAACTCTTTTTGTGGTAGACAAGAACTGGAAATCAAGAGAATGCCCATCAATTGGGAAATAACTGAACAAATTGTGGTAAATGAAGTAATGGAATACGATGGTGCTATAAGAAATGATGAACAGGCAAACTTCAGAAAAATCTGGAAAGGCTTATATGAGCTGATACTGAGTGAAATGATGAGGACCAGGAGAACATTATACACGGCAATTGGCTGCAGCGTGAGAGAAAGGTTTATGATGGAGTAAGCCATTCACAGCATTGCAAGGACCTAAAACATTCCCAAAGGACTTTTAAGGCAAAATGCCATCTGTATCCAGAGAAAGAACTATGGAATTGGAACATAGAATGAAGCAAACTATTTTCTGCAGTGTTGTGTTGTTGTGTTTTGGTTTGTTTTTTTCTCAGGTTTCTCCCGTTTGTTTTAATTCTTCTGTGCAACATAAGTAATGTGAAAATGTGTTTAACAAGTATATATGTGTAGAACCCATATAAGATTGTATGCCATCTTGGAGAGGGGGAGAAAATTTATGACATGTGGAAATTATTGTTGAAAACTGAAAATAAATTATTAAATTTCAAAAACAGATTATAAAAACAAAAACAAACAATTATATGTAATTTACAAATTTTCAGAGCTCTTTCTTCTGGTATTTTAAAATATGTAACTTTATTTTTTCAGTTTCTTCAATATATCAGTGCAACAATTTACTGACTCATGTCGCTGAAAGTTGATGGTAAAGTCAATGATAATTAGGAAGGCACTCAGTTCTGCTTTGGTAAATATTAAATTTTGAACCAGAAGGAATCATTTTACAGATTGATTTCTCATAATTATTTTTTTTAATTCTTCCTTTAGCTTGTTAGCAGCATTTCAATCAAGTACAGAGTTTAGATAAAGATAGAAATGTAAAGAGGTATTTAAGAACTTAAATTCTCTGAAGTTTCCAGTGAATGTCTCTTAAGGTAATGACTTTTAATAGTTCTGTTATTGATAATATCAGAACCATAAAGTTTGAGCTGATTTTAACTGATTATTGGATAAGTCAAATTTAACAGTCTGTATTGAATTCTCTAGAAAGCTATAGGAAGAACTTCCAAAAATCTAAAAGAAGTATGAAACCAAAGAAACAACTCTACAGAAGACTGTCCCTCTTCAGATCATGAGATGCATGCCAGAAGGTGCAAAAGAATTGCTACCCATGGGCCAGGAGACTGTGGGACATCTTGGATCCGAAATGAAACGTACTTATCAAATAGACATTGGAAGTGGGTTACTGGGATGCAAGAAGATAATAGCAGTGTTGTTGCTTGTTAAGTTGCTATTTTGACCTTTTACTTCATTAGTATCTATGTTTGCTGAGTTTTCTCAATTGCCTTTGGACGTGAAAATCTTCCTTCTAAATTTAGCCTATGGTTTTAGATATTTTTAAAATTATGGCTTGTGCTATGATTAATAAGCCTTGTTATTCTTTTTTAACTTTATGTTAGTTACTGTGTTAAAGATTGTTTTGAACTTTGAGCAGAAAATAGACTTGTTTTGTATGTCTTCTGTTAATAATGGTAATAGCAAACATCTTTTAGGATTAACTTATAGCTAAGTGATCTATGAGAGATATGCTTCTCTCATTGATCAAAGAAGGGAACTGAAACTATGAATTTTATTATATCATTTTATTATAGATCTTATTTAAAAGAACTTGATTTTGTCTGTAACTGCATTTGTCCTATAATACTTTAAATCATGGTTTTTCATCTCTAGACTTAGTTCAGTCTTCAGTTGGCCTGTTATGCACTAATTGTAGAAGTCTAGCTCTCTGACTAATCACTAATCTATTCTTGCCTCAAGGAATTTAACTGACCTTGGGGGATGCGTTTGAACACAAAAGGTATGCTCATATATACCACCATGCTATCTTTCAAAATGTGTTGATTGCTTACCTTGCACCTGCCCTCTTAGAAGGGGAAGGGGAACTGTTGCTAGACTTCATACCAAACTTCCAAACAATTATATTGTTTCCTGTGCTTAAGCTATGTATCCAATCATATTGCCTTCAAACATGTGATGAATGTCACCTACCCTGTTCTGTTCTTCGTTCTGTACTCTGAAAATCCTATAAAACAAGAAAGGTCCTTTTACTCTAGTGTTTAGCATATATGGAGGCAATTAACTGATCCATTTATAATAGACAAAATGCCCCTTTAATAAATGTTATCTTTCTGGAAGAATTAGCTTTAGTTTACTTTTTGTTAAATTTAACTTATGACATAAGATATTCATTCCTTATCTCAGTTCTGATGAGGGAGAAGTTTCGCAAAATCTTCTCCTCTGTATCCTTCAAATAATCCTTATTTATCTTTATAGATCACTATTAAAATAGCATTTTTCCTTTCATGTGTAAAAGCAGCTGATAGACATTTCTCCATGTTCCTCCATTGTTAGCACAAAGTACAGTTCTGAAGATCCCAATTGATTCTATGACAAGCACAATTTCCAGAATAGAATGGGAATACTTAACAAACATTTCAGGAATAAGAGTTCAAATGGCCTTTAGAAACTGAGACTGAAAAGTTTACAACAAAAGGGTATCAGTATGAGCTAGATGTAAGGAATATGTAAATTGTTTTTCCAACTTGAAAGCTCTTTACAAATGCTAGATATGATGGAAGGTTATCAGTACCATTATTTACCCTTGTATGTTCTAAGCCTTATAATTCTTACATTCTATTGGGTGCTAACCTGCTGTCGTCAGCATCTTAAAGATGTCTTCTTATAAGAGTGGAAACAGTAGAAGATCTATGGAAAAAAGAGTCTTAGAATCTTTTCTTTCCCCAGAGTGAATAAAAGAAATAGAGAATTTGGGAGTCAGAATTGATCAGCTCAAATGGGTTGATGGCTGGATAATATGCATCCAAGAGAGCTGATGTGGGAATCAGCCAGTGGTGATATTTATCAAAATGAAAGAGATAAAATGTCAAAACAGAATTGACTGAGTAGAAGGAGACATACACCAAGATGGTGTAAGTGGCTCTAATCTCAGGTGACTTTCTTGACAAGAGGCTGGAGTTGTGACTATGGTGGACATGTTGATGGTGTCTTTGCAGGACATGCACCAGGTAGCCACTGGCCATGACCATAAAGTGTACATATATCATATCAGGAATGGAATACACAATTAAAAATGTTGAGACTTTGACAGAGGTTGGTGCATAATCTAAACAGCATCCTAAATTCCACATCCTGGTATTGTTACTGTTTTCTGTAAAGTTATGCATATTCACAACATAAAGGTATTCATCAGTATATGTAGAATCCAGTAGAAAGAAAGAAGGGGAAAATGCCCTTTGATGAACAAGTTTTGCATTCTAACCATATGGAAGAGGAAATGGGACTGATGATGATCATCTGAAAACCACTCAGAAGACAGGTGATGGTAACAGAAAGACTATGGGCCACTCAGTGGAGGAAAACAAGAAGTCTATACCCAACAAGATTCAGGAAAATTTTCAGCCCCAAATCAACTATTGTTCAAGGGAATCCCTTGGAAATAAGCACTAAAGAGTTGGCCAAAGCTAAGTGGCAAAAAATGGAGTCCATGAGCCTCATTCTGATGCCACGTAAGAAAGTGGAGGTACCCATTGAAAATAGGAGAAAATAGCCAATAGTAGAAATTAAGCAAATATGATAAAATAAAATAATCTTTATTAAGGCAAGAGCTGATAAAGAAAACAATAACATGAAATGAAGGGTAATTATCAAAAAATAGTTTTCTTTTAAAAAGTAAACTCAAATGACTAAATTTTGAAAGAAAAAAGAGATTACATAAAGGTTAAAATGAAAATTATCCAATGGATATTCTACAAAATTTGATACTTTAAATAAATTTGATTGTTTTATATATTCAAAGTACCAAAATTACCATGACAAGAAATAGATCACTTGAGCAGAGTGTCTGAGAGCTTATCTGGATTAATGAGGTTCCTAGGTTAATTACGCATGGAAAGAAATAGCATTCAAAAATTATTGAGTAACTTGATAGAATCAATAAAGTAATATCAAACTTCCTATTAAAACAATGCATAAGAGTATCAAGAAAAAATAGGAAAAGCAGAAACTGAGAGGCAGTATTTGCTTTCCCAAGTCTGTAAAAGTGTCGGTATATGTCGGTATATATTAATACAACTACGGAAACAGCAAGGTCCCATAGATAGAGTGAGTTCCCAGGAATCAGAAACAAATATGTTCAAGTGTAACCTCTGAGACATAGTGTCTTGTGCCACTGGGCAAGTCATTTACCTTCACACCATCCCAGACAGCTAATTTTCTTAGACTCAATGACTCAAAGAAGGTAGTGATTTGTGGTGACAAGGCAATTTCCTTACTGTAAAGAAATCTCAGACAGAGATGAATATGACTACTATTTCTATCGCCTACTTTTACAACTATTACTACTGCTACTACTACTACTACTGTTACTAGTACTATTCCTACTACTACTATTATTACTACTATCACTAAAATTGCTACTTCTTTTTTGTTCACTATTATTGTTTTTATTATTTATTGGTAGTGGTGATATTTTTGTTGTTGCTGTTGTTGACACTGTTATTATAGTAAATAAAAAATAAATAATTCAAAAATGGAATTAAAAAAGATCTTATGTAGGATTGCTTCATGATTTTAAGGGAAGAACGCAAACCGGAAGAAATCAGGTGCATTAAATTACGTTGAAATGTGGGGAATCAGTGGAGGAAGTCAGTTTTCTTGTTGAGGGGTACATGTAGAGAGAATGCTATATACAGAACAAAAGCAAACTGGGGTCACATCCCTGTTGTGCAAACAACTGCTAGTGATATGACATTGAGTCAGTCATTCTAGGCTGAATTTTCTCACATACAGCCCACGTAATAGGTGATACGTGAATGCTCTTCTCCCATTCTCTTCATCAATAAAATAAGGAGGTTAGATAAATTTTGTATCCAAATGAGAATAAGGAGAAATGATTTTTCCCATAATCTTCTATCAAAAATTTTATTAACTACTCAAAACAGTGAAAGTTTCTTGAAAACAGTCATTACTGGGGGCAGTCAAGATGGCTGAGTAGAAGAATAGGTCTGCTGTAGCTCTCCCCACAAAGCCCATATGATACTTGTAAAAATGACCCTAAACATAACTGTAAAGATGACTCTAAACAAATTCTACAGCAGCAGAAGCCACAAAACTACAGAGTGAAAGAGATTTCCAGTCCAAGGCAGCCTGGAAGGCCAACAAGAAAGGTATATTGCACTGGGCTCAGAGTGGAGCGCAGCCCAGCCTGGACCTTGCAGCACAGAACAGATAGGAATGGAGCAGGGTTCAGGGCTAGCTGAAAACACCATGCCAAAAAGTATGGGAGCAAGCACACAGCCCTGTTTTACTCCACTGGTAACTGGGAAGACACAAGAGTCTTGTTCATTATCCAGAACCCAGGCAAACATGCCATCAAGAAATTGATGTAAAATATTGATGAACTTCTTCAGGCAACCAAATTTGAACATAATTTCCATAAGCCCTCATGACTAAATGTCAAAGACTTTGGTCAGATCTACAAATGTTGTGTATAGTCCTCTGATCTGCTCCTGGCATTTCTCCTGGAGTTGTTCTGCTGTTCCATTGCCCTTTCTGAATCCACACTATCAGGTATATGACCATTTTCCAGGTGAAGGATCAGCCTGTTAATGAGGACTCTAGCAAGAACTTTGCCATCAATGACTAAGAGAGAAATCTCCCTATGACTGTCACAGGGCAGTCGATCCCTTTTACCCTTATAAAGATGGACAGTGGAGGTATCCTTGACCTCCTAGGGGATAACCGCTTGCTATATAACCTGGAAAATTACTGTCAGCTTTTGTATGAGCAGTGTTCCCCCGCCTTGTAAATCTCAGCTGGAGTAGAATCAGTACCAGGTGCTTTGCCACATGAAAGGAGCCTAATGACCCTCAAAACCTCTTTTCAGTTGAAACTTCAACTAAGGAGGGATTGACTTCAACCTGAGGTAAACTGTCAATGGCCTCAGAATTGATTGATGATGGTCTGTTGAGAACATTATGGAAGCATTCAGCCCATCTCTCTAAGAACCTATCCTTATCACTAATCAATTTGACTCCATCAGCACTTAGTACTTGTGATGCACCATAGGTTTTTGGTCCATAAATAGCTTTCAGGGAATCATAAAAGCACTTTGGATTGCTACTATCAGCATAAAACTGAATATCATTTGGCTTCGTACTGAACAAGGAATCCTGCATCTCTCTAATCTTTGCTTATACTTTGCTTTTGATGGAATTAAACAGTGCCTTCTTAGAAATGGATGAACTATCCTGCTGGTAAATCCTGTGGAGTTCTCATTTTTCATTTAGCTATTTCTGAATTTCCTCATCATTTTCATCAAACTGGTCTTGGTGTTTATGAGTGTTCTCATCCAGATGAGCAAATACAGTGCTCTGTATTCGTGTATTTGTATACAACACCTCTGAAAGCTTTTCCGTTCCACTGTTGCTAGCTGTGTGTTGGCTCCACTTTCCCTCCAAATCAGCAACAAACTGTTCACACTCAGAGAAGAGTTCTAATTTGTTGACATTAATTCTTCTGGTAGTCATTTTGCCTTGGGGGAGGCACTTGTGTTGAATGCAAATATTTACCTTGGAAAGAGTAAGTCTATAATCAATCCAGAGCACTGCACCACATATTTCCTTTGTCACTCTCACATCTTGTCTGTCTCTTCTCCTTACAATCACATAGTCTATTAGATGCCAGTGTTTGCTTCGAGGGTGTATCCATGAAGTTTTATTGCATTTAGGTAAATGGAAAATGGTGTTGGTGATGAGACGGTCATGTGATACACAAGTATTCACAGGTTGATGATCATTGCTGTTGCTGTTTCCAACTCCATTCCTCCTTAAGACCCCCTGCCAAGTCTGGTAATCTGAGTGTTGAAGTCTCCCAGAATTGTAAGCTTGGCCTTTTTTGGCAAATTGATGTTAAGGGTCTCTAGGACTTCATAAAATTTTTCTTTGACTTCATCAGGGTTTGTCATGGTGGGAGCATAGGCACTGGTGATAGTGGTGAGTGTCAATCACATTGTCATGAGCCTGTCATTCACTCCTTTTGGCAGGCATACCAACTTGCTGCTTAGATTAATTTTGATTGCAAAACCCATGCCAGGTTCACAGTGTTCCCCTTCACTGTATACACTCTAAAAAAAGGTAAATCCAGCTCCAGCTTAGTAAGCTGGCCTTCTTTTGCCAACCTTATTTCACTCAGGGCTGCTATTTGTATATGATACCAGTTGTATTCTCTTGCAACAAGAACAGTTCTTTTAGGTCTACTGGATTTTGTGTTGTCTATTAGTGTGCCCATGTTCCATGTGCTGATGGTGAGTGGAATCATCTTTGTAGATGTTTTTGTACATTTTGTACAATTTTTGTGTTTTGGCTGCATAGTGGGATTCCCCACCTGCAATGGTAATCAGTCCAGAGTTGAGTAAGCAGGCAATGTTTAGTGCACCTTTTCTAGCCCCCTTCCTCAGACCAGGAGGTGAGCAATGTGATCCTCAAAAGGCTGCTCAGACACCCTGGCAAGTCCCACTGCTGCTTTCAGTGAGAAACGACTCTATGGCCTGGACCACCTGTGCGCAGGGTTGTGACTACAGGTCCCAGTGTACTTGCACCTGCTTCTTCTTCATCACTTACCTGTTGCCACAGGACTTTGAGGCATAATAGTGAAATGGTACAGGTAATATCTTTTGATTACTGCACAAATTAGATTTAAGTGAGGCAAAGTTGCATGAATTTGTCAGGTTCATTCTCTCCTCCAAAGTCATCATAGTCCAGTAGCCAGACAGAATCAAGATGGTTGGCAATGGCTCAGGATGCGGTAGATGACCTTGGTGGCTTCAGTGCCTAACCCAGCTCTAAGCACTCCACATTGCCTGCTTCATCTGTCTTCATGGCCATTGGAACAAATTGTTCTCATCCTTCCATTCCACCAGATGAAGTCTTCACATTCTTGGGGTAGACACCCTCCTAACTCACCAATGGGTTTGAGAACCCTTGGTTACCCTCAACCTGGTTTGGATCATCTGCCCAAAAGATTTACTGAATGTGGCTGCTGCACATGCTGCAGGTTTTTGGAGTCATAAATGAGAGTTAGGTGGAACAGGTGGACACCAAAGGTGGAAAGAGCCCCAAAATGGGTTCGGTAGCCATCACCCCAAAGGTACTAGTCCTCCCTGAACACACCCCTACACCCTTTCTAGAGATACTATTGCCTCCAATGACTCTGCTAATGACCCCAGTTTTAGGTAGAAACTCAATTCTCCAATGGATTTTCCAGTCATCTGACCATTGCCTTCTTGAATCTAAGTTCACCTAAGATCAGTAGTATTAAATACAAGACAAATGGAAGTGATATGTGTTCACAGAACATATGTTGCCTCAGTGAGACAATGGCAAGTGTGAGATCTTCCCATTCAGTAACTCATAAGAGGGCTGCATGCACTATCTTCCAGGAAAGGACATTCCTATTGTATGAAAGTCCTCTTTTAATTCAACACCTTATGAGTCATTAGTCCAGCAGATTCTTTAATCAATTAGGAGACTTTGACCACTAGATCAATACCCTCAACTATACAATGTCTACAAATAAGCTCCCCAAAGTTTTACTTGATGACATGAACACAGGCATGGTATTTCAGTACATTCGATCTGTAACCCACTAAGAATGATAAAGTGTCTAAGGACAGAAATAGCTTTTTCTAAGTTTATCTTGTCAGTGTGGGGTAAATATGTTCATACTTATGTAAATATTGACATATGTGAATTATAAAATGTGTTCATCCTTCGTTGCTGAAGAAGACCATGCCATCAGAGAAATAATGACATGACTTGCACTTGACTTTGTTTAGAGTAAGGAAGGGCTTTGCAGGTCACCAGCCTCACTTCTCCTCCAGAGCCATCTGAATCTAGTGACCAGATATTCATCAGGATGACTGGAGATGACCCAGGATGAGGCAATTGGGGTTAAGTGACTTGCCCAAGGTCACACAACTAGTGAGTATCAAGTGTCTAAGGTGAGATTTGAACTCAGGTCCTCCTGACTTGTGCTCTATCCACTGTACCACCTAACTGCCCCTGAATTATAAGATAGAGGAAGGTAGAAAGAGGAAATGAGGAAAAGATAGGGAGAAAGACCCGAATGTATATTTGAATACAGGTAATACTGTCTTTGCTTTTTAATCCAATGAAGGAGAACTCCTGAATTAAGAAATACTCTAAAATATTTCAATGTATGAAGAACAGTAAAAAAAAAACATTGAAAATTCACATTGAACAGGTAATATTTGAGTCACAAATAGAGTCACTATAGTTGGTAATGTCATAAATTTCTACACAAGTGAAAACAGGATCTCTCTATCTGTCTCTCTGTCTCTGTCTTTCTGTTTCTGGTCTTCTGCTCTCTCTCTCTGTCTCTCTCTCTCTCTGTCTCTCTCTCTCTCTGTCTCTCTCTCTGTCTCTCTCTATTTCTCTGTCCACCTCTATCTCTGTCTCTTTACATCTCTCCTTGTAAAATTGTACCTCAGTTTTAAAGTAAATAGAAAAAAACTATTGAGAGCTACGAATAAATAGACAGCAAAGAGCTTTTTTGAGATTGTAGAGCCCAAATTTTAACTCAATTAAAATATTTTCTTCAGTGGGATGACTGAATTAGATTAAAACCTATTTTCAGGCCACCACTTTTAACTCTTTTCCAGAAAATTATTGGGAAGCAGAGGACAGTATAATATGCAATGCCTTAAATAAATGGTCTTTGTAAAATATGAGACTAAAAAGCTTAAATTATAATTGAAGATTCTCTGTGATAACATTTGGAAAACAGATGCAGATACAATCTTTTTTTCCTCATCTCCTTTAAAGCAGAATATGTCTTTCTTAATAGGACGCATAATGAGTCACAATTTAATGTACTATTAGGAATTTAATTGAAGTGTTGGGAAAATGCACAGATCTGTAAATTTGTTAACTGTCTACTTTTTGACTATTGTCTCAGTTTAACCATCTGTAATATGGATAAAGATTATTTGTTGTTAAGGCATTTTTTTCAGTCATGTTTGACTCTGTGACACCATGTGGAGTTTTCTTGGCAGAGATACTAGAGTGTTTTTCATTTCCCTCTCCAGTTCATTTTAGAGATGAGGAAACTGAGGCAAACAAGGTTAAGTGACTTGCCCAGGGTCATACACCTAGCAGGTTTCTGAGGCAAAATTAGAATTCATGAGCAAGAGTCCTTATGATTGCAAGTCTAGTGCTCTATCCACTGAACCACCTAGTTGCCCTAGGACAGAAAAAAGTTATATGTTGCATTTATTTTCATTAGAAATAATGGTAAGGGGAAGAGCCAAGATGGCGGAGTAGAAAGACTTACATATGCTACCTCTGGAACCCACAACCCATAGGTTCCCTGTAAAAAGAACTCCCCACAAATTCTGGAGCAGTGGAAGCTGTGCAGCAATGCAGTGGAGGAGATTTCTGTTCCAGAGAGCCCTGAAAAACCGGCACCAAAGGTCCATCACACACTGGACAGAGGAGCCCAGCCCTACCCTGGCCACACACTCTGAGAGGAGCGGTTCCGAGCAGGCTTTACGGACGGAACCTCTGGCAGCCGCGAAGGTCCCTCCACCCACAGGCACTACAGGTCAGTGAGAGAGACTTCTGGGCTGGCCAAGAGGGGAGTGGGGTGTCTCCATAACTCAGGCCGCCTCGGGAGGCAGCAGGAGAGGCAGCAGTGGCCAGGAGCTCCTGGAGCAGACAGGACCTCAGATCCATTACTGAAGATCTCTGCATAAACCCTCTGAAGGAACTGAGCCTGGGAGGCGGCCCTGCCCCCACCTGAGAACCTGAATTTAATCTTACCCTGAATAGCAGCCTTGAAGCCTTTAATTGGTTATGTTTTAAGTGGGAAAAAATAATAAATTCTTACTTTTTGGAAAGAAAAAGAAAAGTAGGAGAAAGATCTTACATAAATTCCCTTATCTGTAAACTTGCCAACTTCAACAAGGTGGCAAAACCTTATCAACCATGTGAAATAATGTGTGTTGGTTTATTTTGAGCAGAATTTCCCCTCCTCATTGCAAACACTCTTTGAATAAATGAAATAAAAAATTTAACTGTGTGTTTATAATATAAAAATATTTCATGTGATGATCTGTGGTTATGACAATAATGAAATTACATCTTGAACCAATTTAGTCTTTTTTTAACTTTGTAAATAATCTTGAACTTTAATTGGCAAAGATGAGAACCAATTTTCCATATAGTTTGCACAGAAAAGAAGATTCAGAACCATAGACCTACATTTCATGAATCTACTTTATTGAAAAATTATGTAATAAATCCTATACATCATTTTCAAAATTACCATGCTTTGCTTCCTTCTGAGTTTTCTTGAGTTCTGTGCTGTATATTTATTTTTTCCCTCCCTTTCCACCCCACACTAAAGGTCATCATTAGAAACAGATATGTGTGTATGTGTGTGTGTGTGTGTGTGTGTGTGTGTGTGTGTGTGTGGATGTAAAACCATACTTACTCTCTCTCTCTCTCTTTCTCTCTCTCTCTCTCTCTCTCTCTCTCTCTCTATATATATATATATATATATATATATATATATATATATATATATATAGAGCTATCAGTTATATCTCTGAAAGTGAATAGCATTTATTTCAAAGGTCTTTTGTACTTAATTTGATCATTTGTAATATCATTCGAAGTTGTTTTTAGAATAACATTACTGTTACTATGTACAATATTCTCTTGGTTCTGCTTGTTTTACTCTTCATTATTCCATGCAAGTCTTTTTGTTGAGATCTGCTTTATAAAGGGCTGTAACAAGAACTTCTAAGAATCTATAAGAGATAAGAAACCCAAGAAACGTATCTATTGAAGAGAATCCCCCTTCAGAGCTATCTTAAAGAGGAAACTTATTGCAGAATGTCCAAGAGAATTGCTACTAGAGCACCAGGTGACTACATGGGACATCTGGGATCTAACATGATAAGTATAGATGAAGTGGACATTGGGAATGCATTGCTGGGATACAAGAGATTACTTGATGCAGTGGATCATTATTATATTATTTGACCTTTTACTTCACAAGTACCTTTATTTGCCTAGTTTTCTCAGGCGGCTTAAGACATACAAATCTCCCTTCTAAATTTAGTCTTTGGTTTTAAATAATTTTACTATGACTGGTGATATGTTTCATTAGACTTATTATTATTTTTCAACTTTGCATTTGTTACAGTGTGAAAGCCTGTTTTGAACTTCTACCAGAAAAAAAAAACTTGTGTTAGATCACCCTATACTTGAAAATTATGTAAAAGATTTATTGGATTAGCTTAGAAATAAATAAATAACCTATAAGAGATACATATCTCTCATTGATCGAAGGAGGAAAATGAAGTGATTAATAGAAATTCTGTATCATTTTCTTACTGATACCATTTACAAGCAATTGATTTTGTCCTATAAGAGCTTTTTTCAGTTAACGATTTAGGACATGGTTCCTTGTCAGTGACCTTAGTTCAGAATTCAGCTCTCCCATAATGGGTTAATTTTAGAAATCTGTCTCTCCTGCTTATTTGCAGATCTATTCTCGTATTGGATTTAGTTAAAATAGATGAACTGCCCAAGAAAACAAACAGCTCAGTCCCGCTACCATTGTGAACACAGCATACTGGGGGCACCCACTTACCACAAAGCCCAGCCATTAAACTGATCCCTACCTTTACCACCACTGGACAAGGAAACATGACAGTCCAGGATCAGTATCTCTCCATACCTGTGCATCAGCAAACATCTCATTCTGGAATCTAAAGCTACATGTCAGGGGCCTACCTCTCCCTGCATTACTAAACTATATTTAGGAAAACCAGTGGTTCAGTCCCCCTCCTCAGGTACTCAGGCGCTGACCTTCTGGCCAAGACACCAGCTCCAACCAGAAGTCTCGTGTAATTTCTGGGTGTGGGTCTTGCCCTACCATCCTTAGACATGCAAAAGGACCTGGCACCAAGGGGGTGTTCAGTCAACTAGATGTCCTCAAGATATCTTAAATTCAGTAAAACCATTATCTCCCCTTCCAAACTTCCCTTACAGAGTGTGAAGGGGGTGTGTGTGGTCGGCACCATAATTCTTCCATTCTCATAATCTAGGCTCATAACCTGTCCCCAGATACATAGGTATATATAGTTCGTGCACTCCCTGTTAAAAGCCCCTGGCCTAGAGGGTGGATGCCCAAGTCAGTTGTATGAATGAAAAAGTCCTGTATCAAGCACTTGCTATCTGCCAAGCATTTTGCTCAACTCTGGGGGTACAAAGACAAAAGCAAGGACTAGAGTTAGTATTGTTCAGTGGAAACAACAGATTCTAAAGCCAAGGGACCTGGGAGCCAAGCTTCAGCTGCAGCAACAAGAAGCCGACAGCAGGTAGCGGTGCTCACTTCACCGGGTCTCTAATCAATAATTATGGGGATTTTGTCATGCTTTCCTAATTTGAGCTGCATATTCTCAGAGGGGGAAAGGACTCAGACAACATTGGCTCAACCTGCACCTGAGAAGGTTTCCCCTTGGGTATCGTTGCCTATAAGGTATCACAAAATCCAAGAATCCAGGCACTGGAAGATGTCAGTGGGCATCGCACCTCTGCTTGGGATGGAAACTCAGCATCTCCCATATCTGTTCATTTGACTTGGGAGAAGTTGATTTCTACATTTCTACATTCATTTGACTTGGGAGACTTGATTTCTACATTCTCATACAGAGGTTGAAAGGGGCCCTCTGTAACATTTGGGTGCTGGCTCTTTTGTGGGGCCGAGGGGAACAAATGCTCCTCCACGTTTTATCAAATACGTAAGATTGCAGATTCGGGGCTGAAAGGGACCTCAGAAGTCAAGTACTTTCACTCCCATTTTACAGATGAGTAAATTGAGGCCCATTGAAACTGAGTGACATAGGTTTTAAATATCAGAGGCAGGATTTGAATCCAGATCCTCTGACTTCAGAACCTGCATAGTCTCCAAGCTATCATGTACCTGCTAAGTCTTCCCTCCTCCAGGCTAAATAGCTCCATTTCTATGCTGTGAGGAAGCCAGGCAGGAATTTTGTTGAGACAGTATTCTCCCCAGAGAGGAAACTCCACCTGCCAATGCAGGGCACCACCTTCTTTCTAACAATTTTAAGACAGTCACCATTAGTAGTTGCCTACCCAGTTACCCAGCCAGTATGTGTTCAAGGTGAAACTTGAACACAGATCTTCCTGACTCAGCAGTCTCTGTCTATCCCTGACCACCAAGCACTCACTGTTAATATAAATTCTAAATTCTCTGTCTCTTCTAGAAACACAGGCCAGAAGCCATGAAATTATCTCCTTGTGGTTCTAATCCTTTATCTGACCAGTCACTCTAACGAACTCATGAGATCAAGGCCTAAAAGGGACCTTGCAAATTTAACCCAACTCCTCTAATTCACAGAAGAGGAAACTGAGGTTCAGGGAGGTTACCCTATCTCTCCCAGGACAGACTGAGACTGTCCTAAGGTCACAGAAGTAGTAAGAGCCAGCATTTGAAGCCATATCTTCTGATACTATGTCTAGAATGCTCTCCCCACCTTACTGCCACTTCTTAGAATCTCTGGTTGGTTATAAGACTCAGCTCAGGAGCTACCTTATAAGGAATGGGGTCCTCTGCCCCCTCCACTACCTTGCCCTCTAAGGTTGGCATTGTGCATGTGTGGACCCCTCCCAAAACCATGTTGAACCCACAAGACCTGAGAAAGATCTAAAACCTGGATTGATCCACTCTGAGTTTAGCCTACCATAATGCTTTGTGTGCTCTGATATAAAAGATATGCTTTGCTTTGCTCTCTGAGTGAACTCAAAATGCCCCTTCCTGTGTCAGAAACTACAGGATCAGATGATGCTGACCAGAAGCATTCTTCTGATTATGAATACCAAGGACAAGACCCCTTGACCCAGACACCATCTTGAATAATGGAACTTTTCTTATATTGGAATTCTATAGACATATTACTCTGTTATATTATGTCACATTAATGATAGAAGAAACACAGATATCTTGGGTCTGTAATTTCAATTGACACCTTGACATTCTCTTATTCTATTGTTTTTACATTCTATCCAATTAAGAAATTTTCTCATATCATAGTTAACATATGTGTAGGCTATGATTTGGCTGACACAGGTGTTCTGAGCCAAGGAGGGAAGGAGGGGTGAGAGGGAAGTGCTCTGAAGGTATAAGGTCTGCTTTGTCTGTCCATCCTTGGGTTCATTGTCCACAATGAACTCCCATATCTCCATATGAACATCCACATGCAGCCTAATTTTGTTTGTCTTTCTAAGAACCAGCTCGGTTATGGCTGATGATGTTTCTTGTATCTATGTTCATGTGATCTCCCCCATTGGAAAGTAAGTTCTTTGAAGGCAGCCATCTTTTTAGCAATTCACACAAATGCCAGGCACACAGTAAAAGTAATGCCTATACATGGACTTACTGATTGATTGCTACTGTTTTCAAATCCCTTTGTGCAAACAAACTCCTTCAATGCCCCCCTAAGCTGCAGAATAATGCCCAAACCCTCAGGCTTCCCCCTCACGACCTTCCAAGACCTACAGTGAAGAGTTCATTTCTGGACCAGTAAAAAATGGCTCAGTTCTGGAGTTGGGAGGAGGACCTGAGTTCAATTCTGACCTCACATACTTACTAGCAGTGTGACCCTGGACAAGTCACATAACCTTATTGCATCAAACTAATAATAATAATTCATTCCTGACAAACTCCTACCTCTGAGCTTTTGCTTATGCTGCTCTCTCCACCTGTATCTTCCCTCAGATTCCTCTTTAGCTAACCAGCTTCTATATTTTCATGATCTCCCCTACTTTAATGATAGTCAGAGAATTAAAGATCCACTCAGGACCTCCTGAGGTCAGCCACATCTAGGGATTGAACATCAATATCATTATTGTTACAACCACTGATATTTTACAAATTGTTTCTATATTTTTTATCACCTTCATTTTCAAATACATCTCTCCTCAGAAACTAAAAGGCCATCCCTTGAGCCAGAAAGAGTGAGCACTAATTGCTCATCTAAGAGAAGTAAGAATGAATAGAAAACATGCTGAAGAAAACTTAGAGAATATGACTGAAAAGTGATATTAGTTCATAAGTTAAAATGTATGTGACTAAGCAATTTTTAAATGAACACATCTGTGTTGATATTTAATACTGTTTTTTAATCACAAAAAAAATTAGTCAGTAAACATGTATTAAGCACCTACTATGTTCCAGGCACTCATTAAGTGCTTTACAAATATTGTCTCATTCAATCCTCACAACAACCTTGGGAAGTAGGTGCTGTTGTGATCCCCATTTCACAGCTGAGAAAATGGGGGCAGGCAGAGATTAAGTAATAGTAATAATATTTATATAGTGCTTACTACATGATAGGCACTATGTTAAGGGCTTTACAAATGATAGGTGATTTGAGCCTCACAATAATCCTGGAAGGTAAGTGTTATTATTACCGCCACTTTACCGATGAGGAAACTGAGGCAAATAAAAGTTAAGTGACTTGTACAGGGTCACACAGCTGGTAAGTACCTGAGGCTAGATTTGAACTTAGATCTTTCTGTCTCTAATAACAGAGCTTTAGCCACTACGGCACTTAGCTGGGTAGATAGTGCAAATACAAGGAATGAAACAAGTTATCAGTGATTTCTTCATTGTCACATCTGATGATCTTCTCTCTGCTCATACTTCTCAATCTCTGGGTTGTATTCGATACTGTTGATCAACCTCTTCTCCCGGCTCCTGCCTCCTCCCTGTGTTTCCCTTTCTTCTCCTGCCACCTCCCTGACCAGGATCTCACATTGCATCCTTGGCCATCTCCAGTCAGCCTGATGAATACATGCCACTGGACCCAGATGGCTCAGGAGAAGAAAGTGAGGTTGGTGACCTTGCATGGTCCCTCCCTCACTCAAATCAAAGTCAACTGCAAGTCATGTCATCATCTTCATGTCATGGTCCTCCTTGAGAACCAAGGATAAACACAAAAACAAGCCTTGACCATCCCATTTGCCCTCCCAATGACTGGTTTATCATTCACTCCATTTTCCCTATCTGTAGGTGTTCCTTCAATGCTTAGTCCTGGTCCTTCCTTCTCTAAACTCTTTCTCTTGGTGACCTCACAGCCCCCATGGGTTTCATTCCCAATTCTTTGGAGAAAGTTAGCCCTGTGATCTTTTCTGAGCCCCTGGAATTCATCACCTGTATCACCTTTGACATACTAGAGACACTTTAAACTCAACATGTCCCAAACACAACTCCTTTACACACACCACCCCCCAAAAAAACAAACAGAAGACAGAAAGGTGCTGGTAAATATGTTTAGCAACTGGTTCTCCAGGAAAGAAAAAAAAGGTTGTGTGTGACACTTTTAAATTCAATATGCAATATTAACAAATACTCCATCCCTACCTTAAGACCAGAAAATCGATCCAACAAAATAACCAACCAAACTTCACTTTTTGGAGGTGTAGAGATTCACACATTATCAAGTTCCAAACCCAGTTTGAACTCGCTCCAGCACAGCCCTGCCCCAGACCCACCTATGTCTATGGTGGCAGGGCAGCACTATCATTCCAGGGTCCCAGGCTCTAGCCTCAGGATTATCCTTGCCCTCCTTCTCTCCCTGGCCCCAGATCAGCTGCCACATGTGCTCCTTCCACCTTTGCAAAATCTCTCAAATCCAACCCCACAACTACCACCTTAGTTCAGACCCTCATCACCCCTTAACCTAGATTATTGAAATAGCTGCTGATTGGTCTCTCCCCCTTCCCAAGTCTCTCACCAATCTGCTCCATGCTCCATCCAGCTACCAAAGCAATTGCTTCTTAGGAACAAATCTGCCTCCCTCACTTCCCCACTCAATCAACTCCAGTGGTTCCCAATTTCCTCTAGGAATAAACCCTCTGTTTAACTTTTTGGACCCTGCACAGTCTGGCAACAGTCTCCCTTTTCAGCCTCATATACAATACTCTCCATCACTCTGATTCAGTCAAGCTGCTCACCTCTCAGCTCCTCATCCATCTTTTCTCCATCCTCTCCACACCTGGACACACAGCACAAGCACCACCATTCACAAGAAGGCTTTCCTGACCTGCATAGTTGGAGTTCTCTCTCTCCTCCATGACCTTGTATTCCACGACTTCACATTTGAATTTAATCTCTTCATGTTTATTGCAATTCTACCTGTATATATATATGTATATATATGTATGTATTATCTAACCCACTCCACCCATCACTTAATGTACACTCCTTCATCCTCTATTTGTAACCCCAGCACCCACCACATAGTAGGTGCTTGTGGATAGAATCAAACTCTACTCTCAAGGGACCTACATTAAAGTAGAAGAGAGGTTTGCCCTGTCAGATCAGAACTATGTGTCACTATATAGAAAATAGAATATATAAGTATATAATTATAAAAAGTTATATATAATAAATTATATTATATATTACTGACAGAAATGATTATTAATAACCAATGGTTTGAGGAGAACCAGAGTTCCCCTTTTTCTAAAGTGCTGATTTCAAAAGGCATTATTAATAAAATGATTAAATTACCCAGAAATTATCTCTTGAACTTTTTAAACATCATGTTACATATAATATGACCTATTACATATACCATGTTATGTATTAATGCTATCTAATGTATTATATAATACATATTATATAATACATAAGCTATGATATATTTTATTATATAAAATTATATTGTGGTTATGTTGTATGATTGACTTATATAAGATATATTATTATATTAAATTGTATTTAATGTAAATTATATTGTATGGTATAAATTGTGATATATTTAGATATAAACATATATTAAATATGTGTGTAAGTGTACATAATTGCAAAACAATGAGTTAAAACTAAAGACTAGTGCCCACATTTCAAGATTATAAAATACTGGTTAAGGAGCATGCTACTAAATAAAAATCATCGGGAAAATTGAAAAGCTCTATGAAAAAACACAGTGTAATGTTTACATCTCCCAACAAATACAGTAAATTCCAAATTGATCAAATATGCATCTGAATATAATAGAATATCACTGCATCAAAAGACAGACCAATTTCAAAGAAACAATGAAGAGACTGAGGCACCTTCTCAGTCTTCTCTCAATTCAGTGAATTAGGTTGACGCTAGAAGTAATAGACAGAAAGACAGACATACCCGGGAATAAGCATATGTACACCAAAATACAAATATGTGCACATGTGTATATAAGTAGATGGCAACACCCTAGAGGGAGAAGCCTGGAATCAGGAAAACCTGAGTTCAAATCCAGCCTCAGACACTTACTAGCTGGGTGATCCTGGACAAGTCATTTAACCCTGTTTGCCTCAGTTTCCTCATCTGTAAAATGAACTGGAGAAGGAAATGGCAAATCCCTCCAGTATCTTTGCTAGGAAAACCAGAAATAGAGTCACAAAGACTCAGACATAATTGAACAACAAAAATGTTTCTGTGTGTGTACACACACACATACACACATATACACACACATGAAATTTCAGAAAGGGACACAAATAGGGTGGTTTTGTTACTTGTGAAGTTACTGTATCCATTTTTGTAACTAAAAATAACAGGATGGGAAGGAGTCAGAAGGGAGGCAGGAATGACGTGTATACATTATCAGCAACAATCAGCAGCAAAATATATTTGAAATTTGCGTTTGTTAATGGTTTCGAAAATTTACTTATTTATTTTTAAATCTGAAAGGTTGGGACAGAAGGATTGCAGGGGAGGCGGGACCTCATTCTAGGAGGAAAAACTTCATTGGTGACTAAGGCAGAGCAGCGCGAGGCGGGAAGGGGGGGCGCAGAAAGAAGATAGGTTGTCTAAACAGAAATGAGAGACATCTGGGAGATGAAACTGCCAAAACTTCTAACTGACTGGAGAGCCTAAGAGGAAGAGCCCAGAGCAGCCCTAAGGCTAAAAACCTCGGGACCCAAGGTGAGTGGTGACATTTGAAGTCCTTGTTAATGACAAGCAAGACAACTGCGTTTTTGATTTCTTCCTTTAGGGAGAAGCATCCATTCCCTTAAGGCTTCCACGTGAAACAGCTCCAGGAACCGGTTTGACAAGCCCAGGGCAGGGTCTTCACCACCTCTTCCTGACAAAAACAAACGGGCCCAACACCGTGCATCCACTACCCACAGCTCGTGAGATCCAAAAGACACAATCTACTCCGGGCTCATTTGTGGGAGTCACAGAAAGCCAGAGTGGAAGAAATTCCCCTACTCTGCCCCTCCTCACTTTCACAGGAGGAAATTGAAAAGCAGAGAGGGGAAAACGAGGCTCAGCGCCCAAGGGAAGGAGGCCTGGAGGGGGTCCCACAGCTGGGGAATGGTAGATGATGGATGCAACTTCGGATTCCCCAGACTTCCCAGCCTGACGCACTGATGCTCAGCTCAGCTCCAGGGCATCTCCGTACCCAGAACCTCACTCTGCAGCCCCAGCGCTCGGCACTTAGTAAGCACTTATTAAATACTAAGGGACTCAAAGAGCGAGAGGTTAGCCGAGTCTCGGAGAGAAAAGGGCTTCCCTAGACCCTTCTGGCTAACCCTAACTCCCATCCCTAGGAGAATGCAGAACTTCAGGAGCTGGAGAGCGCTTAGAGAGCGTAGCACTAATGCGCTGGTGGCAACAAAAGCAGGGAGGAGGGTGGCTGGAGGAAAAGAAGGAGGATTAGAATCCCAGACCATACAGCTGAAGCCCTGAGCGACCTTGGACCGGTCACTTAGTTCTTCCAACAACCGAGCATTAATAAAGCACCTACTTTGTCCCAGGCCTTGGAGTTTGCGGGAATCGGAGATGGGGGGAGGGGATACCGACTGTCGGAAACTCTTTTCCCCACTTGTAAAATGAAGGGTCTTCAGTGAGAGGATCTGGGTTGGAGTGATATTTATTAAACGTCCCCTTTATGTCAGGAGCTGGGGATACACTCACTACACAAGTGACTTTGGACTCTCCTTCCTCCTTTCCGGCCTCAGTTTTCCCTTCTGCACAAGGTGGGGAGTACGCGCGATGATCCCCAAGGCCTCTCTTGGCACTGACCTCTCCGGACTGGCCTCGCGATTTGGGGGCTGCGGGCCTGGCTCGGCAAGTACCTGGTCCCAGCGCGCGTCGAGAGGGGCGTGGACACACCAGACAGAGGCGTTCTCGGCTCCCATAGCCCGGGAATGGGACGGAGCAGTCAACTGGGACGGGAGCGGGCTGCGGAGAGCCAGCCTGGACAAAAGAAAGGACAAGAGACTATTGGGGGCGGGGCCCTCCGAAGGGGTCTGTGTTGGGATGGACTGGGTGTAGGGAGGGAGGTCTTTAGGACAGAGAGTGCTGAGAGGGAGGGGCGTTGGGTCATCGATTAACCAGCCAACACTGAGGAAGTACTTACCGTGTACCAGGCATTGCGTTACATGAGTACTGGGGATTCAAAAATAAAAGTCCCTGTCCCCAGGGAGCTTAGAGTCTAGCCCCAGGAGACTACATAGGTAGGTATTTAGGGGGGAAGGCTGCCAACCAAGAGGTAGGGGAGGGAGGGCAGAAGAAAGGACAGAGGGAGAGACTGAGACAGAGAGGGAGGAGGAGGAAAGAGGAGGTGAGGGGAAAGCATTCAGAAATAGTATTGTTAACCCCTCTCCAAACCATTTTGAATCCCCAAGATCTGAGGTAGGCCTAAAGTCCGTATTGGCCAATCAGGAGAGGCATTGTGGCCCACTCGGAGCTCAATCTGCCACAGTGTTTTGCAATTTTTTGGCATTACATATATGAGTCAACTCAACATGGCCCTTCCTGTGATCAGAACATTCTTCATTAATAACTACCAAGGACTGAAAAATGAGACTTTTCTTATCTTAATATTTTGTGGACATATACTGTGTTATGTCATGTTAATGGTAAAAGAAACACAGATATCCTGGGTTGTAATTTCAATTGACACTTCGTCAACTTTCTTATCTTGTTGTATTTGCAACCTATTCAATTAAGCAAACTCCTTGGTTAAACATATATGAAGATCCTAAACATGAGTGACAGATATCCTGAGTTGAAATTGTTCTAAAACACATTTAAGGATTCTCATTCTTTTATCAGTCAAAATTGAAGTTTTGACTCTATATACACGTATCTGCTAGCTTTTGGGGAATAAAACTACAAATTTATGTATCACCTAGCCTGTTTGACTCTTTTAACCAAATTTTAGGTCAACAGGATATGAAGCTCACTCAGCTGAATGGAGAATTGGCCAGAGTGGGGAACCACTCCAGGAAGGTTGACTCCCGCCCCTTCACCAGGATTGGCTATTGCCTCCAGGCAGGGGGGGCGGAGGGTCTACACCAAGGTGGGGGCAGCCTTAGAGGAGAGAAGGGGGCATGTTGAAATCGATTGGCTTGGATGGGGATGGGGGTAGGGGTAGGGGTGGGGAGTGAGAGATCTTGAGGGGTCTGGGCTGACTCCTAGAGGAATGGGAGGAGGGTGGTGCCCTATACAGTGAATGGGAAGGTAAGGGGTGTTAGGGGGAAAGAACGAGTTCTTTTTGTTTTCATTTGGTATTGAGTTTCAGATGTGTGGGAGACTTCCACTGGAGACTTCTGAAAGGCAGCTGGAGATGCGCGATGCCTCATCCAACACTCCATCCACAGAGGCGGCTCGTACCATAAGATGCTCCACCCCGATCACCTGTCTTCTGGATGCTCAGGACTCCCTGCCTCTCCCTCGGGGCGGGTGGTGACATCACAAAGCAGCAGCGCTCTCAAACACTCGGCCCCCACGCACGTGCACCCTACCCTGTCCAGCTGTAGCTGCCCGGGCTGTAGCATGTGTAGACTGGGACCAGGAGGGCGGCGCTGGGGCCTCATTCCAAGAGCGGTATCAGAAATCAGCTAGACTAGGAGAGCCCCACTCCCCAGCCTAAAGCAGCAGGGCTCGTGCGCAAATCCAGCTCACGGACTACATTTCCCAGGATGCCTCGGAGCCGGGTTGTAAAGTCTGTAGGCAAGGAGAGAATTCTTTCGCTCAGCCACCAGGGGGCGCGGCCCGACCGCACACAGCTCTCTCTGGCCGAGGTCAAGGCTGAGACAGACTGGAGAAGCTGGAATCTACTTCCTGCATGATGACGTGTAGTCATTGAATGAATGAATGAATGAATGAATGAATGAATGAATGAATGAATGAATGAATGAATGAATGAATGAATGAATGAGTGAACGAGTGAATGAATGTCAAAGACTTTGAGGAGAAGAGGCATGAAGAATGAGAAAACATCATTAGACCTGTTAATTAAGAGATCATTGGTAACTGGAGAGAGCATTTTCAGTGCAATGATGCGGTCAGAAGGCAGACTGTGGAGTTTGGAAAAGAGAGGAGTGGCCCTGGAAATGCTAAGTGTAGATGGCCCTCCCAAGGCATGCACCCTCAAAATGTAGCAGAGACACCAGATGATAGCTAGTGTGGGGGATATTTGGGTCAAGCCCCATTTTTCTTTCTTTTGAGAAGGGGAAGACTTGGGTGTGGTGTAACTGGAGAAAGGGAGAGATTGAAGATGAAGTAGAGAGTGAGGTGGAGCGGAGAGGGGAGTAGGTCATAGGAACTGAATAGATTTAGGAACTGGGAAGCTAGAGTACTGGAGGCAGCATTAATATGCATGTTGGAGTCTCCTATATTAAGGGCAGGATGTGCGGTAGAAAAACTCTGACCCAAAAGTTGATTTCTTCAAGGAATCTTGGGAGAATATCCCAAGGGTTTATTGGTAACACTCCAGGGTTGAGATTGGATGATAAATTTATATAGTGAAATCTCAAAAGAGATGTTAGTGAGATATCAAAAGTCACATTGGCAATAATGCATATTTTGTTAAGTCTTTTCTCAATTGTGCCTGACTCTACAGGAATCCATTTGGGGTTTTCTTGGCAAAGGTTCTGGAGTGGCTTGCCATTTCCTTCTCCAGTTCATTTTACAGATGAGGAAACTAAGGCAAGCAGGATTAAATGACTTGTCCAGGGTCACACAGATAGTATCTAAGTGAAGATTTGAATTCACAAAGACAATTGTTCCTGACTCCAGACCTAGCACCCTATCTACTGCCCCACCTAGCTGAGTAATACACATACTCTTGGAAAATTTCTCCCATATTCTGGATTTTTTTTGGAGTTCTTGATCTATTTAGTACATTAGAATCAATGAGATTAAAAGTGCTCCCTCCCACTGCATTTCACATACTATCCCTTTCAATTATTAATCAAAGGTACAGATATTTAGTTCAAGGGAAAATATTGCAAATATACATATGTTTGCTATGGCTTTGATTTTTTAATACATTATATATATACATATTATGTAATTTTAATTCTATTTAACGCAGGAAATATTAGTAATTAGTGTTAAAAAAAGTATTTGCTAGTTCATTAAATAATTGATTTAATTCATTGGAGGAAAAAGAAGTCAAGTTAATTAATGAATTAGAAGCTATTTTTTTAGGAGAATCTCATCATCTGACTGGTTCCTTTGAAGTCTTATGTGTGTTCACATGTGATATACATGCTCTTTATAAATTATGTATAAATCATGTGTAAATCAGAGAGGTTTAGGGGTAGACCACCCCCATTTGAATCTTTCCTCTGGGCGACAACTTACTAAACATTTTTCTAAATTATTTCGATTCTGTGTTTTGCTCTCTTCCACATCACTACTTATAAACCACAGAAGATAAACCTTCTCTACTGTTTCAGTCCTGTATAGATCATCATTTCTGGGATCCTGAGACCTTACCAGAAACAGAATAGGGAGATACATAAGGCATAGAATCAAGGTGAAACTGCCTCCTGGAATGAAGATGGTCCTTCAACCACTCCTGAGTGTTCTGATGTGGCTTCCAGAGAATGACATAGCACTTAGGGATGAAGATGCTGATCAGCAACCCAGCCCCAGGGGTTCAGATGGCAAAGACTTCCACAGCCACCATGGTCTTTTCTTTGGTGCTTTGGTAGGCAGGAAGGAAGGAAAGTCAGACACTACAGAACACTGACACGATGAAGGTGATGAACTTGACTTCATTGAAGCTGTCACACAAATTCCTAGCCAAGAAAGCCAGAGTGAAGCTCCCTAACACCAGGAATCCCATGTAGCCCAGGACACAGTAGAAGATGGTAATGGAACCCTCATTACAAACAATGAGAATTGACCAACTCAGAGTCAGTGACCACATCTCACAAGCAGGGAGAAGTGGCTATCCAGAACACACAGAGGATCCCTTGGATGAGGGAGCAGATGAGGATGATAGCATTGGACTTAGGTACTTGCCCACCTCCTGAGCCAGTTTCCTGGCCTGTCATCCTTGAAAGCCAGGACCACAATGATGGTTTTTGCCAAAATAGAAGAGATGGCCACTGTGAAGGTGATTCCCAAAGTGACCTGTTGGAGGAGGCAGCTGGCTGTGGTTGGGCAGCCAATGAGGAGCAATGAGCAGAGGAAGCAGAGGGTGAGAGTGAGAAGCAGAGTGTAGCTGAGCCCTGCTGTTGGATCTGACTATGGAGGTGCCTCAATGTTTCATGAAGATCATGAGACCTATGACTTTGAGGAGAAAGAAGGCAAGGACCAAAAAGGACAGAGTCATCCCCAGAGGTTCATCATAGGCGAAGATCATGAGACCTATGACTTTGAGGAGAAAGAAGGCAAGGACCAAAAAGGACAGAGTCATCCCCAGAGGTTCATCATAGGCCAGGAAAGTTAGGACTTTGGGGATACAGCCATCTCTGTGTGTTTGGATATTGGTCCTCTGGGGACTTTGTACACCGCTGCATGTCTGTTGGGGCAGAACCAATAATCACTCACTCCTTCCTTCCCTGGGGCCTGAAGGCCCCATTTCTGAATCCTCAGGCAATGGGAACATTTTCTACCTCAGTGTCACTGATGGTAACAGACTTTTAGGACTACTAGCACATGGAATAACATTATTTTATTCAGCTCTTCCAGGGAGGAAGATCACAGGATCATTGACTTATAGTTGAAGTAAACTTCAAGGCCGTCTATGACAAATCCTTTTTATGGAAGAGAAAACAGATCCAAAGATTCAATCACACAAGCAGTAAATGTAGGAGCTGGGATTTAACTTGTAACTTGTCTGCCAATTTCAACTGCAACATCTTTTGTACTCTGTCAATCAGCCAATCTGCAAAGGGGATTTACCACTCTTTCCTATCTTGGTAGCCCTTGGATTGTAGTCAAATTCTTCAAATCCATTTTACTCTACAAACATTTATGAAGCACTAACTGTATGTAGAGTCCTGAGTTCACCTCTGGTTTTCAGTGAGGTTTAGATAACTCGGAAAATGTCAGAGATGTGCTAAGTAAGGTTCCTGCTCAATCCTTAGGGATTGGCTTGGATAAGTAAAATATACCTATTTCTACATCATCTATATCATGCATCTTTATATATTGATAATCAAGTTATTTTATTCACTTGTGTGAATAAGCTGACAAGACGGGAGCTGGCAGTCCCCATCATGGTTCTGCCCTGCTGCACTAAAGGCTTTAGGGAAATCATCCCAGTACCTTCTCTCTATCTTTGTTGCGTTGTTCTCTCTCTTCCAATCACAGAGCTCCTTCATTCTATATTTTTTGGTGTATATGTGTGTGTATATATGTATATATATGTATGTATATATGTATATATATGTATGTATAAACACACACACACACATATATATATTCTCCTATGTACATTCTCTGATTTCTGTTTTGCTATTGACTTGGATAAATGGGTTTCTTTGTTATTTACTACATACGTATACCACTGTAAAACTGGTATTTCATGAGAAAAGAGTCAAATTTTCTACATGAAGCCTGGGCTCTTCCTTCCCCCCATAATGAACACTGATCAGAAATTTAACATGAACCTGGAAATCACATCCCCTAGACTAGCATTCAATTTGGATATTACTTATGAGAAATAGACATAATTCTAGTCCAGTACACCCTCTCTTTTAGAAGAGCAGAGGGGCCAAGTATCTAGGTCCAACCTTCTGCTTCTCCTCCTGGCAGGAAGTAAAGCCTCTGTTAAAGAAGGATGGGGATAGCTACCATTAGACACAAATAAGTATATGTAAGAAAAACTATTGCATTCATGCCTGTATTTCTCATGTCTTTCTCCGGATGCTGATAGGATATTTTTTCATCTGTCCTTTATTTTTAATTTGTGTATTTATAATAGTCAGAATGACTTGGCCTGTCAATATTGCTATTACTGTATACAACTTTCTTTCGGTTCTGCTTACTTTGCATTTTGTGCAGGGGGGTGAGGGGTGGGGGAGAGGGAGAAAGAAAAAAGTTTACATGATAACTTTGTTGTATATTCAGAGGGAATAGGAAGTTGTCCATGCTAGATTTGTAGTTTCTTATCCAATCATCTTTTTTGGTTGTACTGTGTTATGGAAATGCATGAATTGAAAATAAAATAAATTTGGAGGAGGAGGAGAAAGGGAAAAAAGAAGAAAAGATGGTGGAAAAAGAGATTCAAGACGCCTAGTCTGTCTTTCTTCAAGTCACATAATATCCCCATATATACATAAATATATATGTATGTATGCATATATATTTATACATACAAACATAGGTTTACATTTATAATAAATATATGTGTGTATAAACTCGTGATCCTTCAATGCCTTCTTATTGTCCACTAAATGTTGTCTAAATTGTTCTGCCTGACCTTCAAAGCCTTCCATGATATATCCCCAGTCCAGAAGTGGACTGGACTTTCTCACAGTTAGGTGAATTAACCATTATTGGAGATCATCACTCAGAGCATAGAAACCACTTAACAGAGATGTGCTAAGTATGATTCCTGCTCAGGTAGGGATTGGCTTGGATAAGCAAAGATCCTTAAAAACTGGGCTTATTTATTTTCTTTTTATTCTTAGTGCCTAGCCCAGGCATAGTCACTGAGAAAATGCATAACCAATACTTGTTGAGTAAACTGAACATTTTGACTTAGCTTAAGACCTCTAATAGGGGCAGGGCCACCATTTCCTAATCTTTTGTCTTCAGGTCAGGAAATCAAACCATCTACTAAAGTGTGGAGTTGCTGCTATCTGCATTGGCAGAAGGTGCACTTGTGTTCATGAGATCACAGATCTTCATAATAATGAAGTCTCCTTTTCCTTTTTTTCCCTTCACCTCCTCTTCTTTTTTTTTCCTTCTTCTTATTTTATTTCATTAGTCTAGAGTAGGTTCCCTATGCCTGGTTGGAGAGCTCCCAGTGTGGAAACTCCTTTTTCCAATGCAGATCAATAATTATTCTGCAATGTATTATCTTAGTTACCAGGGGCACTCAGAACTTCAATGACTTTTTAGATGTACACAGTATCCGTATATGAAGAGCCATATCTAAATATTTTAGAAACCATACTTACAAGCTCTATATCCATTTCATTTCTGTTCTTTATTTTCACTATAGTTTCCTTGTTGGAGCCCAAAGCTCCCTGTAGGATGCAGAATGGCATGGGCCAGTGACAGGGATTCTTTCCTCGACATGTTCTTGCCTCTGTGCTCTGCAAACTGTCCCTCTGGACAGGACTCACAATCAAAGCAGCACTGGGACCATCTCTTTGCCCAGACCTGGCTGAACCCTGGAGGGCAATTCTCAATGCAGAGAAATTGAGGGACCTGGCAGGAAGCAGAGCACATACATGACTAGAAATGCATTCCCTACCCAGGGAAGTTACAGAGGCCATTTGGACTCCAGCTGTGACTCACCTCTGACTTACTTGATGGGAAAGCTGGTAATCAATGTCCAACACTTGAGGAATAGATGCATAGAACATGTACATTGTGGGGCTCTACTGAACAAGGACCTGATCATGTCACTCCCTATAAAATAAACTTCAGGGTTTCCCAATTGCCTCCATATTAAAATGTAAATTCCCCTGTTTAGCTTATAAAGACCTTCACTATCTGGTTCCAGTCAACCTTTCTAGCCTCAGTGGACATTATTCTCCCTCCTGACTGCTGAGATTTAGACAGATTTACCCTCTCTATATGGTCTTTATTTGTGATGCTCCCATTTCCTATCTCCATGCCTTTGCACTGGATCCTGGTGTGTACTCCATCCTTACCTTTGCCTCAATGGATTCTTCCCTTGTTTCCTTCTTTAGTCATAATAAATGTACACTTTTTTAGGAAAGAAAAAGCTAGATATTTATCTCTTCACTTTTATTCAAGACACAGCAGCTTAAACACTACCTTCTGCTTGACTCTTCTGTCTTCTAGTATTCTCACCCCCAAACTAACTTGTATCAACTTATTTTGCATTAATTTGTATTTATTAATTTTTTGTTTTCTCAGTGTACTTATATATTTACTTCTTCCTTGGAATTTAGCTTCTAATACAACATTCTTGATAAAACAACAGAGTTTAAAAATCAGTCACATTCTTACCCATTTTCAAGGTATACCAAGGCTCCAATTCTAACATCTCAGATTCTGGATTGTTTAACTTTCCTTTATTGTGCCCAATTTGAGGTCCATCTTCAAGCCATACTACCTGTACTCTGTCTTTTTTCTCTTTCTTTCTAATCGTTGATTATTAACAATAATTTCTCTCAATAATATATAATATAATTTAATTGGCTACTGAAGGAAGGAGACATCTGGGATGACTGAACTGCTGCTCTTCTATGGGTACCCATTTTGTTGTTTTCTTTCTTTTGTGTTTGTGAGCAAGACAGGCTTACTTTGACCTGCCTCAGTGGGAGCTGAGGGCTAGAGGGGGGAAGAGATTTTTGCATACCCATAGAGCTTCAGCAGGCCTTCTGCCCTTATCAGTCAATTAGGGAGCTCTTTGTCACCGTACTATACAAGCTCTACAGTCATCTCCAGGAAGCAGGCACACTCCAAGACTCCTGTAGCTTGGACTAAAACCAGGCAGTGATATCTGGAAACAGTATAAGGACTGGATGTCATTGGCCAGTCTACACCATTGCACTAATACAGATGTATGTAACACAGGTTGGGAGCTCAAGAATCTAACAATTCTTTTTCTGGGGAGTAGAGTGGGAGTGGGGAATAACAAACACAGAAATAATGATGGCTGTTATCTATCTGATGGGGTGGAGGAGAGGAAAATTACTAATCTGTAGCTGATTGCCTGTCAAAGGCCAGGTTTCTCCTCTGTTGCTGGGTTCTGCTTGTACTGAATGTGGAACCAGAATGCTAGGTATTTCTAGTCCATCTGTGATTTGGCCATTTTTTGCTCAACAAATAACTGGGATCTCCTTCCAATTCAATATGAGCTTTATCTCTCTTTGGAAGAGGATGACATGAGTAGATTTGCCTTCATATTTAGTTGAACAACTCCTTATCTTTCCTATTTAAGTGATTAAGTGCAAGAAGTGAAGGTAACGGGATGTTAGTGGGAGAATGAAGCTCATGGTTATAAGAGATTTAGACTGGAAAGAGATGCTAGATCCCAGAGTCCAGCACTTTCATTATACATGTAAGGAAATTGAGGCTCAGGGAGTTAAAGTGATTTGCCCCACTAGTATGTGTCTGAGGCAGGATGTGGATCCAGGCCTTTCTGATTAGAAGTTCAGTATGCTATTCATTATTACATTATGTCTCTCCCCACTCACCTATGCAGTCTACTACATTTCTATCATTGTAAGCCTTGCTAAGTACTCAGCACATATTATGTAATATGATCTCTATAAAAACTCTGTGAGACAGGCACATTAGGCATTATTAGATATCCATATTACAGGTAGAGAAGTGGAGACCAGAGAGGGTCACTAGTCTTTGTTCAAACAACCAATCAGTGACTTTGAGCTGAACTTTTGTCTCTAATGTCTCCAGTCCTTGACTCTCTCCTTTATACCTCACACTGGGGACACCCCAGGATATCTTTGAAGTGGAGATTGGGAGACCATTCTGAAAGATTCCTGCTCATTCACTCATTTGTTTGATTAACAAATGAGGATGTATCTGACTGTATTATTTCCTGACATTCATACTGTGATATTAAGTATATGGAGGCAGTGAATTCCCTATCACTGGAGAACTTTAAGAAAAGACTGGAGGCTTTTGGAGAGATAATGGAGTTCTTCAAGACTAGAGAAAGGTAATTATGATGGACAGGATGGACAGATAGAGAGACAGAGGCATAGGTGACAGAAAGATAGGAAGAAAGAGAGTCTGGATTCATCAAAGAGAGATTATACCAAACTTACATTATTTCCTTTTTTTGACCAGAATTTCTAGATTGGTAAATGCAATGATCTTGTTGAGGGAATGAGGATTGACTCTACCCAAGGTCTACAAATCCTACCTGTTCTGAGGTCCAGTTCCTCTATTTCTCCCACCATGAAAGGACTTACTTGTTTTCAACTTTGAGGGTTAAGTGGGTATTGGATTGAATGAGATCTTCTTCTAGGTGAGGACAAAAATGTTGGGTGTGTGGTGGTTCATGGGAAAAGCAATGGGGCACTGGGGAGGGCACTGGGTCTGGAGTTGGAGGCCTGGATTCAATTCCTGGGTCTGCAACCTACTGTCTGTTTGACTGTGGACAGGTCCCATCTGTATAATTAACTCTAGTATGACCGTGATGGTCAAGTGAGGTCACAGAGTCATAGACTCTCAGATTTCATTGGCATCATGGATTTAGAGCTGGATAGTGTGTGGATCAGAGACCACCAACTCAAATAAAAATCAGAAACATCTCAAAATAGAAGCAAAGCAGCAAGATTTTATTACAATCACGCGAGAAAGGTATCTCCTCTCTGATAAGTAATTAGGAGGGTGAGACAATTATAGAAGGCAAAAATAGAGATTATATAGCCCTAACACAGATTCCACTCTCCTGTGGCCTTTTACTCCCACTGGCTGGGAGGCAGGCTCACAATCTAAACATGACAGTCTACCCTGTGAATAGGGGATAAGGAAGCAGTGGAATGTTGATGTGGCAACCCAAGGGAGGTTGTGTTGTGGCAACCCAAGGGAGGGTTGTGTTATGTTGATGTGGCAACCCAAGGGAGGTTGTGTTGTGGCAACCCAAGGCGGGGGTTTAAGTTTCTAATTCCCAAAAGTCACATGATTTCTGGGAAACCAAAATTTAGGCCTAACCATCTGCTAAAAACCTTTTGTTAAGCACTGAGAAGTCTTCACTAACTTCATTCCATTGAACAGGACAAGACTTGGGAGTCCTAGAGTCTGTTATTTTACCAGTAAAGAAAGACAGGCCCAGAGAAGTAGGGCACATAGATAGTAAGAGGTAGAGGTGAGATTTGAACTAGGGTCCCCCAATTTGTTGCTCTTTCAACATGCTGTGTTACCTCTTACTGGGAATATCATCCCATCTGAACTTGGAGAAGAATGTACTTTATAGCCTACCCACCGAGTGAGCACTGAGCCTTTGATAGTTGAAAATTTCTATGCCTTTTGCGGACCCATTGAGGACACATTCCTCTTTTGGATAATTCTGATTATGACGAAGTTCTTTATGAACCTAAAACAAAAGATTCCTCTTTTAAACCTACCCCTCCCCACCTCTCCCACTGTTATTCTCTGGGGACTAGCAGGACAAGTTCCATCCCCAATCCCCACTACATCCTTCTGAATGCTCAGTTTCCTCATGTGTAAAATGATGATCTGTTTCCCCATATTCTTCTAGATACAAATCCCATCAACCCATAGAACAGAATCTCTTCATTTACTCAGAATCTTGATATACCTCACCTTACTTTTTGGTAAAGAAAAAAGTTGAGGACAAAGGCATTAAATAATTTGGTCAAAATCACAAAGCATAGGAGAGTAGAAAGACAGTGATAGATAAAGGGAAGATAAGAGACTTAAGAAAGGAAGAGAGAAAACAATGAGCAGAGAGAGAGCAGAGCAGATAGGGCTCACTAGACATTATTCAAGACAGTGCTGTGTCCTGTTCACTCCCACCTCTCAGAGGCCTCAGTTGTCTGATAACTGAGCCTGAGAGCAGGCACCTCTGGGATCCATCTGGTGCTGCTTCTGAGGGAGCCAGGGGAGCTCTCCAGGGTCCTTATTGAATCAATTACTCTCACTTCACCTAATTAGGCTGATTTTAGCTGCTCCATTACTGCCTTTTCCTTTCCCTGGGACAGGAATTCCCATTACAGCTAGTGAGACCCAGGGTAAAAAGGCTCTCCTAGCCCCTCCAAAGGTCGAGACTTGTAGGAAGAGACAGAAGGTTGCCCCTCTTCACTGAGGTAGCCTGTCTTCCTTTGGAGAGTCTGGGCTGTATAAGATCACCCAACCAGGCAAGGCCAGGAGTGGCACTCTCCTCACTTCAGTTCCAGTGAAAAGTGAATCTGAGATCACAGGACTTGGCTTTGATTCTCTGCTCTGTTACCTTCAACCTATGTGGCATTGGGCAATCAATTCAGAAACATTTATTAAAAACCTACTAGGTGCTAGGCATTGTGCAAGAAGTTATGAATGCAAAGGTAAAAATGAAACCATGCTGAATTCTCTTGCCTTCCATTCCGAGTGACAGAATAAATATGAACAAGAAAATGGACATGGAAACATGAAAAGAATATACATTAAATAGTCACAACCTCTTTGTGCCTCCATTTTCTCATTTACAAAATCACCATGTTGGACTAGAGTCCCAAATAGTATTATTCCTCAGCAAACTGAGCTTGGGATGGGCTGGGAGCATTGGAGCACTGGGAGCCTTGTTCCTCTATTGAGAAGGCAGAGCAATGAACCCAGGGCAAACTTCTGAGGGAAGGTAAAGGGCAGGGATTGATGAAGGTCATTGGCCCCAGGAGCCTCAGTGTAGAGGAGCCTCACTAACTGTTATGCTCTATGTGGGGCTTGTAAATCACTTTGGAGGGACTGTTGCTAGTGAATCCTGAGTGTTAGATTTGTGAATCCTTGTGAATTTCTGAGGTGCAGATTTCAAAGAAATCTTAATGCTATATGCGTGCTTTCTTGGGAACTTCATTCATACTCCAGGCTTATCCCTTCCTTCCTTCCTTCCTTTCTTACTTATTTTCCTTTTCCCTCCCTCCTTGTTTTCCTTCCTTCTTTTCTTCCTTCCTCTATCACTCCCTATTTTCCTTCCTTTCTTCCTGGAAGGTGGTCCTACTGCTGGGTGAGTTTGGAATTTCACTGAGATTTGAGTAACACAGATTACATGGGGAAATTTCAGCTATTCTTTTTCTTAATGATCCAAAGGAAATTTCCTGAAACCTCCAAAGCAATTGGCATCATGCCTGATGTGATTACAAAGCATTGCACGACTTTGCCCAAACCCCCAGTTTGAATACTCCACATGCTACGGGGAATCATAGAAAGGTTCTCATCCAGGACATTATGGGGTTTCTCACTTAAGGGTGAGGATGATTTCTAGATGCCCCCATATTCTAAATCCACATGTGGAGACCTCCACGTGTTGTAAGAGATAGGTTGAGATTTGAGTTTCTCTATGAAGGGAAGCTCAGCTTTTCATTTTCTCTATTTTCCTCTGTTTTTTTTCCCCTTATAGTGCCCCTATTTTTTTTTCATTTCACTATATACTTAGGTTGGGATAAGCCCTTTTAAAGTCGTAAACATGTAGTAATCACTGATACACTATGTAAATGTCATCTGCTCAATCAGTATAACTATACTAGCTTTGACTTCTGCTTAAAAATCCGGGGATGTATAACATTTTGCTATATAAACAAGCCAAGTTAAGACAAAACATTTACTAAGTGCCTTCCCTATGCCAAATAATGCATAAACATTGCAGATGTTGTCGGTCTTTTGTTTTTAATAGAACTGATGTTATGATGTCTTGACTCATGAGTGAATCGGATTTAAATGAGGCAGATTTGCGCAGTCATCAACCTCACTCTCTCCTCCAGAGTCATTACCCTGGGAATCCACCACTGTGGAGGTGAAGCCTGGCAACTTTCCAGAATGCACTACACATAAATACAGTCATTGAAAATCCAGAAAAGAAAGTACTTCACACTGTTAAATGAAATGATTTTTATCAGCAAAAGTGTCATTAAGGAAGAAACATTATCATTTGTTTTGCCACCGTACTCTAAAGATCGAGGGAACCCTGCATCAGATTTATAGCTATGTATTGTGTTCTTCATTAAAACATTTGCTCTTTTGGAGTGGGGACTGTCTGAACATCTTTCTTTTTTAACACAATGCATTACACATAGTAAGCATTTAGCAAATGCTTTATTCGTTCATTTATTTAGGGACCCACTGTTTGAGAAGAGGAAAACAGAAGTTGCTTTAATTTTAATTTCCCTATTAGTGACTTGGCGCTTTTTTAAAATGTCTGTTATTTACTTGAATGTCCACCTTTAAGAACTGTCTGATCATATCTTTTGACCTTTATCAATTAAGGAATGTATCTTTATTTGTAAATATTTGAATCAATTCCTTACAATTGTTGGAAATGGAACACTGATCAGAGGAGGTTACTTCTTTTTTCCCCAGTTAATTCTTTTTATTCAAATTTTATCTGCATTGGTTTTGTCTGTGAACAAAGAAAACTTTGCAATTTTATATAATAAAAATTGTTCATCCTATCTTCTGAAATCTTCTCTATTGCTTGCTTAACCATGAACTTTTCCCTTAGCCATAAATGAGAGGTAATTTCCTCCATATTCCTATAATTTGTGATATTAACTTTTATATGTCTGAATCATTTACTTGTCTCACTCATCAGGTGAGGTTGACAAGAAAAGGAAAATGACAAATGTTGACAGCCTTGTGAGAAAATAGGTGCATTAATATACTGTTGATGGAGTTATAAATGAGGTGGTCATTCAGGAAAGAAATTTGGAAATATGCCCCCCAAATTACTAAACTATGCATACTCTTTGACCCAACATATCATTAAGAAGCCTATACCCCAAAGAAT
Source organism: Bettongia penicillata ogilbyi (assembly GCA_023548195.1). Classification (NCBI taxonomy): domain Eukaryota; kingdom Metazoa; phylum Chordata; class Mammalia; order Diprotodontia; family Potoroidae; genus Bettongia; species Bettongia penicillata. The sequence goes on from JAJHZJ010000955.1 coordinate 327,123, forward strand.
GTGTGTAGATATACATATGTAAATAAATTTATATATTACATATATACATTATAGTAGCACTTATAAAATTATGTATATATAGTATATATTTATATACCTATGAATACATATATTTGTACCTATGTGTACATATATAGACACAGTGTATGTCTATACACACACACAGATTGGTTGTTTTGTTTTGGTGAAGACCTAGAAATTAAGAGGGTGTCCATCAATTAGCTGAACCAATTGTGTCATGTGATATCATATAATTATGTCATATAAACAGCATGCTATAGAATAATGTACTCATGATTTATATTAACTGATACAAAGTAAAGTCAGCAAAGCCAGGGGAATAATTTGTACAACGTCCACTCTCACTAATTCCACCTTGTCCCTCTTACAGGCATAGACATTGATTTCTACCAATCCAGACAGTGTCATATAAATGGACTTTGGGACTGGGATTACATTCATAAAGAAAAAAGCAAGCCTGAAGAATTTAATAAATCCTATGAAAGTAATGGCTGATCATAACTCCAGAGAACGAGTGGTGAAGCATATTACTCCCCAGTAGAGAGGTGATAGGGTCAATATACAGAATGAGATATATATTTTTGGATATTCCTGGTACAGGAATTTATTTTTATAAACTATGAATATTTGTTGCAAAGGTTTTGCTGTTATTTGTTCCAATGGGTGATGGATGTGGAAAGAAGAAAAAAAATGATTATTTGAAAAATAAAATAAAAATGGGAGGAAAAAAATCTGGAGCCACCTGCTGGCAGCATTTGAGAACTACAGATTGAATGGACCTATTAGATGGCCAGTGCTTGAACCTCACATTTAAATTGATTCAAAAAGGGAATATATATGTATGTTTGTATATATATATAGTGTATACCTGTATTTATACATGTAAGTATACACATATACACACTCTATCTATGTATACATATACATATATACACATAACATACTTATGTATATATATGCATATGTGTGTGTGTATATATATAAAATGTGTACATATATGTCTGTGGGTATGTATATTTCTCTTTCACTAGTCTGTGATATAATTTTGATTTTAATATCTAGGTAGTAACACTCATTATTTATTTCACCTGTGAAAGAGTAATTCAGATTTAATGTGTTTCAAATACTGGTGTTTAACAATGTTGATAGTATCACACAGAGTATTGTTGGCTAAGAGAATATCATCTGACCTAAGTAAGGAAGATATTGAGGATATTTCAAAAGATGCTATTGAGATTATGGAAAAAAACAAATATAGAAAAAAGTATAAAGAGAAAAATGAAACATTATTTTGAAAAATTACCAGAGAATGTAGAACATTCTAAATTTTCTAGTAAACTAGTAATTGATAAGGGAAATAAACAGAATTTGACTAGCAAATCTAATCAGAATAGAACATACAAAATAAGATGAAAATTGTATTAACAAGGGAGAATGTGAAAAGACAGTATAATTTGTTTCTGCGTAATGAAACATAAATGCCTTGTGGGGGAGGAGTGATTTTGCTGATAACAGAGAAAGTGGAGAATTGGTGAAACTTGAGAATCAGTTGGATATTCTTGACCATTTGATGGGATGCAGTGGATAGAGCTCTGGGCTTAGAATCAGGAAGACTCATCTTCCTGAGTTCAAATCTGTGCTCAGATACTTGCTAGCTGTGTGACCCTGGAAACCACAACCCTCTTTGCTTCATTCCTCATCTATAAAATGAACTAGAAAAGGAAATGACAAACCACTCCAGTATCTTTACCAAGAAAACCCCCAAAACGAGACCACAAAGTCAAACATGACTAAAATGACTCCAGAACAACAAACCATGAGATTCCTGAACTGAATTTTTTTAAAGTTAAAATTTTTGTGAACAGAACTCCTAATGTAACCAGCAATATACCTGGCATCTCAGAAAAAACAACCTCTACATTAAAGTGGAAACTGAGATGCATCCAAACAAGTGCTTGTATTAAAGCATGGACCAAATACTTTTGAAAAGTAGTGTGCTCCTGAATCAGTAAAGAAAAATTAAAGAAAATTAGCACTGTGAAAACATAAAGAAGCAAATAAGAGGCTCTTTCTGGAAATGCTGAATATTTCATTCTCTGCTGGTATTCATCAGAGGTTCCAGGAATTCCACCAGTTGCATCTCTTTTAAAGGAAAGAGGGCTAAACGTGCTAAGATAATGAGAGAGAATCAAATCCTAAAACAACCTCATTTCCTCCTGGATAAACTAGTTGTAGAGACAGAGCTGATTATATCAGCAGGTGATTATAATAAGCAGCTTATATTACTAAGAATTATCACATATTAGTGATGATAAAACAGAAGTTTGTAAACTAAGGTTAAGAGGGTAAAAAAGAGCAAACCAGTTATTAAGCTGACAATCAATAGACCAGATCATTCTGGAGAGGTCATTACTTACGTTGTTACTGTTGGGTTGTTTCAGTCCCGTTTGACACTTCACAACACCATTTGGGATTTTCTTGGCAAAGATACTAGAGTGCTTTGTCATTTCCTTCTCCAGCTCATTTTACAGATGGGGACACTGAGGCAAGCAGGGTTAAATGATTTACCCAGGGTCATACAGCTAGTAAGTATCTGAAGCCAGATTTGAACTCAGGTTTTCCTCACTCCAGTCCACTATGGTGCCACTTAGCTACCCAATTACTCAAATATAATTCTCTAACAGCAAGTATGTGGTATGTGATTGTATAATATTATCTCTACTTATTTAGTTCTTTCTTCAGATTGTAAAATGTTTCTATATGTGTGTGTGTGTGTGTGTGTATATATATATAAATAATTTTTGTATTTGCACCCAGCTGCTTTATATGTGATTTATATATTTGGCTGTCTATTTGCTGGTATAATGACATACATGTCTATATACATACATAAATATATATAGTCATGAATGAAAATGGTTGCTTTTGCCTATATATTTTATAATATGTAAAATAAATATAATATGTAAATAGTGAACTAGTGAGATCAAATGTAAAGTTCAAAATCCCATGTCAAATGGTGTTTCTTCATACATATTAAAATTTAATACTAAAAGCTCTTTTTCCCTTCATATTACACACAAAATAATAATAATCTACAATATTGACAATGTCTTTCATCCTTTGATGATGAGTACAAATCTCTTCCTTTGCACAAAATAAGTTTTTAATGCCCTTTATATCACTAACTGTTTCTTATGAAAAATAATTCCAGAGGAAGAGAGGTTTTGGTGTAAATTATGACAAAGATATGATCTGGTAGTGACAGTGAACAGCACACAAAGTGTTTTTTCCTCTTCCTGCCCAAGTATGTCAGGAAACATGAGAGAAGGAACATCCATCCATGAGAACATAAGGTCATTGATGACACTGGTGGACAGGGAAGGAGCCAGATTTCAGATTAATGCCACAAAGTTAAGAGTGTGAAGGGAAATAGGATTCTCTTTCCTGGTGATCAAGTAAATCACTAATGTTTGTATCCTCTCAGCCCAAACTTATACTCAACAAATACCCTCTAGTGTCATCCCACTGCAGAAAGGGATAATGGATACTCAGAAGACTCATCACAGTTACCATAGAGATACTTCTGATTTCCTAAGGCTTGAGCTTTCATATTGTTCTGAGGCCCTTGGTTGTGGAAGATGAATTCAATGTTGTCCAATTCCCTGGGGATTGGACTGAATTGACCCTAGGTCATAATCTGTAGTCTCAGCCCTATATGGCAGGTATGATATAAACCAGAAGATACTCCAAATGGAACAAGCCTTCCCTCTCATTCTCTCAGTTCCTGTCACTTTAGAACCTCTAGATGCTTCAGTGCTCTAAAATTTGAGATGTCTGAGGTATTTGCTCACAACATTCAATGGATGGGGATTCTTTTAGGTTTGGGGCCTCTAGCACTCTGAAGCTTTGGATCTGGTGGCTCTGCTCAGAATATTGGATGGATGTTACTATTGTTCAACAATCAAAGCTGAGAAGAGAAAGGGTCTTTGGGGTTGACAATATATGCCAATCGTTGGAGAGGAACATCACAATGGGTCCACATCAGGTTAGGGATGGAGAATTTTCTGGCCAGTCAGGTGCAGGTAGCATAATTTACTGCAACAACCATTGACGTTTCTTTGGAAGATCAAAGAAGATAATTATAGTAATTATAGTAATAAAAATAATACTTAAATCATTAGCTCATAACAAAACGGGAACAACATTTCTAACGTGCATTGCCCTATGTTATACATAGAAGCTCTGAAGTAGATAGAATAAACAACTTGGAGGGAAGGAGAGGGAGAAAAGAGAAGCAGACAGCTTGTGGAAGAGACCACAAAGCACTCTCCATTCACCACTGTAGCTCTGTGGAACAGGATACTCCTCCCAGGATAAACCTCACCCCACTAGTTACCTCAATGTCTCTGTCCTTCCCAGCTTTCTTTTGTGTTTTGTCTTCCCTCCCTATATTGTGCAGTCCTTGATGAGAGTCTCTTTGGTTGTATCTCAAGCACTTTGCACTTGCTTGGCACAAAGAAGTACTAAATAAATGTTTGCTGAATTGACTTGAACCATGTGAGAACAAGATAAATGACACCATGATTCTTTCTGCTCCTAGAACTGTCCCAAAGGTGGCTTCAGTGACTTTACAGAGGAAAGGGCAATATGCTTATTATTACAGAGGAAAAAAATAATAATCATTTAATCCATCTATGCAGTGGTTATCTGAACCTGAAATATAAAAAGATGAATAGTAGGATATAGAATCATCCAATAATAAATTCTAACTGTATTCTAGTGAATATAATAGCATTAAAGTTTTTCAAAGATTTTCCTGTGTGTTTTTAGCTTGCAAAAGAGAAGATTCAGGGTTCTAGAGTGAGGAGAATGGAGAATTGTTTTCAAGTTTTTGCAGGACTGTGGCAGGGAAAAGGAATTGAAGGATTAAAGTTATTCAGTTTGGCTGTCGGAAGGTAAAATGAAATAGAAGTGGAAAAGATAGTAATTCAGCTTTGTTAGGAAGAAAGTTTCCTAAGAATTTAAACTGGGTCAACCCGTTGGATACATTTTAATGGAGATTTGAAATGAGACAGCCACTGGGGTTCCATGTTATTCTCAAATTCTATTATCTGTGATTCATCCAAACAACTCTAGGAGACCTGTTGTACAAGTATCACACCTAGGTATCCTGAGATTCTGAGTATATAGGAGTGTTAGCTTATTCAGGTACAAGTCGATTTTCTGTGTATCCCAAGGAGAGATTAATTAGCTGATTTGACAATAAAATACTAGAACCAAACCAAACCAAAAGTCTCACTCTTTAATCTTGTTAACAGGGTGTTAACCTTAGCCAGGTGTTTTCTGGGCACACCCTCCATAGAAAATGACTAAAGTCTTTATGGAATTGTTTTAATAAATTGATTAAGTGCTTACTGAATGCCAACTCCTGTGTTAAGTGATGGAAATACAAGCACCTTCTGACAATAGGATCCACTAAGTGGAGCAGTGGATAGAGCACAGGCCTGAAATTTTATGAATTCAAATCAGACCTCAGATGCTTAGTATTTGTGTGATCCTGGACAAGTCACTTAATCTTCTTTGCCTCAGTTTCTTAATCTGTAAAATGAGCTAGAGAAGGAAATGAAAACCACTTCAGTATCTTTGTCAAGAAAATTTTAAAAGGGGGGTGGAGCCAAGATGGCGGAGTAGAAGGACGCACGTTTACGAGCTCCGAAACCAAAGCCCATAGAATTAATGTAAAAAGAGTCCCCCATAACTTCTGGGTGTGCAGAAGCAGAGTGGAAGAGATTTCCGTTCCAGGGAGCCCTGAAGACCCGTCCCCAGGGTCCGGCACGCCCCGGAAAGTAAACCCGACCCCCAGCGCTGCCCTGGCTGAGGCCTCAGAGAAGCGGATCCGAGCAGGCTTCAGAGACGGAAGCTGAAGCAGCCGGGAAAGTCCCTCCGCCCACAGAAGCAGGTCAGTGAGAGAGGCTGGGCTGAAGGAGAGGGGAAGCGGGGCGTCTCCGTGACTCGGGCCCCCTCGGGAGGAAGCGGCGGCGGCAGGGACGGGGGCAGGAAGCGGCGGAGGCAGAGGCGTGGGCTGGGGCTGAGGCGGCAGCGGCCCAGGACTCAGGAATCCCCCAGCAGCAGGCAGGATCTTCATTACGGAAGATTCCCGCATAAAACCGGACGGAGCTGAGCCTGGGAGACGGCCCTGCCCCCGCCCCGCTCTGTTGCTGAAGGCTTCTGCTCGGGACCCCCAGGGGAGCTGAGATTGGGAGGCGGGCCCCCCACCCCGCCCCCACCCGCTCCATTCCTGAGAGTCTCTGCATAAAGCCCCCCGAGGGATCAGTCTCGGAGGCAGCCCTGGCCCCACCCCAGCACCTGAACTAAAGCTCACTGATTGACAGCCAGCAGGAGGAAAGCCCATTTAAATCTCAGAGGCCAAGCACTAGCTGGGCGGATCCAGGCGGGGGTGGAAAGGAATCTCAGAAATCAAGTAACTGGCTGGGAAAATGCCTAGAAAAGGGAAGAAAAATAAGACTTTAGAGAGTTTTTTCCAACAAATGCAAATGATCCCGACCTTTGGATCTGACGGCAAGGGTCGAGGACGTATCCTTGCCGTCAGGGAAAGACGTGGAGGGCGGGGCCCCAGTACCCCAGACACCCCAGGGGGGTGGCGGGTGGGCTCAGGCCCTGGAAGAGCTCAAAAAGGATTTTGAAAAGCAAGTTAGACAGGTGGAGGAAAAACTGGGAAGAGAAATGTCAGAGATGCAGCAAAAGTATGAAAACTGGGTCAATACCTTGGTAAAGGAGACCCAAAAAAATGCTGAGGAAATTAACACCTTGAAAAATAGGCTCACCCAATTGGCAAAGGAGGTTCAAAAAGCCAATGAGGAGAAGAATGCTTTCAAAAGCAGAATGAGCCAAATGGAAAAAGAGGCTCAAAAGCTCACTGAATTTAATAGTTCTCTCAAAATTAGAATGGAACAGATGGAGTCTAATGACTTTATGAGAAACCAAGAAATCACCAAACAAAACCAAAAGAATGAAAAAATGGAAGAGAATGTGAAATATCTCATGGGAAAAACAACTGACCTGGAAAATAGATCCAGGAGAGACAATTTAAAAATTATGGGACTACCTGAAACTCATGATCAAAAAAAGAGCCTAGACATCATCCTCCATGAAATTATCAAGGAAAACTGCCCTGACCTTCTACAACCAGAGGACAAAATAAGTATTGAAAGAATCCATCGATCACCACCTGAAAGAGATCCAAAAAGAGAAACTCCTAGGAACATTGTGGACAAATTCCAGAACTCCCAGCTCAAGGAAAAAATCTTACAAGCAGCTAGAAAGAAACAATTCCAGTACTGTGGAAATACAATCAGGATAACCCAAGATCTAGCAGCTTCTACATTAAGGGATCGAAGGGCATGGAATAGGATATTCCGGAAGTCAAAGGAACTAGGACTCAAACCAAGAATCACCTACCCAGCTAAACTGAGTATAATACTTCAAGGGAAAATATGGTCTTTCAATGAAACAGAGGACTTTCAAGCATTCTTGATGAAAAAACCAGAGCTGAAAAGAAAATTTGACTTTCAAACACAAGAATGAGAAGAAGCATAAAAAAGTAGACAGCAAAGAGAAGTCTTAAGGGACTTACCATGAGTGAACTGTTTACATTCCTACATGGAAAGACAATATTTGTAACTCTTAAAACTTTTCAGTATCTGGGTAGTTGATGGGACCACACATACACATGTACACGCATGCACACACATACACACATGCACACACATACAGAGATAGAGAGCACAGATTGAACTGAATAGGATGGGACCATACCTTAAAAGAAACTAGGGGAAATGGTGAGAGAGAAATGTAGGGGGAGGGAAAGGGAAGGGGGTAACTATATGTCATTTAAGAGGCAGGTAGGAGTTTTTCTTAGTGGAGGGACAAAGAGGAGAGCTGAGAAAAAAAACAAAAAACAAAAAACAAGAAGTTTACCCTCATCACATTTGACTAAACGAAGGAGTGAAATGCACACTCATTTTGGTATGAAAACCTATCTTACAGTATAAGAAAGTGGGGGAGAAAGAGATATTGCGGGGAGGGGGGGGGATGATGGAAGGGAGGGCAAAGGGAGGAGGGAGCAATTTGAAGTCAACACTTGAGGAGGGACAGGATCAAAAGACAGAAGAGAAACAATGAGGGGCAGGTTAGGAGGGATGGTAATCCAGTTAGTCTTACACAACACGACTATCAGGGAGGTCATTGGCAAAACTACACAGATATGGCCTATATTGAATTGCCTGCTGTCCCAAAGGGAATGGGTGGGGAGGGAGGGATGAGGAGAATTTGGAACTCAAAGTTTTAGGAACAACTGTTTAGTATTGTTGTTGCAACTAGGAAAGAAGACATACAGTTAATGAGGAATAGAAAGTCATCTGGCCCTACAGGAGAAAAGAGAAGATGGAGACAAGAGAAGGGAGAGATGACAGAAGAGAGGGCAGATTGGAGACAGGGAAAATTAGATTGCTTGGGGTATTGGGGTGGGGGGAGGGGATAAAAGGGGAGAAAATTTGGAACCCAAAAATTTGTGAAAATGAATGTAAAAAAATTAAATAAATAAAAAAAAAAAAGAAAATTTTAAAATAGCATCATGAAGAGTCAGACATAACGGGAAAATAACATAATTAATAACCCAATCATTATCACACCCCAGACAGGGAAATTGAGAATTGGTGGGATTGGCTGGTGATGGAAACTAAATCTTATTTTCATAAATAATTTTTCCCATTCTTCTCCCTGTTCCCCATATCTAGATGACTGTGAGAGAGAAAAATGGATAGAAGCAATACATGTTTGGAAGTAGGCTATGTAAAGCCTAGCAACTGGTTAAGATCAGGATTGAGAGAGAATGGAATTGAGGGATGATGGGAAGAAGGAAAATCAAGATAGACTAGAGTCACAGAAACCTGTGTTCAAAGGGCAAGTATGCTGGATAGTATTGAATATTGGTGAAGACTAAAAATGACAGAAGTTAAGAAAGACTTTTTTTTTCATTTTGCAACTGAGGTACATAGGTATGGGAGACTGTTGAAAGTAACTGTCCAAATTTAAATACAGTAGGATGTGAAGGGGGAGGTCTACAACTCAACTGTGTATTGAGGAATTGATATACTTTTCTTTGCCTAGGGAATATTCAAAGAAGAGCCAAGATGTTGCTAACTTGAGGTCTTGAAGAGGATCTCTCTCTCTCTCTCTCTCTCTCTCTCTCTCTCTCTCTCTCTCTCTCTCTCTCTCTCTCTCTCTGTTTCTCTCAGAATATCAAGTTTGGATCACTAGAAAGAACTCTTCTACCTTGTTTGAGTTATCAAGCCTTTATTAGATTCCTTTATGTGAAAGACCCATTGCCAATCATTAGTGCTACAAATACGATAAATGAAATAAACTCTATTCACAAGGAGAATACCTGGAGAGAGAATGGAGGAATATAAAAAGAATAAATATAGAGTATTTGAAATTGAGGACATCAGCTTGAAGGGACATTGTCTTAGATATTCAACCTCCTTTGTCCATAGTACTTTGCACATACTAAGCACTTAGTAATGAAAGTGTTTGATTCACTGATTCATTCATTCCAGAGAGGAGGGAACTAAGCCTTGAAGAGGGGGAGTACCTCCATCATGCTATTGTGGGGACAGAAGAGGCTTAACACTTCCATTCTTGAGCCAATGAGACAGCTGCCTACTTTAACTTAAGCCCAGCCCCCAAACTTTTGGTAAAGGGCAGGCAAGAAGGGCATAGAAGAGAATTAATACTGCCCACTCCCTCCCCAGTAGAATACTGGTTTTGGGGGCAGAAGTTGTGAGCAGTCACCTTCACTCCTTGTGGCTGAGTAATGAAGAGTAAGATTGGATGGGATGAGCCTTTGTGGGGATGCTGATTGAATAGGAGTCTCTCTGGAAGTCAGGGGACTGGGGAAGGGTCATGCAGATGGGGCTAGCCTGATAGAGCAGACAGTGAAATGAGCCCAAAGAAGAAGCAAGGAAAGCGCTAAGGGAATCTAGAGCAATAAGAGATGATTTTATTTGAGTTAGGGAGATGGAACGAGGGTGTAAGAAGGGGCGCATGAGCTGTTGCTTGAAGGAATGAGTAACAGAACAGATTTCTGGGTTCAGGAATGACATGAGTCAGGAGAGTGGAATGAGAGTTTGAATGAAGGAAATTGGGAATTAAAAATCAATATATATACGCCAATGTAGGTTGTAAATTGTCGACCATTTTCTTCTTTCCTGTTCTCCTCCATCATCATCCTAGCATCCCCTTCCCCTGAAAGCTTGCCACAGGGTATGGAGCACTAACTCACTCCTCACAACTTCTCCGGGATCTTCTTTTCCTCAGGAGGGAAGAATTCAAACGGCAACAACGATGACCAGACAACGAGAACAACAGTGACAATGGCAGTGACCGTTAGCAGCAGGAATCATGAGCCCGGGACAGCAAACAGAGCTAACATTAACCCCTCAGTCATGGATGTTGGTAGAAGGAACATCTCAGAGACAAGAAAGGTCTTGTCTCAGGTATGTGGTGATTTCTGCTTCTCTGCCCTTTCCCCCAAACCTCACTTTCTCCTCCACTAGAAAATCTACTCTACCCTCCCAAACCTCACACACTGAACCCCATTCTCCAGTCAATTAACTGAAGTAGTATGTCAGAAAAGAGAAACTGAGGACTAGGATTAGCGACACCTTGGGTTTCCAGAAGAGGGCAATCTCAAATCTAAGGAGTCATTAGGCATTTATTAAATGACTACTAAATGACTAAATTTATTAAATGACTATTAAATTTGTTGAGTGGCTACTGGTTCTGGGGATGCAAAGAAAGGAAAAAAATAATCCCTTCCCTAAAGAAGCTCACAGTTCTAATGAAGGAGACAATCTACTGACAGCACTGAAAATGAGCACCAGGAATGACTTCTTATAAAAGATGAAACTTTAGTTGAGACTTGAAGGAAGCCGGAAGGTAGAGAAGAGGGAGAGATTTCCAGGAATTCTCTGAAAAAAGCCTCGATTTGAGAGAGACAGAGACAGAGACAGAGAGAGAGAGAGAGAGAGGGAGAATCAAGTCAAAGAGGATAGTCAATATGAAAGACAACTGTGAGGATAAGAAGGGAGAGAATAAAGGGGAAAAAAACATTATATCTGGCAAATAATATTAGTCAAGAGGTGTTTCATTCTGAGGAGATGCCTTCCAAAGGATGAAGTCTTAAAATACGTGAGGGCTCTTCACTAAAGCATGATGGGAAGGGCATGGTCACAGATTCAAAGATATGGCTGAAGGATGGGATAGAAAAAGCACTGGATGGAGGCAGATATGGATTTCAGTTCAGGTTTGACCATGTAACAGCTGTGTCAATTTGGGCAAGTTCCAGAGTCAACCTGAGCCTCAGTTTCATTATCTAAAAAGAGTAGGGCTGAAGTCTGTATTTGTTTACCTCTTGGCATGGTAAGGAAGTTCAAAGAATATACTTTCCATTTAGATAGTGCCTTAAAGTTTACAAAGGGCTTCACTCACATCACCTTTTGATGTGACTATCACCAATATCTCTCAGGGCCACTATTACCATCATTATTTTATGGATAAGGAAATTAGTTCAGTGTTTAGTGTTTAGTACTTGGCACTTAGCAGATGCCTAGTAAATGCTTCTTGGTCTACCAGGCTGACTAAAATGAAGGGGAGGGGTATGAAATGTCTCAACATTTTTCTTGGAATTGTTGAATTGTAGAGTAAAGACTTAGCCCCATTTCCTATAACACCAAGACCAATTCTCTACTCTCCACACTTGAAGTGTACTCTTCACTTGATGCACAAATGGAGAAACATCTCTACTCCAAACATTCACAAGGCTTATCTGTGCCTGACCTATGGTAGAGCCTTCTGAGCCCATATCAGTCTGCTCAGTCACAGTCAGACACACTGTACCCTGAGTCCCGACACAGAGACTTCATTTTGGTACTCTTTGAGCATGAAGGACAACAGTCAACACCTGGAATTGGATGTTAATGAATCTTGCAAATTGTAAGGGATTGGGCATTGTAGCAGGCAGCACAATATATTGGAAAGAAGGCTTGGGCTGAAATCCAGCCCCTGACACTTAACTGGCTGTATGACCTTGGATAAGTTATTAAACCTGTCTCTATGGCTTGTGACAAGAAGGATATTGAGGAGGATGAGCCAAGAAGCATTTATTAAGTCCTCACTATATGCCAGGCATTGTGCTGAATTCTATGAATACAAATGCAAACAGAAAGACAGTTCCTGTGCTTCCTGCATTTACATTTTAACGGAGGAAGACAACATAAAAAGAACACTATAAAGGTAGGGGTACAGGTTTTCTTGGGGCATAGTAGAGAAAACACAAAGATTGCAGTATACAGAGAAGGAGGTGGAAAAAATGAGGAGGACTATGGAGAAAAATATAGGGAAAATATATAAATATATATAAATTTATTTATAAAAAATATATAAATTTACAAAAAATATATAAAAAATAAATATATAAAAAATATATAAAAACATATAGGAAAAAAATAAAAGGGACCTTAGAGACCATCAAGTATATCCTCATTGCATTTTACAGGGAAAAACAGTGAGAACTGGATAAGAGGAGTGATTTTTCCAAGGTCAGAGGCAATATATGAATCCAAATTGATTTAGATATAAAGAGTGATACTATAAGCAAATTAGAAGAGCAAGGAATAATTTACCTGTCAGATCTATGAAGAACAGAAGAATTTATGACAAAACAAGAGATAGAGAACATTATGAAATGCAAAATGATACTTTTTATTATATTAAGTTAAAAAGATTTTGCATAAACAAAACCAATGGAACCAAAATTAGAAAGAAATCAGAAAGTGAGGAACCAATGTTTATAGTCATTATCTCTGATAAAGGGCTCATTTCTAAAATATATAGAGAAATGAGTCAAATTTATAAGAATACAAGTCATTCCTCAATTGATAAAATGGTCAAAGGATATGAAAAGACAGTTTTCAGATGAAGAAATTAAATCTCTCTATAATCATATAAAAATGCTCTAAATCACTATTGATTAGAGAAATACAAATTAAAGCAATTAAAATGTACCACTGTCAAACAATTACCTGATTGGCTAATATAACCAAAAAAAATGACAAACTCTGGAGATGTGGAAAAATTGCAGCACTAATGCTTTGTTGGTGGAGTTGTGAACTGATCTAACCACTCAGGAGAGCAATTTGGAACTTACTACCCAAAGGGCTATAAAATTATACATACCCAGCAATACTACTAGTGGACCCGTGTCCCAAAGAGATCATAAAAAAGAAAAAGGCCCCATATGTAAAAAATACTTATAGCAGCTCTTCTTTGTGGTGGCCACAAATTGGAAATTGAGGGGATACCCATCCATTGGGGAATGGCTGAACAAGTTGTGGTATATGAATATTATGGAATAAAATGCTATAAGAAATGATGAGCAGGCAGATTTCAGAAAAAACCTGGAAAGACTTACATAAACTCATGGTGAGTGAAGTGAGCGGAACCTAAAAAACATTGCACATAGTTACAGCAATATTGTGTGGTGATTAACTTTGATAGACTTAGCTTTTCTTAGCAATACAGTGATTTAAGACAGTTCCAAGGCTCATTGTGGAACACATTATCTACATTCAGAGAAAGAACCATGGAGTCTGAATGCAGATCAAAGCATACTATTTTCTTTTTTTTCTTTCTTGTGGTTTTTCTCTTTTGTTCTGATTCTTCTTTCCCAATACAACTATTATGAAAGTACATTTAATACGATTGTACATGTATAGCCTATGTCAGACTGCTTGCCATCTTGGGGAAGGGAGAGGAGAGGGAGAGGAGAAAAAATTTTGGGACTCAAAATCCTATAAAAGTGAATGTTGAAAAGTATCTTTACATGTAATTGGAAAAAAAAATATTCTGTTTAAGTGGGAAAAATATATATGATTCCAAATCTTCCTGACTCCAAGCCCAGTACCCAATATTGCCATATATTTTTCAAGTAATTATGAGCTTAGCATAGCTCAGTATTTCTCATAGAAAGACATGCTCAGCTGGAATTTCTTCAGTGTGCAGAAAAGATTGTGTGTGCGCACATGTGTGTGTGTAATGGAAATAGCTGAGTGGTGGTGGGAACATAGGAGAGGTTGGTAAACTACAAGTTTGGGAAGTTTACAGTTACCTATTTTTTTTTAAATTTTATTTTATCTCTAGTTTGTTGAATAAAACAAGTATTTCCATAACATACTATAATTTTTTTTAAAAAGATGATTGAACATGAAACTGTAAAATCTATTATTCCCAGGATAGGACTGGACACTGAAGTGGGAAGTCTAAGGTGGTACTTAGGAGTGAAGACAGGGTTTGAGTAAACACTTATTTTCTCATCAGTCTTCCTTTCTCTTTCTTCTGTAGGTCTCATATTTTCCATGGTTAATGGAAGATGCAACTAGAAGCCAAAATTTTCTTTATTTTTATGAACCTCCTACATTTCCCATCCCTTCTCACTGTTTGATGCCTCCCTTAAGGCACCAATTAAATCCATTATCTTGTGTACCCTATCCATCCACCATCCCTATTTACCCCTTCAGTTTTTCTAACTCAAGAATTTCACCACTCCATAGCCTTCATTATCATGTCAATCCTCTCTTCCAAATACAACCTGAGGGTGCTGAAGCTTCATCCCTGAGTTGTTGGCCAGACTCCCAAAGATATCTATTCATGGAATGTAATGGTGAAAGGGGCCATCATTCAAGAACCCTCGAGCCTAGAGTGATTCAGTCATCGGTACAACATACAAGACTTAGAGAAGGTAATGACTCTTTTACTTGACAGAGTTTTTCTTTTGCTCAAAATTCCACTTTATGTTTATAGTTGCCAAAGCCCACCAACAAACACTAACATATACTGTGTGCCCTCCACTAGCTAAGTTCTGGGAATGCAAAGAAAGGCATAAGCAATCCTTCAAGGAGCTCACGATGGAGCCCCTGGTCTGAGTAACTGTGAGAACTTTCTCAGTGACTTGGCATGTTTAACTTTCAGCTTCACATTGTTAAACTAATCTCCCTGAAAGATGTATTTCCTGTCACTTGGCCCTTGAGAAAAAAGACTTATCCAATCACTTTTTTGACCTTTGGATTGAAGGGTTGAGGAAAAAACACAAATGGATCAAAGAGGTTTCTTTGTGATAATAATTTGATCTCATACTCAATATTCAGGAAAAAATGGGAGAGAATCGTCTATTACACTACTGGACATTGATGGTGTTTCCATGGAGGAACAAAAATATTCCATCTTTGCCTGTTACTGTTTACCAATTCCCTTTTCACCCCTCAATAGAATGGCATTAGGTTCAGATACCTAAGCAAACTGAATGGAGATGCTTCAGGACAATCATAGGAGTATATGCCACTTTTTAATCTTATAAATACAAAAAGGTCATCTAGGTGATGCAATGGGTAGAATGTCAGGAAGACCTGAGTTTAAATCAAGCCTCAGACAACTACTAGCTATATCAAGTCACTCATCCTTGTTTGCCTCAATTTTCTCAATTGTATAATGAGCTGGAGAAGGAAATGGCAAACCTCTCCAGTATCTTTGCCAAGAAAACCCCAAATGGGTCACAGAGAATCACACATAACTGAAACAATTGCACAACAACAGCACCAACCTTGATATAACATTCATGGTGCCCCATTGGCATTGATGAAGTCTCTGTTTTATTTTGGTGCGGGAGAAAGGGGGGATTTGAAGACGTATGAGCATAGATTTAAGATTAAATCAGTCAACATTCTCTGGCTACTACGGGTAAACTCCGCTTCCAAAGCCCCCACTGTTTTGTTACTCCCTCTACCCAAATCCATTCTCTATAGTGTATGAGACTGAATAAATCAAAGCGAATTAAGTTCTTCATTGTCTTCTCCTTCTTTCCAGGTGTTTCTAGGACAGGATATGGTTTCAGTGATTGTTATGCTTTACCTTCCACAATGCTGCACTTTGCACCTACTTGTAACTCAGACTCCAGGTATCATCACCCACCAATTTTCCATGTCCCTCTGAAACCAGAGACTCCTAAGGATAGACAACAGTCATTAAAGTGTCAGGTAGGATTAACCTTCATTAATCCTAGACTTTTCTCCTCTCCCACACACATACAATCAGTTACCAATCCTGTAATTTTGGTCTTTACATTATCTCTTAATTCACTCTCTTTTCATTCATATGACCACCATTCTAGTTTCAGTTCTCATCAACTTTTATTTGGACTATTAAAATATCTCTTTTAATAGGGGTCCCAGATTCATTCCAATCTCTCTCTTCCCCAATCAAGCTCCCACAAAGACAACAAAAATGTTTCCAAAGCACATCTTCTTATGACATTCTACTGGTCTAGAACCTTCATTGACTCCCCTTTACTCCTAGGACTAAATGAAATCTCCTCAATTTAGTATCTGAAGCCTTTCAGCCTTTCTGTACACACTTTGCTTTCTTTCACTACATATTCCAGATAAATTGGTCTCTAAGCTTTCCCTCCACCTCTGTGTTCTGTTTCCTAACTTTCCATGGTGGAATGGATTATTTCTATCTCCTACCTCTCCTTCATTGCCATGAACAGTTATGATTCCCACATTTGGAATATGTGCTGCTTCCTTTATCTCATAATCCAGGACTCCCTTCAATGACTCTGACGCCTCTCCTGCAAAAATAGCTTCTTGATCATCTATCAGTTGCTTGCTCCCTCTTCATTATCATGTATATATCATCTCTTTATTCGCTGTAAGTAACTAATACAATGGGAGACAGTTTGTTTAATGTCTCCAACATCTATAATATATCTTTGTCCTTAACAGGTGTTTCCTTAGTTAATCAACCCACAGGTATGAATTTTGCACCAATTATGTGCCAGACACTGTGCTAAGTTTTTAGACCATATTTGAAGATTTCATCTCAATACTATAGAACTGTTCTACTCCCTTTCTCCATGTCCCTGTCTCACTACATAAATAGAACACCTTGCAGATAGTCTTCTTACTAAGTAGGTCTTTCCAGGGCATTATGGCTAAAACCCATCCATCATTTAAGTTGCCAGACTTGCGTCAAAGAGCCTCTGAGTACTTAGCTAGGTTGGCTCACAACACATTAACATAATTCTTCACTAGGTTTATTTCTTGACACCTTTCTAGAGGTCATCAGACCCAGGGACAAGACTTCAGTAGCTCTTTGGAAGAAAACTATTCCAGGGGTTGTGCTGAACCAATAGGGCCTTCCAGAATCTGTGGTCCCCACTCCTAACACCAAGCTGAGGCATGGTTTGAAGCACTACAGTGGAAAAAATCCACTATGAATGAGAAAGAATCATTTTCGAAATCACATTTTAGTCTTTTGCGACCATTCAAATTCAACTTCTCTTTAATTCTCACAAAGATATGAGTTAGATAACCTTTGGGCAAGGGTTCTGTCAAACTTGTGAACCCTGCAAAAAAATATACACTTATCCCTTCCACATTGTGGGAGTTAGGGATGTGGTGCCTCCACAATCTGGAAAATTCACAAAAAATTTTTTGACCCTCCATTCATACCAGAGAATTCTGAATTATTATGGTATTAAGATAAAATACGTTGACATTACACAATGCCATAATACATCTTATGCGTTTCTGAGTTTCTAAACTTTTTCTGTGTTGTCTTCATGCATATTTAGGGTCAGGGTTGGCATTCATATGTTGTGTGTGGCTTCTACAAAACTCTCCCCAAAATCCCATTTAATTTCTTATACTGACTCATATGTCAAAATAGCAATGGGGAAAGTCAAGACGTGGAAGGAACAATTATAGTTATCACTGTAATACATTTTCCAGCTGATACCCTAAGGCTTTCACACTAATCCCTGTCCCCAAAACTCACAGCTAAGAACCTCAACTCATATACCTCACTGAAAAAATTGAGACTATCTGCTCAGAACTCTTTCTCTCCAGCTAGGTGGCATATTACATAGATTGCTAGACCTATAGTTAGTAGGATATGAGCTCCAATCTAACCTCAGGTACTACTCTGTGTAACCCCATTTCTTATGTCAGGCAGCTAAGTGGCACAGAGTGCTAAGCTTAGAATCAGGAAGACCAGAGTTCAAATTCAACCTGAGATGCTTACTAGCTGTGTGGTCCTGGATAAGTCATTTGACCTGTTTGCCTCAGTTTCCTCAACTGTAAAATGGGGGTGATAAAAGCATCTGTTTCTCAGGATTTTTGTGAAGATGAAATAAGATATTTATCAAAGCACAGTGCCTGCCATGCAGTAGACACTATATAAATGCTTATACTTCTCCCCTTCCCTCCTCCCTTCTTCCTCTTCTCATATCACTAAAGTATCTTCCCCTGCTATTTCACTATACCTCTTCAAATACTGAGGTGGAAAGGTGTTTAAAAGTCATCGATTCCAACCTCATACCTGATGATAATAGACAGCATCGGTATTTATCATCCTGGCTCTATTGCAAATGGTCTGTGAACTCAAAAGTGAAAACCATATTTCAGTATAAATGGTTTCTTGCTAATCAGGTTCAACATTTTTTGTTTGTTTTCTTTGTAATGGTTTCCATGTACTTAATTTTATGGATGTAAAATGTTATTCTGAAAAGTGGTCTATAAGTTTTATCGGATGGATCAAGGAATTTGACAGAAAAGATTAAGAACCTCATATTTTATTTGGACCCTTTAAAATGATGGAGAACTCATTACCTACCAACTGAGGTGAACTTTTTGTTCAAGTTTCTCTCTATATATATGTATATCTATAAATCTACACACACACACACACATAATCAGACTGTCACCTCCATATATATGAGTGCACATATCTATATCTATGAGTATATTATATATGTATGAGAGTATATACAATATCCAATGGCAGCCACAAATAGTGCAGTGACTTGGGTTCAAATCCAGTCTCGGATACTTACTACCTGAGTGACCCTAGGCGAATCACTTAATCCTGTTTACCTCAATTTCCTCATCTGTAAAATTTGCTGGAGAAGAACATGGCAAACCACTCGAGTATCTCTACCAAGAAAACCCCAAATGAGAACATGGAGAATTAGACACAACCAAAACAGCTCAACAATAACAACAACATATAAAATCTTATTGTTTTTGGAAAATCTGATTGCACTTCTAATTTTTAATAGAACAAGTAATGTTTAGGGGTAAATTTAAAGGAGGTAAATTAGGGAGTGTTTTGTTAGCTAAAGAACACTGGGAATGTGGTTCAGTAACTTACTTGACTACTGATGAGCTGTGTGACCACAGTCAGACCATCTCATCGCACAAAGCCTCAGTTTACCTATCTAGAAAGGAGAGTGGGATTAAGCTAAATAATTTATAAGCTTCCTTCTGTTCCCTATTGCCACTTCCTAACATCTTTTTTTTTTCTTGCAGAACTTTCCATCACCTCCACGTGTCAGATACAACTTAACCCCCCCAGACTCATTGTTTCTTCCTGAGAAACATCCTCTGGGAAACCTCTTTAATATGCTACAAGCTGACCTGGCCCCCAGAAGACCAAGATATGTCCTGAAAGATATCAAATATTGGCCAGATACATCCTCCATCTCACCTATTCATCATCTAAAAGACCATCCTGAATGCATCTCCCTGGGGTATCTACATTATATCTCTCCCCACAAGAAATGAGCAAATATCCCCAACAGACTCATGAATATGACTCCAGTAACTGTTTGGAGGAAAGTGCTGATGATGAATCCTTTATAGACATGGAGAACACAGAAAATTAAAGCAAGGAGGTGGTCTAGGATTGCTTCTGGCGTAGTCTTCTTGTTAGAAACTTCCTCTTTGGACTAGAATCTCAGAGCAGTTACTCTCACGACTTGGAGGTTTGGTCCCTCAGTTCCCCTTCTAGAGTCCTGTTTTCTCTTACCTGTAGGATCACATTTAAAATATACCATTTAGTACCATCATTTTTACTTGGGCTTTTGTCATTATTTTCATTGGCACAATAGCAGACATTTCTAAGACTGCTAGTAAAAATACAAATACCATAAGTGTTTTAAGTATACCCTTTATCTTTTGAAAAACAATTGGAAACCAACCATATACAGTTATCCCTTCCACTTCATAGGGATTATGGATGCAATTCTCCCATGATCTGAAAAATCAGTATAAAATTTTGTGTCTCTCCCTTGATATCAGAGAAACCTGAATTATGGCTATAAAATATGTTGATATTGTACAATATTATGCATATATTTTATGCATTTCCAATTTTCTAAACTGCTGTGTCATCTACTGGTCTTTGTGTGTTGTCTGCAGCTTCTGTGAAACAACTTTGAAAATTTACATTTTTTTTTTATGCAAACCCATGATATATCAAAAATCAATGTAGAAAGTCCCAATATGAAAGGGATAAACTATATCCCAAGGGGAAATAGTCTCTTGTTTTCAGTGTAAGATTTTATTTCTCAATTAAGAATTAAAGCAATTTGGTATCTTTTTTGATATCTTTAGTACCAGCCTTCCTTATTTTATCTTTATATCATTGGAGGAAGAAGCCTTATGTGGACAGAAAGAATGTGAGATTGTAAGGACCTGATCTTACAAATAAATACATAACCACTAAACCAATAAGCAAAGGAACAACAT
Source organism: Bettongia penicillata ogilbyi (assembly GCA_023548195.1). Classification (NCBI taxonomy): domain Eukaryota; kingdom Metazoa; phylum Chordata; class Mammalia; order Diprotodontia; family Potoroidae; genus Bettongia; species Bettongia penicillata. Next base: position 347,870 of record JAJHZJ010000955.1, read on the forward strand.
TCTAATAAAGGATTTACCCTAATTTCTAGTTGAGACAAGTAGTGTCCACCAATTTAGAAAAGCAGAAATACCAATAGCAGGGTCCTTTTATTCCTGTATCCTCATCAGAGAGGGCTTAGTGATGCCAGGTGATCTGTAACAGTAAGATCAACGCAAAACTTGAAGTTCTCTTACAATTGTCAGAGAAATTTGCTATGGAAGGAGGAGGGACATGATTATAACAACACTAAGACCATTCCATCAAATTTAAGTCTAAAGGCACAGACCAATTTATCATCAGTGTAACAGGATCAAACTCCTTTAGCTCTGTGTGATTTCAGGTAACAGTCATAAATTCCTTTTGGAAGAGCTAATTATGCAATGGAGTTCCATATTAAGTAACGGGTCTCATAGCCAGGTTCACAATCTGAGAGATGGGAGACCTTTATGTTCAGAAAGGAAAAAAGCACATGGGTGAAAATGAGTCTAAAGGGCCCAATTATTACCTTCATAAGGCCATCTTTTCAACCTTAGTAGCTGTCTCTTCCCCTGCACAGCTTAGTAAGTGAAAATAATACTCTCTGTGAGCATCTTTTGGCATTATCCCTTGAACAGTGGAGCTGTCCAATAAATCGGAGTTGTAACCTGGGGTGTCCAAGCATGCCCAGTTCTCTATCAGATGGGTTGGAGTAGACCTCTTTGACTGGAAAACTGCTCCTTTAAAACTGGCAAGACTGAACTGTTTAATCTTTTAGGGCATGCTCATTTCCCCCATCCTTCAAATATTATCTTTTCAGCACTCAAGTATGGAACTTGCCCCTGCTGATTTTTGAAAAAGAATTGCAAAGAATTTTGGCCCAAGGAAGGAAAGTAATCCAAGTCCCCTGAGCCCATGGATATGGGACTGTCTTCTCATTGATGTAGAGAAGTGACTTTTGCCTTTGTTTAAGATGGAGTGCAGTTGGTGGAGCCTGAAAAGAGAACAAATGCCTCAGTCTCACTGGCTTTAAAAACCTAGGCAATCAATCAAAGGAAGCTATTACTACCTAAGTGGCAAGGGACATTGGTTGCTCCAAGTTAGAACTGAACCTTCTTGGAGAGTCCAAGTTATATAATTATCCATGAATTCAATACTCAGAGCAAATCAAAGCATAGTTCCAAGAGAATCCACATTACATAGCAAGTTATATTACTTGTATCTTTGGGCAGCTTGGAAGTGCAATGGATAGTGTTGGACCTAGAGTCAGGAAGATATGGGTTCAAATCCAATCTTAAATAATTAAGGGCTGATTTTTTGACCCTGGACAAGTTACTTACCCTTTGTTTGCTTCAGTTTACTGGATTGCAAAATGGGTATAATAGCACTCTACTTTCCAAGATTGTTGTATTCATATAAGATACTATTTGTAAAGCTACTACAGCAACATATAATTGTATTAGTAAGTTCATGATAAATGACAATTAGTAAAATATTTATCTTCAGTATTTATTGAGGACATACAATTCTTTTTCAAGTTTTGCTTTTTACCCTGTTTAAGACTTTTCAATTCAAAATAAATTATTAGAAATTTTAAAAATAATTACATCAGGGATTTTACACATTAAATGGATACATGATAGTTTGCTCAAAACAAAATAATTTACTAGTTACAGTTAACCCAGATTTTTTAATATACTGCATATCAAGAGACAAAAAAATATTTTAGGCTGGAATCTGGAGCTCTAAAGTTGTCTCAAAGAAGTAATTATGAGATACAAAAATTGGGATACAGTCGACCCAGTTAATTTCCATAGATTTTACAATCAGTAATCAGTTGATCAGATAGATTATTTCTGTACTATAAACAAATTGCTAAACAATTCCCACTTTGGCTTTTCATGTTTGTAAGTGTGAATATGGGGGGGGCATATGAGTATGTAAGTATGTGGAAGGGAGTCTAAGTTTCTCAGTAAACTAATTTACTACGTTAGAATTTACAAGGCTCACACGATTCACAAACTTTCTTGCAATGTACTTCATAAAGTCATTACATTTTGTGACTTTGTCAAGGCTAAAAATCTAAAAGATTTATCAGAGTTTCACAGAATTTTATAGAAGAGACTTCTGAGGTCTTTCATACTTTTCCCAAATACAAAGTGATTATTATTTTACTAAACAGGATATAATTATTCAAATATGTAAGACAGTCTTTTAACCAGAATGCCGCTGTCTTGTAGACAGAAGTCTCCAAGTGATGCTTCAAATTCATAATTTTACAGGATTCAGATAAAAAATAAGCTAACTATTGATAATATTTAATATAAATTTTAGACTTTAATAAGGGCCAAAAGTTTGAATTAAGAAGAGTTTGGACCTAATAGTCTCCTTTGTTTAGAGGATGCCTTTTGTCAAGCAAATGAGACTTCCTTATCAGACCATTCTTCTAACATCCTGGTGATAAGAGAAAAACACAGACACCTTGGGTGGTGAATAAACAACTTCGAAGGCCTGCTTAGGACAGGATGTCTGGGTGATGGGTGATGGGACTTTGTTTTAAATCACAAAGGCATGCTATGTAAGGAAGATGCCCATAGCTTGGGATCATTAAACCCAATTGATGCTACTTTGTTTACAATGTGTTTATCTAAGAGAACTCTTTTCTCTCGGCAGAATGTATATAAGCATGAAGATTTCTGTACTGGGTAGCCAGAACATTTTCCTGACTTCAGAATGCATTATGTTACCGTTTTCTTTAATAGGGAATTGTTTAATTAATTCAATCATAAAATGTATGCATTTAGCCTGTTGCCTTTTCTCTAACCAAGTTTTCAGGTTAACACTATTTAATGCAGGGGTTGGCCAAATGCAATCCAACTTCAGTTTTTATACCGCATTTTAATTATGAATGGTTTTTATCTTTTTAAATGCAATAAAATGATCCAAAATTTTTGAATGCTTTCTAGTTCATGAATTGTACAAAAACAGATTTTAGGCTTCATTTGGTCCATGAACCAACTCTTGTTCTAATAATGCATTACATTACAGGTATTATTTCACAAATTAATAACATTTTTATGCAATGATTTCCAATACTGTGACATTTTTGCTCCTTCTTGTGTGCTCTTCCCAGAGGTATCCAGAGAAGGTAAAGGACATATTTATCCATAATGTTGCAGTCATGAACTGACCAAAGACATTGGGAAAGGATTTCCTTCGTTTGCCTTCTCTTTTACCCTGTGGCTCCAAGTAAAGGGCTTGGGGTGTTTCTACTTGGTTGGCTTAGTTTATCCTCAGTTTTTAGACCTTGCATCACTGATCCATGGTGACCTTGAAGCCAAAGGCTGGATATTGTAGCCAGTCACTAAAGAAGAGAAGTCTGGAGAAATTAGTATGCCTGGAATTCAAGACCAAAGAAGGAATTGGATTTGGATTGGGACTATGTTATATAAAAACCAAGCTCACCTGTGAACGAAATCTCCAGAGTGTGAGGTGGTGTATTGAGGAACTGCGTCTTATGTATTGGGGGGCATGTTTATATATTTGTGATCATAATTTTGAAATAAATATTCCTTTGTAACAGCCAATCTGTAATTGACTAAATGAAACTAGAGTATAACTCACCTATTACAATTAGGGAAAGACCGTCAGTGGGGTCTGGAACCAATGGCAGAGAGTCTAGATACCAGCAAGTACTCTTCTTGGTACTGGAAAACTGTGTGTGTGTGTGTGTGTGTGTGTGTGTGTGTGTGTGTGTGTGTGTGTGAAATTGAACATATCTGTTTTCTGGTTGTGCATAGTCACTTTTACACCTCACAAAACATTACTTGTCCTTGATCAGAACTAAAACATCTAGTTTTATCCTCTCTCATTTCACCAAGATAACACTTTCAATTTGGTTTCTTAACAGCTTGTCAACATGTGGTTCATTTTAATTCCCTTTAGGTGACTTCACTTCTAATTTACTTTGGCAGTTAAGTTCTACTAAATCATTCACAGGAGACCACAGTGATAAAGTAAACTACTCTTAAAAAGAGAAATTTTTCTTACTTACAAATTACTTACCTATTTAGTTAAATCATCCATCTTTCAAAGGTGGAGTAAAGAGAAATAACTGTATTAGGTGAATCTTATGTACCAGGTAAGGCTTCAAAACTTCATATTGCAAAATCACTTGCTTCCCTTCACTTTGGGAATCACTGGAGACAAAATTTTTAACTTCTTTTAGTTTTAAGGATATAGAATTCTTTTTTTTTTTTAATTTTATTTTTTTTTAATGTTTTACAATCATTTCCTTAAAGTTAAGATTTTATTCCCCCCACCCTTCCCTCAATACCCCCCTCCCTCCCCATGACAGCATACAATTCTGTTTAGGTTCTACATATACTTTCCTATTGAGCACATTTTCACTATATTCATGCTATGTAGTCGAACTAAAATAAATGGAAGAAATCATATAACAAATCAACACATATTACACTGAAACCCACCCACACACAAACATGATCTGCTACATTCTGCAAGTGGCTTCCACATTTGTTTCTCTGAGTGTGGAAGGCATTTTGCCTTTGAAGACCGACATTAGGATTTTTTTTTTTTCCTCAGTAAGTTCTTGTGTTATTACAAAGTTCCAAGTCTACCAGAAGAAACTCTCGCACACTGTGGTTGTTGCTGTGCACAAAGTTCTCCTGGTTCTGCTCCTTTCGCTCAGCATCAGATCATATAAGTCCTTCCAGGCCTCCCTGAAGTCTTCTTGTTCCTCATTTCTTATGGCGCAATAGTACTCCATTACATTCATATACCATAATTTATTCAGCCATTCCAGGATATAGAATTCTTTAAGTGAAATCAACCTCTCCTACATTAAAACAATGAATATTTCCTTCTAAAGTGAAGGGAGTGATAAAAAGGTCTGGGTGCTATTGGTTTGCAAATTTCACAAAATTTCTATTTTTAACAGTCCTAAGGAGCTCTACCCTATCCTGAGCCCCACCCCCCAAAACCTAGGATATTTAATCATATATTTAAAAATAATTCAAGCCACACTATCCACATAATTTGGAAATATATATTAAGCAGATTACACAACCTCTAGTTTCCAATGCATACATTTCCATAAATGGTGGAAAGATTATCTTCCCTTTTTGCCTCTCTGTCTCTGTTTTTTTGTCCCTGTTTTTCTGGCTGTCTTTGCCCCCTGCATTTCCAGCTAGGCTAAAATTAAGTACAAGGAAATGAGCCTATATCCTTTGAAAACTTTGAAACTTGTGGTGGCAAAGTTTTTAGGCTTTTCATTCCTTTTCTTTGACTAATCAGATCCTAGGTAAGAGGTCAGCTAAACTTACTAGGACACAAAATATAAACAATTTTGAGAATATATACCCTGCATGATACATAAGAAACACAAATAAAAGGCAACTCACTTTTTGAAAGTCTGTTCACAAAAATCTTTTCTGAGCACCATTTTCAGAGGGCTATGTAGAACATTGGAGAGATTGCTGAGGCAGGGAAACCCAAGTTCAAATCCAGACACTTATTACCTGGGTGGTCTTGGATAAATCACTTAACCTCAGTTTGACTCATCTTCCTCAACAGCAACATGAAGATATCACAACACATGTTTGTTTCTTTATTTTCAAAACATATTTCCTGAGATGATTGTATTTTTTCCTTTCTTTTCTTGAATAAAAACAAGCTCTGTAAGTCACACTTTTGTCACCACTATTAAGGAATTCGTTGACCAGACTTAAAGGTAGCCTGTCAACTATTAGAATTAAATCATTATCTACTAGCAAATGTTGTGCCTCAGATTGTTTTCTATTTCAGATAACTCATTTTAACAGCTGAAACCTGCTTTGTCAGAGATAGTTCAGCACTTGAGAAGCTGCCAAGGAAAGTATGGGAGAGAAGAGGTATTAGACTGACTACCAAACTGAAGGTCTACAGAGCTGTTGTGAAGATCTCATTACTGTATGCCTGTGAAACTGGACAGTCAGCCCATTCCCTGTAGGAAACGGAATCCCTTCCCTTTGAATTCTCTTAGGAAGATTCTGAAGGTCACCTGACAAGATAATGTACTGGACACTGAGGTCCTTTCTCAAGTTAGACTGCCAAGCATTCTCACTCTACTGCAAAGAGTAAAACTCTGATCGGTGACCATGTTCTAATGCCAAAAGAATGTTTGCATAAAAGACTGTTTTATGTAAAACTCATGGCAAAGGTGTTCACATGGTGGTCACAGGAAGAGCTACAAAGACATTCCCAAGGTCTCTCTGAAGAACTTTCTAATCAGTTGTGAGACATGGCAGACACTGGCAAAGCACTGCCCTGTATGGCGCGTCCACGTCAAAGAATGTACTGTGCTGTGTGAACAAAGAAGAATTGAAGTAGCTCAAAACAATGGAGAGATGTGGAAAGTTAGAGCCATTTCCACTCCAGATTCTCACATGGACTGTTTGTGCCTGACCTGTGGTGGAGCCTTCTGGGCCCCATTGGACTCATCATCCATGGTCAGACACACCTTGACCCTGACATAGTGACATCATTTTGGTTCACTTGGAGCACAAGAAACCAAAAATGACCAAGTATGGGAACTAAATATTAGAATAAAGAAATATAGAATATTGATAAATGAAGGAATCATAAAGCAAAGGCATGAGATGTTTTGCCTGTGACTCATCATACCCAGGATAGCCTCAAGCACTCCAAATAACAAGTTAACTGTCCTTCACTTGGCTGGAAAGTCTCATACCCCTCAGTTTAGTCCAGATTGTAATTACTGTGTCTTATGAATGCATTTCATGTTTTATCTAGAGATCACTTATTTTCAGCTTCTCAGGAAATAAACCAGATCTTCTACAATCCTGCATAAATCCCCCAAGTCCCCAGAATACACTGTCCTTACTAGGTGCTCACAGATTCTTCACACAGTTTTCTTTATAACCCATCACTTGTATCAGTTCTGAGAAGGCAGAAATTTCACATTTTCTTTTTTTCTCTTCCACAGGTCCTCTGACCTCACAGATAAAACACACACTTTGTCTTAGATTCCATAGGGAGGTACATTCCATTCTAAGATCTTTCTCAACTTTATTCCATCTGGTCACATCAAACCCTTTTCTCAATATTCCATTGGGCTCTTAAGGACTATAGTTTCAAATGTTGACTCTGACACTCAGCAGGGGTATGACCTGTTGGGGTAACTGCTGGCTCAGTAAAGAGATCCCAGACCGGCGGGATGTCTAGAATCTCAGGCACACAGTGATGAGGCGGGAGACAGAGATGTAGCAAGCTCTGTTTATTATTAGCAAGTACAAGCCTTATATACTATTCAGCCATAGGTTCCATACTCACCGCAACCTAGTGATAACATTTACTTTTACCACTCCTTCTTAAGCTGTAGATACCAGTCCTCAAGACTGCCTTGGAAGGTCTTATCAAGTACTAGAATGTTTACTCAAGACTGAGAGACTTTGGGGCTATTATATAGCGTTCTGGAGGTTCAAACCAACAATCTTTTCTCCATTCGCACGATCCAGTGGGCTTATCAGGCCATCATGTGCTCCTGAAACCGTTGTGGACCTCTAAGGTTCCCTACAATGACCTTTGGGTAAATCCCCCTTTTCTGCTTCTGTTTCCTGTTCTCTCTTGATGAGGGTCTTAGTGCTTGAATTCTGGAGTCTCTTTCAGCTCTAAATCCTGGGACTTTTGATGATTTAGGAGTTGGTGACATTCAAGGATGTGACTGTGGACTTCACCCCAGAGGAGTGGGGCCTTTTAGATGATGCTCAGAAGGAGTTGTACAAGGAGGTTATGCTGGAGAATGCTGGGAACCTGCTCTCTCTGGGTAAGGACACTTCCCTTAGCCACTGTCAGTCTACAACTAAAAAGAGTATCTCCTTTCCTGAGTGTGCTGGCTTTGGAACATTTATCACTTACCAGAAAGGGAAAAGTGCTGATCTCTTGTGTCCTAGAGACAGGGTCCTCCTGCTACGTGGGTTTCCTATAAAAAGTCAGTACATTGCATGAAGAGAACATGGGATGTTTCCTGGTTGCTCCTGAAGATGTCTCTTGACTATTTTAGGGAACTTGTTGAACAATGTCAGGTATGGAAGTAATCCCCCATCACATGATCCAGCCTCTCCTTGGACATGAATTGTGTATGCCCAACATCTGCACACTGATCAGGTGACTTTGCCCTGCACCCCCTTAATCTTTGGGAAGGGCCAAGTGTTTAGGACATTCTTCTTTGTGAGAAGCCTCAGTTTGTAGCTCCTAGCTCCTAGCTTTACCTAGTAGCCCACGTTTGTCCTTCCTCTTCATTTACATTACTCTCAATTCCAGCCCAGATGGTCAAAAAGAAGGGAATGAGCATTTCTGTTCAGCTGCTGATCCCTAACTGCTGTGTCAAGTGCTTTTTTTACAATATAATGTCATTAGGTGATATTATTATCCCCGTTTCATATTCGAGAAAACGGAAACAAACAGAGGGTACATGACTTGTCCAGGAGCACGCAGTTACTAACTGTCTAAGACTGGATTTAAACCCTGCTCTTCCTGACTCCTGGCTCAGGTCTCTCCACTGCTCTTCAGGCTGCCTCCTTTTTCTTTTCCTTTTTTTATGTTCATTTCATTTATTTTCACTGTTTTACAATCACTGCCATACACCTGAGATTATTTTTTTCCCCTCCTTCCCTGTACGTCCCCCCTCCCTGCCTGAGACAGTATAAATTTTATATAACTTCAATACATACATTCCTATTAAATACATTTTCTCTGTAGTCATGTTGTGTAGAAGAATTAAAATGAATGGGAGAAATCATATAACAAACCATAACATAAAACAAAAGGAAATGATCTGCTACATTCTGTGATTGAATTCCAGAGTTCTTTCTCTGGGCATGGAGGGCATTTTGCCTTAAAAGACCATTGGGAATTTTTTTTTAAGCCCTTGCATTTCACTCAAGTTCCAAGTCTCCCAGAAATATCTCTCATTCACTCTGGTCGTTGCTGTGCGCTAAGTTCTCCTGGTTGGGCCCCTTTCACTCAGCATCAGTTCATGCAAGTCTTTCCAGGCCTCTCTGAAGTCTTCCTGTTCATCATTTCTTATAGCACAATAGTATTCCATTACATTCATATATCACAATTTATGCCTCTTAATTTCTTGATGGTGGAAGCTATGCAATGGGTCCATCCTCCTATGAAGAAGGGGCTCCAAGACCAAATTTTCTGACTTTAAACTGGCTCCATGATGTCACCACCTTTTCAGAATGCTCCCCAAAGCAGTGCTACGGAATCCTTGCTGGAAGACTTCTGGGCACCATCCTGGGACCTTGCTTGCAGGCTCCTGTAACTGGCAGGAATTACAGAGTGGTCCGGAATCACGGTTTGACTAACTGAGGTTCATTGAGTTCCCCTACAGGAGAATGTCACCATCGGAAGCAAAGATTCCCTGAATGAACAGAACCAAGGTTTCTATGGGTTTCAGGGAGTGAAGATCAGGGGAGGGGCCAGAGTCAAAGCTGACTCATCAAGGCCCATTTTGCTGGAGCTCAAGGCTGATCTGGCACACTCTATTCTGGGTTATTTGCCTTAAAAGCATCAATGCGAGAATAAGACAGATCTGTGTGAACAGGAAGGAGTGATTCTCTAGCTTTGCATGCACACTCTTTTCCTCAAAGGAAAATAAATTACAAGGTTTTCTCCACCCTCATCTGTAGGGAACCATAGAGGTCCACAACGGTTTCAGGAGCACATGATGGCCTGATAAGCCACTGGATTGTGCAAATGGAGCAAAGGTTATTGGTTAGGCCCTCCAAACCCTACACAATAGCCCCAAGGTCTCTCAGTCTTGAGTAAACATTCTAGTACTTATTAAGACAGTCATGTCAAGGCAATCATATGGCCTTGTATCTGTACCTTAAGGAGGAGTGATAAAAGTAAATGTATCACTAGCTTGCCACGAGTATGGAACTTATGGCTGAACAGTATATAAGGTTTGTATTTGCTAATAATAAACAGAGTTTGCTACATCTCTGTCTCCTGCCTCATCACCGTGTCCCTGAGATTCGAGCTGGTCGGGGATCTCTTTACTGAGCCGGCAATTACCCCAACAGGTCATACCCTTGCTGAGTGTCAGAGTCAACATTTGAAACTATAGTCCTTAAGAGCCCAATGGAATATTGAGAAAAGGGTTTGATGTGACCAGATGGAATAAAGTTGAGAAAGATCTTACAATGAGTATGGTGGAGAGGCAGTGTACTGAGGAAGATGGCATGCTGGAATGGGCTGATTTACACAGGGAAAGGAGTTTACCCAAGTACCCAGTGTTTTCCATGAAATATGAGGTAAATTGCTCTTAGGTGAGTTCAGAGTGGATGATGGGAGTAAGAAATAAAAGAGAATGGGGAAGAATGAAAAGAATTGGAAAAGCTACTGGGACTAATGGGATAGTGAGTCAGTTATGTTGTAATTCAGACATTTCAACTGTTTCAGACAATTCCTGTTCCTTTCTGGGATCTTCTTGGCAAAGATGCTAGGGTTGTTGTCCATTTCCTTTTCAGACTCATTTTACAGATGAGGAAACTGAGGTGAACAAGCTCAAGTGACTTGCCCAGGGTCACACAGTTGGTAAGTTTCTAAGGCTGGATTTCCATTAGAGTGTTCCTGATCAGTACTCTATGCACTGCATCACCTAGATGCCCCAAGAGAGTCAGTTCCAGACATGTCAAAGGATAGCCTTGCCACAGGGAAGGCCTCACTGAGATTCTGTAGCCTAAACGTGTAGTGGACCCAGACAGCCTGCTTTTGTGATTTTCTCTCTCTCCATTCAGTAGCAGCTAAGTAGCAGCAAAGGCTGCTTCCTTACTCAGGATTAATCCAAGGTTCTGCTTTACATAAATCATCAACCTGTATCTATCCCCTGATCCCTGAGGCTCAATCTTTGACATGTTCTTGGAGAATCATTGGCCAGAATCATTGAGTTGACAGCCACTCTTAGTCTGGGGAAGTGGGAGAGAGAAACTCCCAAGTGTCCCATAGTATGAGTAGCTTCAGGAGCCAGAAAAATGTGTTTGTGACCTTCACTATTAAGGTTAAGGGTTAAGAGTTAGGCAGTGGTCACTCACTATAGGAGTGCAGGCAAGAGCCAGAAACAGGGCTGAGACCAGAACCCCTGTTTGCCACCTAAGACAGAGACCATAGTACAGGGCCTGAGGTAGCATCTGGGGCCTGGTGTCAGCCCTGGGCCCTGTCAATCAGTCACTCAGCAGGAATTGAGCACCTCCAGTTTTCTTGGAAACCTCACTAAGCTTTTGGAAGGGAAAAGACATTCCTTGATATCAGGGAGCTCCCAGTCTGGCACCTAAGCATGGAGATGGTTTGAGAGGAAGCAACATAATGGAAGCATTGGTTTTAGCTGATCCAGGGAAAAGAGTATTTGAGAATGGAAAGAAATGTTCAGTGGGATATAAGAGAGTACAAGGAGTGAGGCTCCTAAATGGTTTAAGAAGAGGAGAATTAGGGAGAAAAGTCTCAAAATCAAACAAAAAATGACAAAACTTTTAGGCCCAGCTCAGATATATTGTGGGTTCTGTTCCAGAGCACCACAATAAAGTGAGTCACCTGAATTTTATGGTTTCTCACTGCACATAAAAGTTATGTTTATAATATGCTGTTGTATATTATATATGTAGTACTATTATGTCCAAAAGAAAATACATACTTTAAACATATTTTATTGTTACAAGAAAAGGTAACTGTTGGCTGAGCTTTCAGTGACTCTTAATGTTCTTTCTGGCAGAGGCTCTGGTCCAATGATGATGGCTGCTGACTGCTCAGTGGGGTGGTTGCTCAAGGTTGGCAGTGGCTATAGCAGTTTCTCAAAAGAAGGGAACAGAGAAATTTGCCACACAGATTGATGTTTCTTTTCCTTTGAACTTAAGGTTATGGTAGGATCTCATTGTAAGATTATTAAGTGGCCTGATTCCAATATGTCTCCTGGAATAGGAAGATCCAACCAGAGGGAGGTACAAATTACCTTGCAATAATAAACTAAATTTTTAAGAAAACAAAACAAAAGAAAGTGGAATAAAGAAAGGCCATCTACTACCATGGACAGAGCATGCCCACTTGCAGGGTTGGAGTTCTAGTCTCAGTTGCTGAGTTCTTGGGCAGGTCACTCAACAATTCTGAACTCATGGTATGTGCTATGAATGTACTAAGAATGCTGGATCTGGCTGCATCGTGGGTGTTTATGGGGATCCAGTGTGATGTTGTGTGAAGCATTTTTTAAACCAAATTGTGCAGCTGTGAGTTGATGGCATTTTCAAATGATGGATTGTATCCATTGAAATTTGAAGACTTTTCTCTTGGTCTGGTACAGTAGGATGTAGATAACATAGTTTACTTTATTCCCAAGGGAGGAAGGGATTATAATTATAATTATGTGGGTACATGTGTCTCTTTATATGTGTTACGTTGTTTCTTGCAGGAGAAGTTAGACTTGAAAGGAAAGATGGTACAGCAAAATTAAGTATTTCTTTGAAAGAAATTCATAAGGAGAAGGATGGTCCTTGTGACTTCACTTGGAGATAAATCTGTGCTGCATTTCATAGAATCCACACAGGAGAGAAACATTATGATTGTCATCATTGTAGGAAGGTTTGTAGAAATGCCTCTGACCTTGTGGCACATCAGAGAATCCACACAGGAAAGAAACCTATGAAGGCGATCAATGTGGAAAGGCTTTTAGAAGAAGCTGTGGTCTTACTTTACAACAGAGAATCCACACAGGGGAGAAGCCTTATGTATGTAATCAGTGCGATCAGACTTTCAGTCTGAAATGCAAACTCATTCTACATCAGAGAGTCCACAATGGGGAGAAACTTTTTGACTGTTATCAATCCCCAAAGGCTTTTAAAAGTACCTCTGATCTTTCTACTCATCAGAAAATCCACACTGGAGAGAAAACTAATGTGATGTAGTTTTGTTTCTATATACATACTCTCACCTTACTAAACAAATGTGATGAAAGAAAAGTCCAAGACACATGATCTCTAGGTAAACATTTCATTACTTAGGGCTAGTGAGTACTTAATAAAACAATGGTCATTTAGGTCACTCTTATAAAACAAGGATCAACATTTATATGCCCTTAGATATGTGGGTGTTACCAGGAGGCATAAATCAACTCTGGTTAAAAATTAATGAAAAAATGAGTCTTATAATGAGAGGTGAGCTTATTCTGCTGAGGTACTGGGGGCCATGAGTCATCAATGCATCTTAGACAAAAAGACTGTATCAGTAAGCAGCCCAAAATACACAAGGAGACCTGTAACCACAGATTCATGGATCTGCATTTGTAAAAGGAAATACAACTTTTGAGGGGTTAACAATCACTTTAATCAGGCATGTGTATCATTTCTTTAACCAAGTACATATATCATTCACCTAGTGCATGGGAGTCAGCACCCTGAACTTCAAAGAAAATACAGAGAAATTAAAAGTCAACAGACAAGACTTCCTCTACCTGAATTCAACAGACAGTTGAACCCCAACTATCTGGCCATTGTTAGCAGAGAGGGAATCAGACATCTGGGTTCTTGAAGCCTGTGGGGCTCCTTAGTACCTTCCCACTGTCCTCATCCGGCCAAGCCAATACTTCCAGTCAGCCACAAAGTAATCAACAGACATGACTTCCTCTGCCTGACCATAGTTCAACAGATAGCAAAGCTGTCTGACCATAGTTACCAGGAAGGCAAGCATAGCATCTGTGTTCTCAAAACTGGGGGCTCCTTAGCAGCTTCCCAGAGTCCTCATCTGGCCAAACAAACAAACACTCCTACAAAAACTAAACCCCAAAGTAAAACCTCACCCTCAGTGTATTTATAACACTTCTAAGAGTCAGAGGGCATCACATCCCTTGAGAATCAGTGTCTGCTTAATAAAAGGAATGGACCTTCTTACAAATTTTCCCAGGCCAGACAATGGGTGGTCAAGATCCTCCTAAGTAACATTCAAATACATGCATTATACTTCTTGATTATTTTAAAACAAAAACAGCAAAAGATCCTAGTTTACTTGCCATTAAAGAGACTTACTTCTATCCAGATTACCCATGCCTAGGGCAATCTAGCCAAAAGGATGAATCCACTTCCCTTCAGACCTATGTGACTAAAATGCAATGGACCAGAATTCACCTAGACTAAAATCTCTTTCCCTTTTGGTCACATCTAAACTTTCCCAGTTGAGTAGGTTTTGCCCAAGATTTCTTCTTATCCTCATCCTTGCCCTTCAAACACTGACTGAATCACCTGCAGTGGCTGCTTTCTGAATGAGGAAATAGAAAGAGGAGGGTGGGGGGAAGCTTAGTCCTAAATCAACAATAATCATTTCTTTCACATCAGAGAATGCATTCTAGAGGACATGCCTCATTAATGTAATCAATTTGAAAGAGCATTCAGGCTAACATCATCCTTTATTTCTCCTCAGAAAATTCACATGAGATTGAAATCATTCTTGTACTGAATGTGTAAAGACATCAGATGGACTCTAGAGCTTCAGGAATTCATCAGGATTTTCACCTGGTGAATAAACATCTGAACTCAGTTGGGAAGGTCTGTAGCCTCTCTTTTCCTCAAGGATTCATACTGGAGAGAATGCTTATGAATGTACTCAAAGAGGATATGCCTTTTCTTGGAAGATGGAAGTCATTAGACACCACAATATTTACACTGGAAGGAAATCTTATAAAAACAATCATTGTGGGATGGCCTTCACCTGGAGCTCATATGTGTATGTACTTTGGAGAAATCTTCCTGGAGATAAAATTAATGGATCTACTTAATGAGGGAAGGCATCTCCTCTTTTGAACTGGAAGATGTGAAATGGTAAATTAGACTTTTAGAAAATGGGATAGTAATGCTTTTAAACTGTTACATATTGAATCGAACATATTTGTCTTTTAAAAGGATAATAATAATAAATTTACTGTTTGGGAAAAGTTGAAAAGGCTTGTAAATTCTCCTTCTCTAGGAAGTTCTTTGGGGACTAATCAAATGTTTTCACGTATTCTCTTTGGGCAAGGTCAACAAATCTTATCAACCCTGGGGAAGAAGAGCTTAAAGAAATGCCTATTCACTTCTAAAGTAATGAAGTGATTGACTGAGTGATTAAGACCTCAGAACCACTAAGAAGCAAAGTACCTTTTGGGGAGGAAGAGCTTGCAAGTTTGTTATATCCAAGTTTTATGAGAACTTTTCTGGCCACTAATTATGAATTATGAAATCCCCCCTGGAGTCATATGTATGGCATTTACTATACATTTGAACCAACTAATTCTTAACAGATTTACCAGACTCCAGCTTTAATTTAAAATGGGACCTCTTTCTTGAATAAAGTTGATATCAGGTCTTGGAATGAAGAGCATAGGAGCATGATTTCAATCCTCATTATCTGGGGACTTGTAGTGCCAATGCAATACCCACAGTAGCCACTATGTATATGCATGCATATTTCCAAAAGAAACTCACAAAATAGAAACTCTCTTTATTCAAAACAAAACAAAGTTATTTATTCAGATACCAGCAAGCAAATTCCACCACGGTAATAGCAAAGTTTGTACACATTACCAATAAAGGGAGTACAGCCACCCCCAAGTCTTCCCTGAGTCAAGCCTCCCCACAAGCAAGCTCCCCTTACCAAAATTACTCCCTCTTTAACTCTTGCTAACTTCTCTGCCTCAGCTCTGCTACAATCTCTCAGCTCTGCCCTTCCTGCTCTACCTGTTCAGCAAGCTCCTCCCACTATTGGCTCCATGTGACCCAGACCATGTGCTGGGCCACAGCTCAACGCAGGTCACATATGTTAATATATTTGGCCTAGGTGACCTGCCTAAGTCACATGAGTTTAAATCACATGTGGTGGGAGGAACTTCCTGAGTAGATGGAATAGGAAGGGATGGGGCTGGAGCAGAGCACAGAGGAAGCAGATTAGTCAAATCTAAGAGAAAGCAGGCAGTTGGCAGTGAGTGAGAGAAGGGCATTTGCTTGAGGGTGTTCCTTTCTGGGAAGATCTGATAATGTCTGTAGACTTCTTGGTTACTTGGATGGATTTCTTTGTTACTATGATGAATTGGACTTTCTGGTTTTTGAATAAATGTTTTGGTTCTGTTTTCCATGTAGAGAGTCTGTTATATTTTGCAATTCAGAGATTTGCTGGCATATTCATAACTACCTTAGGGGCTATGAATATCACATTGGTGCTACAGTCACATGAGAGTAACAAGGGTCAGGGAAGATCTTTAAATTCCCTTTCCATCACTAAAGAACGAGTGGGCTAAACAATAAATCATAAAAGCAAATCAGAAATAATCAATAACTTCATTCAGAAGAATGAATAATGAGACAACCTTCCAAAACTTATGGAACACTGCCAAAGCAGTTCTTAGGGGAAGCTTTATATCTTTGAATGCCTACATGAATAAAATGAAGAAAGAGGAGGTCAACAAATTGGGCATGCAGCTGAAAAAGCTTGAAAAAAGACAAATTGAAAATCCCCAAGTAAATACCTAATTAGAAATACTGAAAACCAAAGAAGAGACTAATAAAATTGAAATTAAGAAAACTATTGAAATAATGAATAAAACTAAGAGCTGGTTTTATGAGAAATCCAATAAAATTGATAAGCCATGGTAATTTGGTTTAAAGAAAGAAAGAAAACCAAATTATCAGTGTCAAAAATGAAAGAGTGAACTAACCTCCAAAGAGGAGGAAATTAAAATAATAATTAGATATTACTTTGCCTAACTTTATGTCCATAAATTCAACAATCTAAATGAGATAGATGATTATTTTAAAAAATGTGAATTGCCCAGATTAAGAGAAGAGGAAGTCAAATAGTTAAGTAACCCCATCTCAGAAAAAGAAATTGAACAAGCCATCAAGGAATTCCTTAGGAAAAATCTCCAGGACCAGATGGATTTACAAGTGAATTCCATCAAACACTTTAAGGACAGTCAATTCTAATACTATCTAGATTATTTGGGAAAATTGGGGAAGAAGGAGTCCTCCCAAATTCTGTATATGATACAAATATGGCTTTGATACCTAAACCAGGAAGAGCCAAAGCAGAGAAAGAAAATTATAGACCAATAATGAATATAGATGCAAAATTTTTTTAAAAGATTTTATCAAAAAGAATGCAGCAACTTATCACTAGAATAATACATTATGATCAAGTAGGATTCATACCAGGAATGCAAAGGCTGGTTCAATATTAGGAAAACTATTCACATTATTGATCATACCAACAACAAAGCTAACAGAAACCACATGAGTATCTCAATAGATGCAGGAAAAGCTTAGACAAAATACAACACCCATTTCTATCAAAAACACTGGAGAGGGTAGGAATAAACGTAACTTTCCATAAAATAATAAGCAAAATCTACCTATAAGCTAGAGGGATTTGCAATAAGATCAGGGGTGAAACAAGGACATCCATGATCACCACTATTATTCCATTTGCTACTAGAAATGTTAACTGTAGCAAAAAGAGAAGAAAAAGAAATTGTTGGATTTTTCTTAGGGGCCCTGCAAGGTACTCCCCATCCACAGCAGATCCCATAGAATGGATAACTCAGGAAGCTATGTAGGTGAAGCAGTGGCCCCTATCTAGGGAGAAGCTTATTTATATACATGAGTTAATCCAGGAACAACTAGATGGAGGTCAAATGAAGGAATCAAATATTCCTGGAACACTCCTGTATTTATCATCCCCAAAAAGTCAGACAAGTGGAGATTACTTCATAATCTAAGAGAAGAAACCAAGTCAATGCAGTCCATGGGAGCACTTCAACCAGGGCTCCCTACTCCCATCGTACTTTCACAAAATTGGCCCTTGTTAGTCATTCATCTTAAGGATTGTTTCTTTACCATCCCAATAGTTGATCAAGATAAGCCAAGGTTTGCATTCTCCGTCCCATCCATTAATCTTAAAGGCCCCAGGAAGAGATATCAATGGTGGGTCCTCCCGCAAGGGATGAAAAACAGCCCCACACTGTGTCATAGATATGATCAAAAGGCCAGTGAACCTGTTAGGAAGCTCTATCCCACAGCCTATATTATTCAATAAATGGATGATATTTTAGTCTCTACTCCCCATGATAAAGGCCTAAGCCATATTTAGCTCAATTTAGAAAAATCACTGTGCAAATATGGCCTCCTGAGAGCCTCAGAAAAGATTCAGAGAGAAGAGCCCTATAAATACTTTGGGACGATCATAGAAGCCACTTGCATTTGACCTCAAAAGGTAGAGATAAGAAGAAATAACTTGAAAGCACTTCATGATTTTCAGAAATTCTCAGGCAACATAAACTGGCTCAGGCCTATCTTAAAAATCATGACTGGGGAGTTGAAAAATCTTTTATGTATATTGAAAGGAGATTCATCTATAATAACTTCCCCCTTTTTCCCCCGGAAGCTATTCAAGACCTTGGCTTAGCAGAAAAAGAAATTCAAAAGGCCCAAGTTCTTAGAGTTGATCCCACAGGAGATGTGAGTCTAGGTATCCCTCCCACCACCTCTACACCTACAGGGGCAATATATCAACTTACAGGGATATCAACTATCCAATCAACAACAAAAATCCTTAGCAACATACATAGAAATGATATCTAAAGTAGTATCTGAAGGACATAGAAGAATATTACAGGTGTATAGTTCTCATCCCCCAAAAATATGTGTTCCTCTAGATAAAGACCAGTGTCATTTCCTCTGGGTAAATTTCTTAGACTTTTTAGGTCACATAGATAATCATATACCACACCCTAATATCCTTTATTTTGTTGCCCTACATTCATTTTCCCAAAACTTACCTCACTTCATCTCATTCCCAATACTATTAATATATTCACAGATGCCTCCAATAATGGTAAAGCAGACATAGTTAGTGGAAATCAGCACACAGTGTTAAATACCCCGTATACTTCTCAAAAAGCAGAACTAGCAGCAGTCAAACATGCCCTCATACACTACCCCTACCCATGTAACATTATATCTGATTCACAATACGTTGTAGAACTAGTTTCTCATCTTGAAACAGCAAAAATAAAAACTGTCTCTCATCAGGAAGTCTTCCACTTATTCCTGTCCATACTAGAGGCAATCTGCAGTCATTTGTCTCCTTTCTTTATCACTCATATATGGTGTCACACTAACCTACCAGGAACCTTATCACAAGGGAATGGACAAGCTGATACCCGTGTGTCTCTTGCTCTCAAGGAAGTTGGGCTATCTCACCCCCACCTTCATCAACCAGCAAAAATGCTCCACAAACAATTCTCCTTCATGTGCAACCTTTTCACCATCTCCCTTCCCTCTTGGAGTAAATCCCAAAGGACAACAAGCCAACCACCTATGCAAATGGATATAACCCATTTAGCATCATTTGACAAGTATAAATTCATTCATGCTTCATTGACACTTATTCACAAGCACTCTGAGTAACGGCTTAACCAGGGGAATGTACTTTTAATGTTCAAGCCCATCGCACTGAAGCTGCTGCTGCTCTTGGGATTTCTACCAAGATTAACAGTGACAATGGTCCCAGTTACACAAGGAGGCCTGTCCCGGCCTGCGGGACAAGAATGTGGACCCTGGAAGAAAGGAGAGGGTGGGGGACAGGAGACACGAAGAATGGAGACAAGACAGGCTTTCTGATCAAGTCTCCTTTATTGAGGGGTAGGGTAGCAGTAATTATCAGATATCTTACAAGGGCAGGATGTTTGCTCCCAGTGGCAGTCCAGACCTTTATCTTGATAATAGATAGCCATGGCTCCCCACAGAGGCCCTTTGCAGAATTTTGTTCTTTAAGGCCTGTCATTCATAAAATTGGAATTCCATATAATTCCCATGGCCAGACTAAAATTTTAGGAGCTCACCAGCATTTGAAATCACAGCTGCTTAAACAAAAGGGGGAATATGAATGCAGGTATGGCAAACCAGCTGTTAATCCTAATAGACTATTAAACCGAGTACTTTTAACTTTCAGTTTTTTCTCCCATGATCATCAAGGAGTAATGCCTATGCAGAAACATTTTGCCAATGATTACAATTCAAAACCCCACACTTTGGTGTGGTGGAAGCCCTTGGAAAGAGGACCCTGGCAGGGTCCTGCAGATTTACTCACCGGGGCAGAGGGTATGCTTGTATCTCTACAGGTGATTTCACTAAGAAACATCAAACCTCACCATGCCTTCTGTTTTATGTGTCCATCTTTTCTTCTTCCTTGTAAGTTTTCTTTTGTTCTCTGCTGTGCACTCTTTAAAGAGGCTGCATTTTACATTTCTGCTTCTCTGTATTTGATTGTGAGGTTTTTATGCTCTAATACCTGTGCAAGTTTTGTGCAAAGGCCAGGTACTGCTGAGAGAAAAGTATGTTCTTTCATATTCTGATTCTGTTTTCTCCAAAGATCAAGTGATGGGGTTCAGACTCTGGGAAAATTCCTCAACTACCCTTGATTGTCAGCACCTGGCCTTTCATACACAAATTTGCAGACAGATTCCCCCTGAATCTTGCCACTTAACCTGACCTTTCATACTCAAATCCAGTTCATACTCAAATTCGTTACCCTTGGCCTAAGCTGGTCTTCCACTGTTGGTTATATCCCACCCAAGCCCTGCATTGTCCCCTTCCAGCCGATTCTCCCCCCAACCCCGATTACATCACTGTTTACACCAGTCCCATACATATCCTCCTTAGACCCTCCTCTCAGACCACTAGACCACAAGTCTAGATCCCTCCTACACTCATTTCTGTATTTAAGTTCCATCTTGCCTCCATGAAGCGGCTCAGATTCAATCCAGCTCAGACTCTGTGTACCTGAGATTCTATCTGGCCCTGTTTGTGAATAAAAGTGTTACAATGTTACAAATGCTTAGGTTCCTTAAGACTCAACCCACTATGGGGAATCTTTAATAAACTTTGTTTTTCTTTAGTTTAAAGACGTCTTGAGGCAAATTCACTTGAGCAGGACACTGTATGTTGGTATTTTGGGGTCTCCAGCACCCCTCAAACCTCAACAACAGCCCTCTAAAGTTTCTAAAATTTATTTACCTCCTTCACTTCTTTCTAGTTTACTTTTAGTTAGATTTATCTAGTTCTGAGAGAGGAAGGTTGATGTCCCCCACTAGAGTACTTTTGTTGTCTGTTTCCTCTGTAACTCATTCCATTTGTGCTTTCAAACCTTAGATGTTTGTGGCAACTTTTAGCATGACATAGTTTCCTTCCTTATCTCTTTTAATTGGATGTGTTTGTGCTATTGCTTTCTATGAAATCATCGTTGTTACCTCTGCTTTCTTTGCTTCAGTTGAAGTGTAATAAATTCTACTCCATCCCTTTACCTTTACTGTGTGTGTATCCCTGTTTCAAGTGTATCCTTTTTAAATAGTTTATTGTAGGATTCTGGTTCTTAATTCATTCTACTACATACTTCCATTTTTAGGTGAGCTCATTTCAATTTTTTTTACAGTTATAACTATGCATTTTCCCCCATCGTGGGTCCCCCATTTGTCCTCTCCTTCTCTCTCCCTTTCACCTTTTACCCTGTCTCTCTTCCCCAGTGTTTTGCTTCTGAGGGATGTCTTCCCCAGTTTGCCCTTCCTTCTGTCATTTCCCTTCCCCCCATTCCTGACCCTTTTTACTTCACTATAGGATAATATAAACTTATTTATTCATCTGAGTGTGCATGTTGTTCCCTCTTTGTGACAATTTTGAGAGGAGCAAGGTTTCAGCCCTCCCTACCATCTCCCCCAAGTGGCTCTTCTTTGCCTCATTTCTGTGAGATAATTCAGCCCCTTCAACCTCTCCCTTCCCTTTTCTTGGAAGGCAGCTCTCTTACTCACCCCTTAATTTGGTTTGCTTGACTATCATCCCATCACTGTCAATGTATGCAGTCAAAGTATACTCTTTCAAATTGCCTTAATCATCCAAAAGGTCTTAAGGGTTACATGTATCATCCTCCCATAGATGAATACAAACAATTTAGCTCCACTGAATCTCTTCTGTTTTCTCTTTCCTGTTTATCTTTTGATGCTTCCCTTGGGTCTTGTATTTGAAGATCAATTTTTTGTTAAGCTTTGGTTTTTTCATGAGGGATGTTTGATTATCCTCAAATTTATTGATGTTCATTTCTCCCCTCAAGGCATTTGCTCAGTTTTGCTGGTATGTGATGCTTTGCCTTGTGAATATCCTATTCCACATCCTCTGATTTTTTAATGTAAAAGCTATCCAGTTTTCTGTTAGCCTGACCGTGACTCCATGACATTGGAATTGCTTCATTGGAAGAGGCTTGTTGCCCTCTTTTCTCTTTGACCTGGGAGCTCTGGAATTTGGCTATAGCAGTCCTGGGAGTTTTCATTTTGGGGATCATTTTCAGGAGGTGATTGTGGATTCTTTCAATTTCTGTTTTACCCTCTGGCTCTAAGACATCAGGGTTGTTTTCCTTGATAAATTCTTGGACACAAAAATACCCAATGTGGTCACAGGGAGTTAGACATGACTGAAATATCTGGACAACAATGTAGCATCCATGTAGAATGTTTTGTAGGGTCGAGGGTAAGATGCTGGTCTGATCCTCAGTTCCATCCTCATTGTTTTACAGTTTTCTCAGCAGTTTTTTGAAACCAAAATAATTTTTACCCAAAGTAGTTTGTTTTCCACTTTATCAAGTACTGACTGAGTTCTGGTGATTCTGGATCTCCCTTGTTTAATCTGTTCCATTAAATCATCTCTCTCTCTCTCTCTCTCTCTCTCTCTCTCTCTCTTCTATTTTATTAATACAGCATGGTTTTGCCACACATTACTGTGTACCCTAGTTTGAGGTTGAGAAGTGCTGTTGCCCTATCCTTACTGCTTTTCATCATGCCCCTTGATATTGTAGGTGTTTTGCTAAATAAATGAATTTTATTTTCTACAACCTTCTCAAATATCACCATCATAATTTTGTTTTTATTTTTATTCATGTTTTCAGTCATGTCCAACTCTTTGTCACCTCATTTGGGGTTTTCTTGTCAAAAATATTGAACTGGTTTCCTTTTTTCTCCACCTCATTTTTCAGATGAGGAAACTGAGGCAGAGGCAAATGCCCTGCCAAGGAACACACAAGTAGTAAGGGGTTGAGGCCAAATTTGAACTCAGATTTCCCTGACTGCTATCCCCACATTCTATCCACTGTGTCCCATAGTTGCCTCTAAAATTTTATTGGTATAATATTAAATATACATATGTATATATATATAGAATGTACACACAGCTGATGAGGTTGTGAAAAGAAATAACCTTTAAATCAGTTAGTATCTAATTACTTTGGATTATCTTTAGTTTGACTGGAATATTAAGTTACCATCTTTGGGGAAAGGTAACCTCACAGATAAGCCAGACTAACATCGATATTGTCTTAAATCTAGGTTACACATAGATATGGTGAATGCAAAGATTGATGAGACTTTATCATTTAGTAGCTGGATCCCTAGTACATGGAGAAAAGGAAGAAGGTGAGTGACTCCTGGAGAATCAATGTCATGAGAGCAATCGCTCTGCCCTGAGTTCTTGTGGGGAGGCAATGCTACTAGAGAGACATTTCCCACAGCACAGAAATTATGGAGGTGATAACCCAGGCTTTAGTATCGTGCTCAAGTATGGGTTCAGGCCTCAGAAATAACCTAAACAGTCATGAGGATTCTGATGAGGCTTGTTTTAGGCAGATCTGCACCAGAGGGACAGAGAAAACATTATAAGAGTCATCCATGAAAGCTGGCTCCATCTGCAACCTCTTGCTGACCTAAGGTGACCAGCCTTAGTTGCTGCTACCTTGACATAGGCCTAAGACTCTTAAACATTCTCTTTGTCTTTAGCTTTGCCTCCTTAATCAAGGTGAAAGACCAAATGAAGAATTTGGAAAGTCCTTTGTATTCTTCTCAAAGAGTAAATTCTTATTCATTTTAAAGCCAAATATACCCAATTCTATATGGAATAGTTTTTCCACATTTTATGCAAACTCTTACAACATAATTTATAATTTCACAGCATGCAGATGAAAAGAAGAGCTCCTGTCAACCATTTCTAAAAGGTTTCCTCCAAAGAAACAAAGAGATTCTGTTTCCCCCACAACACATTATTTGTGCTAACAACAAACAGAATGGGGTTCCTGCTGTGTACCACTCCGAAAATGATTTGAGCACTGCCACCCCCCACCATGTGAGAAAGCCCAAAAACACGGATTGGCCCATCAGGGCAGAGCCATTTTGGCCAAGTCTGAGCTTAACCGACCATAATGCCTTGTGTGTTCTGGTCCAAGAGACATGCATTACTTTCTGTGTGAACCTGCAATGCCTCTTCCTGTGTCAACAACTGCAACATGCCAGATGAAACTGATTGGAAGTATTTTTCTATTTATGAAAGCCAAGGACAAGCACCTAGAACTGCACACTATCTGGAATATTGGGACTCTTTCTTGGTATTTTATGGACACATGTTAAGCTATGTAGAGTCATGTTAATTATATAAGAAACACAGAAGTCCTGGATTAATAATTTTAATGGTCACTTTCACACTTCTGCTATCTTATTATATTTACAACCTATTCAATTAAGAAATTCCTTTCCCATGTCATAGTTCACACAGTGGGAGACTGTAATTTTGACTGACACAAGCATCCTGAGTCAGGAAGGGAGGGAGGGGGGACAGGAAATTACTCTGAAGGCATAAAATCCCCTTTGTCTGTTCTTCCTGGGCTCACTCACAATGAACCCTCATGCCTAGGTCTGTATGTCCCATGCAACTCTCAGTAATGGTTAACATGCTGACTTGTTCTCATTAAGCCAGAGTCAGGTGTGATGGAGTCAGAAAAGGACTTAAAATATTTCAGTTCAGCACGTTTTCTGTTTGTTCCTTGTTCAAACCTTTGGTGAGGGGTGTTAACCATTACTGAGTTTGTTCTAAGAATGGGAAAGAAAATTAGGCAGCTTATGTGTGTTATTTTTCTGGAAGCTGGTGGATCATGCATGCAGATATATGCAGGGGAGTTTACTGTCTGTGATGCCAGAGCATGCAAGGCATTATGATATGTTAAGGTGAGAATGGGTGACAATGTGTCTCCTGATTGGCCAGTCCAGGCTTCAGACCTCTCTCAGGTGAGGGGGGATCCAGAGGGTTTGAGGAGGCCCCTGGCTGACTCCCACTCCTTTCCTAAGGGCACAATTGTACATCTCCCTAGAAATCATTTTTTCTAATTTACAGCATAACTTAGAGCATGATTTCCTCCAGATTCCCAAATGAGAAAAACGTGAAGCAAAACAAAAAGAGAAACAATGTTAGTTTTAACACATGAAACAAAATTGCCAAAGCACATCCCTTCACTTGATTATCTCAGATTTGTCTTAGATGTAAAAACCACTGTATCCGTTTCTCCATTGACTCTGTAGCCTGACTGCAGAGAGGATAATGGGGTGATTCGGGTCCTCTTCCTTTTAATTTTCATTCTTCCAGCGCCTAGACGCATCCCCTCACATGCCACATTTTAAGTGTATTTTACATTCAGGGTGGATGTCCTGGGATCTGACGGCATATGAGCCCACATTCCACTTTAACTTAGGAGAAACGTGCCAACAGTCTGCATTTGGTAAACAACCTCCATTCCCTCAGGAAGCCCAGTTTCCTGGGGAATCACGTGCTTGCCTGGCCAGCTCCAGGTCGTCTCTTCCTGGCCCTCCCTCTCCCATCTTCTAAAGTCCCCAATCAGGTGGTAGGGATAAGGGGAGAAGACGGAGCCAGGTGGAAGAGGAGCCCGGGGGTGGAGTTTGGAGGCCGGGGAGGGGTCTGAGTCCGGGGAGGGCTCATCCGAGGGAGGAAGGTAATTGACGGGTGGAGGGCGGGGCTGGGGCGGAGCTCCAGGGTCTGGTGTGACTGGACGAAACGGCCCCGCCTGGGGCGAAGGGGGCGGGCAGAGGGTGGGAGGCCCTCCCCAGGGGGCTGGGTGAGAACAGGAACTTGGGCTGAGGTGGCTGCGCCTTCTTGGTCCCTCACACCTGGGGTCTCTCTCCCAGAAGCGAGATCTGTGTCCTTTGCGCCCCCGGAGCTGAGATCTCGCCGCCTTCTCCAGGACCGGAGATCTCTGTCCCGTGGATGCCAGGTCTGTGGGTGCAGGTCCCAGGTAGGTCCGAGCCCACCCCTGCCCCCCCTGCTGGCTTCTGCTGGCTGCCCCTACCCATGAGTGTCCTCCTCTGACCACGTGGTCAGTGCACCCTGGTCCCGTTCTGCCCCCCAGCCCTGGCTGCAGGACAGGCTTCTCTCTGCCTGGGTGTGTAAGGACCAGAAGCTCCTGCCTGCCCCGAGGAGCGCGCTTTGGATGCAGGAACCAAACGTCCTCCTGGCCCCCTTTGTTTGGACCCAGAGTTCCCGGGCTACTTCCCTATCAGACACCAGCCATTGGCTCCTGGTGTCTGGTCACCCTTTGAGGGATTCTAGGGCTGGGGTCTCCCAGAGGGTCCAGAGTCCTCCTGAGCTCCTAGTTAGACCCCAGGACACAGGCTTCCTTCTCTCCCAGGCTCAGGACACCCCTGGAACCCTACTTTCACTGCAGTGTACCTGACCTCCCTGCCATGACCTGGGGTAGAATGTCTTTCTGCCAGACCCTTCCTGGGCTCCCCTTCCCCGGGTCTCCTGTTTACCCCGGCCACTCTTCTTGCAGAGAACCCTCAGGCCCCTACCAGGGGGCTGAATCCGTGAGTGAATTGGGTCTCCCAGCCTCAGGCTTTCCCTGGACATTCCCTGGGGGCTCCATCTCAGAGCGCTCCCCTTCCTGAGCTTCCCTCCTCCCTAGATCAAGCAGTCAGTGTGTTGTCTGGATAATGTGTGTGTGTTAGTTGGGGAGATGGGGTGCAGGGAGGGCAGAGGACCAACTACAGAGAGACCTCCGATTCAGGTGTCCTTGAGGTTCTGACTGCTCTTATCCCACCTGGGGTCTGAAAGCACTTCTGCCCCTTGGTTCTCTGAAGGATAGTGGGAGAGAAGGAGGAGGAGAGGATGGGATCATATAGCATTCCTGTAGGTTTAGAGTCTGTGCACTGAGGCCAAGGCCTGACCCTCTGTCAATGTCTGTATCCGAGCCTCCTGCCCTGGAAGAAAATGGAAAGATGCTGCCACTCTGGGGTCCTTCCTCCCCACCTCAGCCTGCAGAGGACCAAGGTCTGGCCCAAGCAGGGAGCCTGGAACAAGAGAGAACGGCCCCTGATAATTACAGCCCCCCAGCGCAAGTGAGTGCACTCTGTCCTCAAACTTGACCAACATTAGCCAGAGGCCATTTCCACTGACACAGAGATATTCTCTCTGAGGCTGGCAATCCCCTACCTGTGGAATGTTTCTTTACAGAAATAGGCAGGAAATTGAACACAGTAGTAACCACACTGCCCAGGTCTCTCCTGTGTTTTGCACGGTCTGAAGGCACTTTCACATCACAGGCTCTAACCTACCTACCCCCACCCTGGCTACCCCCACTTGCTGCTCTTCCATATTCATTTTTTAAGGTTTCCCTCAAGATCCCTGAATCACAAGGACACCACTGCACTCATTCCTTTCTGTCCCATAGAGGTCTTGTCTTTGCTTCTTTATCCACATCTAGCACCCCTCCCCCACATCCATAGACTTGAACCCCTTCCCTTAGCTTCTTTGCCCCAGCTCTCCCTCCCAGACCCTGAAGACAGGGTGCTCTGCTCTTCTATGGTCTATGCTGCACAGACAGTTTATTCATCTGGTCTACACTGACTGGTCCCTGTTTGGTAGGTTGTTTCACTGTCAAGGGCACCCTGAGAGTACAGTGAGGAATGTAAGAAGCCAATACCAGGAGCTGTGTTTGAGGGTTTGGGGTCCTGGCCTCCTGCCTGCTCTGGTCCAATGTTTCTGGAAAATGTGGGAAGTCAAGAAAACAGGCTAAGTTGTTTTCTGGGTCACATTCAGAGGTTCACAGGCACTTAGCAGAGCTGTGATCAGGAGAAAGGAAACAGTTCCTTCTTAAGTAATTAGCATTACCCCCTAAAGGACCCAGGGTCTCCCAGGGCATTCTGGGTCATCCCCAGTCATCTTGAGGAATATCTGGTCACTGGATTCAGATGGCTGTGGAGGACAAGTGAGGCTGGTGACCTGCACAAGCCTCCCTCAGTCAAAACAAATTCAAGTGCAGGTCATGTCATCATTTCTCTGATGGCATGGTCTTCTTTGGCAAGGAAGGATGAACACAATTAGCTTTTGTGAAGGGCCTAGGACTTCCCTTGTTAGAGAGGATGTAGGGAAAGGGCTGAGTTTGGGAACTCTTCAAAGTCCTAGGAGATTTTTTTTCCAGTGGGTAAAGGGGATATTGAAGGAGACCCCCTGTTCTTGTCAGAGAGGCATCGGGGTTGAAGAGAAAGACACAGTGGAGTGACTTATTTTCTTCCCTCCATTCACTTTTGACCATCATCACAGCAACTTTATGTCAGAGGTGTTCTTAGTATCTTTGTGTCACAGTTCAGGAAACTGAGGTAAAGAGGCTTATGTAATTTGCCCAGGGACTCATTACTAGCAAGTGTAGGAGGCTAAATTTAAATGTCCATCTCCCCTCCTGACTCCATGCCTAATTCCATATCCACTAGGCAATGTAGATGCCATTGACTATTAATCTTTTTGTAATCATATTTCATTTTTTTCCTCAGTGGCACAGAAAAATTCCTGTTTTGAGTTCCCAGTTGTCACCCTGCCTTCTTCTTCTTACCCCTCCCTTAGATGATATGCAATCATAAACACGTTATACGTATGCAGTCTGGTAAAGCATTTCCATATTACTCATTTTGTGAGAGAGAACTAGAAGCAAAGAAAGAAAGTGAAAAATAGCATGTTTAGGGCTGTATTCAGGCTCATTTATTTCTTTCTATGGAAAGAAATTCCTTTCTAAGGAAAGGACTCCTCATGAGTCCTTTGGGGTTGTCTTGGGTCAAGGTATCCCTGAGAATAGCTCAGGTTTTCACTTTTGTTCACCACACAATATTGCTGATACTGTGTACAACATCCTCCTGGTTCTGCTGACTTCACTGCATCAGTTCATTTCAGTCTTTCTGGGTGTTCCTGAGATCCTGCTGTCACATAGGCCAAGTTGTTAAGGCATTCCCCCATTCATAGGCATCTCCTCAATTTCCAATTCTTTGCCAACACAAAAAGAGCTAGTATAAATGCCCTTCTGTAAGTAGGTCCTTTTCTCCTCCTCTTTTGTGTATACTGACTTACCAGTGTCATTGTTGGATAAAAGACTCTTCAGTTTCATAGCCCTTTGAGGACAGTTCCAAATTGCTGTCCAGAATGGTTGGATCAGTTCACAAGTCCACCAACAGTGCGTTTGTGTCTTCGTTGTCCTACTTTCTCCAGTATTTCACATTTTCCTTTTATGTTTTATTAGGCAATTCAGTGGATGAGGTGGTCACCTCTATTTGTTTTAATTTGCATTTGTTTAATCAGTGGGGATTTGTAGCCTTTTTATGTGACTACAGACAACTTAGATTTCTTTGTCTGAAATCTGTCTGTTCCTGTACTTTGACCATTTATCACTTGGGTCATGACTTGTATTCATATAAATTGACTCAGTTCTGTACATTTCAGAAAAGATACCTTTATCACAGATACTTGCTGTAAATTTTTTTCCAGGTTGTCAGTTTTCCTTCTAATCTTGGTTCATTAATTTTGTTTCTGCAAAAAATCATTTTAATTTAATATAATATAATATAATTTAATATAATATAATAAATCAACTGTCTGTTGTGCAGTTACTAATGCAGTTTATAGATAAATGCATTCTATTGATATTTACAGAGATGATAATTGTGAATTTCCCTCCATCTTGTTTCCCCTGTTTTTATCTCTCTCTCTCTCTCTGTGTCTCTCTGTCTTTCTCTCTCTCTGTCTCTCTCTCTCTCTGTCTCTGTCTCTCTCTCTCTGTCTGTCTCTCTCTGTGTCTCTGTCTCTCTCTCTGTCAGTCTCTCTCTCTGTGTCTCTGTCTCTCTCCGACTCTGTCTCTCTCTCTCTGTCTCTCTCTGTGTCTCTGTCTCTCTCTCTCTGTCTGTCTGTCTCTCTCTGTCTCTCTCTGTCTTTCTCTCTGTCTCTGTCCTTCTCTCTGTCTCTCTGTCTCTGTCTCTCTGTCTCTCTGTATCTGTCTCTCTCTCTCTGTGTCTCTGTCTCTGTCTCTCTCTCTCTCTCCCTCTTTCGTTGTGTCACCTTAGCAGTGCTTTGCTTCTGACCAGTGCCTCCCCCAGCCTGTCTTTCCTTCTTTAATCCAGTCCCCCATTTATCCCTGTCCCTTTTTACTTCCCTATAGCATTAGATGGATTTCTGTACTGACCTGAGCATGTATTTTATTCCCTCTTTGAGCCAATTTTCATAAGAGTGATGTTCAGATCCTCCCTTCCCACCTCCTTAATCTTCCCCTTTACTGTAATAACTCTTCTTTTCTGCTTTTAGGTGAGATAATTCACCCTCTTCTACCTATCCCTTCCCTCTTCTTGGAAAGTCATTCTCTTTCTCACCCTTTAATTTTCTTTTTTTGAATATCATGCCTTCATAGCCAACACACACTCTCAAGGTATATTCCTTCTAATTGCCTTAATGGTCATAAATGTCCTAAGAGTTTAAGGTGGCCCTCCCATGTTGGAATATGAACAATATGACCTCACTGAATCTCTTCTGTTTTCTCTTTCCTCTTTACGTTTTGATGCTTCTCTTGGGTCTTGGATGTGAAGGGCCACTTTTCATTCAGTCCTGGTCTCTTTGTTAGAAATGTTTGATTGTCCATTTTCCCCTGAAGGATTATACTCTGTGTTTCTGGGTAAGTGATGCTTGGCCTTAATCCTAGTTCCTTGTCTTACAGAGTATGATTTCACCCTCTCTGATTTTTCAGTATAAAATGATTCATTTTTGTGTTAGCCTGACTGTGGCTCCATGACCTTTAATTGCTTTTTTTCTGACTGCTGATACTCTTTTCTCCTTAACCCGGGAGATCTGAGATTTGGCTATAGTGTTCTGGGAATTTTCCTTTTACGATTTTTTCCTGGAGGTGATTGGTGGATTCTTCCAATTTCTGCTTTACCTTCTGGCTCTGAGATATCAGGACTTCTTTCCGTGAGAATTTGTTTGCCCAGAAAATCCCAAATGGGCTCCTGGAGGGTCAGACATGACTGAACATCATCACATCCATATGGAATGTCTTGTAGAGTGTGTGTAAGATGCTGGTCTCATCCTAATGTCCTTAGCTGTTATCAGTAACACAGTGATTGAGGAAAATCCCAAAGGACTGATGAGAAAGCCCACCTCCAGAGAAAGACCTGACATGGGTTGCATACAGACTGAAGGAGCGATTTTCATTTTCTTTCTTTTCATTTTTTTTCTTTTTTACCCCAATTTTCCGGTACAAAATGACCAGTGTGGAAATGTTTTACATGATTGTTCACATGTAACATATATCTTATTACTGTAGGGAAGGGGAGTGAGGAAAGGAGGGGTAGAATTTGGAACTCCACACTTTAATAAATAAATTTTAAGTGTTTTAAATAGGTAATTGGGGAATAATAAAAGATAATTTTTAAAAATGTAAAAAGAGAATACAAGTTCTCCCCAGTTTTGCACTGCACCATCCATTGCTTACAGCCTTTTGAGAAATTTTGAGTCCTCTGAATGAATTCTGTCATCTTGACAGTGTACTTTGTTGCATGTGCAAAGAGCTAAAAAGGCTGGGAAAAGACTAACCTTTAAAACAGTGTTTAATTACTTTAATTCATTTTTAGTTTCAACGTAGGATTAAGTTCCCTTGTTGGGAAAAGCTGGTCCTCACTCCTAAGGCAGACTAACCCTGTTACTCTCCTAAGGCTAGGTTAGCTATAGATTTAGTGAATACACAGATTGATAGGACTACCATTTAGTAGTAGATAATTTAAGGTGAAACATTTCTTTGCAGGACTAAAATAGTCATGGGATTCTAAGACTCTTTTCAAAAGCTAAATGCTCCTTCCTGACTATTGGAAAATGGGAGATGATGGAAGGCTGAGTTTCTCTTTCCAATCTTAGTGCATTAGCTCCTTTTCCCCTTTCCTTCACCTGGAGGTTGAGTCTACTTTGAGTAGTATAGTCTTATAAGGCTCAGTTTCCCTTTCTGTCAGCTGGAGGATGGGGTGTGACTGCTCACTGCAAACCACAAGCTTCTCTTTTCTCCTCTTTCTTCAAGCTTTAAAGATCCTTTAAAATAATACTTTTGGTTGCAAAACTCATCAGCTGCAGAGCAAAGACTTCGGATGTAGTCTCAACTTGAGAGACAGGCTGATAGACTCAGGTTGAATCTGGGTGATGAAAACCCAGGAGAATTCAGGGCTCAATGACCAGACTTGTCCAATTTCTTTTTTGTCAAGGCATGTTTCTTAAGATTGTTGGAATTTTTTTTCTTCCTCTTCTGTTATACACACAAGCTCTGTAAGACACATTTGTCACCCTTACTGAGGACTTAGTTTACCTGACTTAAAGGTAACCTATCAGCTGTTAGAATTAAATCATTATCCACTATTAGATTTTGTGCCTCAGATTGTTTTCTATTTCAGATAACTCATTTTAAAAGCTGATATCTGTTTTGACAGAGACAGTTTAATACTTGACAGGCTGCCAAGGAAAGTATGGGATAGAAGAGGTATTAGACTGAATACCAAACTGAAGGTCTACAGAGCTGTTGTACAGATCTCATTATTCTATGCCTTTGAAAGTGAACAGGCAGCCCATTCCCTGTAGGAAACTGAATCCTTTCCCTTTGAATTCGCTTAGGAAGATTCTAAAGGTCAACCGGCAGGCTAAGGTATTGAACACTGAGGTCTTTTCTCAAGTTAGACTGCCAAGCATTCCCATTCTACTGCAGAGAACACAACTCTGATGGATGGACATATTGTTCTAATGCCAAAAGAATGTTTGCATAAAAGACTGTTATGTGTAGAACACATGCAAAGAAGGTGCTCACATGGTGGTCAGAGAAAGTGTTACAAAGACATTCCCAAGGTCTCTCTGAAGAACTTTGTAATCAGTTGTGAGACAAGGGAGACACTGGCAAAGTACCACCCAGTATGGCATGTCCACATCAAAGAGTGTACTGTGCTGTGTGAACAAAGAAGAATTGAAGTAGCTCAAAACAATGGAGAGTTGTGCAAAGTTAGAGCCATCTCCACCCCAGATACTCACATGAACTGTTTGTGTCTGACCTGTGGTGGAGCCTTCTGGGTCCCATTGGACTCATCATCCATGGTCAGACACACCTTGATGCTGTCATAGTGACATCATTGTGGTTCACTTGGAGCACAAAAACTAAAAATTACCAATTATGGGGACTAAGTATTAGAATAAAGAAATATAGAATATTGATAAATGAAGGAATCATAAAGCAAAGGCATGAGATGTTTTGGCTGTGACTCATCATACCCATGGTAGCCTCAAGCACTCAAAATCACATTTTAACTGTCCTTTACTTGGCTTGAAAGTCTCATACCCCTCAGTTCAGTCCAGATTGTAATTACTGTGTCTTATGAATGCATTTCATGTCTTATCTAGAGATCACT
Organism: Bettongia penicillata ogilbyi; assembly: GCA_023548195.1. NCBI lineage: Eukaryota > Metazoa > Chordata > Mammalia > Diprotodontia > Potoroidae > Bettongia > Bettongia penicillata. The sequence goes on from JAJHZJ010000955.1 coordinate 381,481, forward strand.
TATTTTCAGCTTCACAGGAAATAAGCCAGATCTTCTACAATCTTGGATAAGTCCCCCAAGTCCCCAGAATACACTGTCCTTACTAGCTGCTCACAGATTCTTCACACAGTTTGCTTTATAACCCATCACTTGTATCAGTTCTGAGAAGGCCGAAATTTCACATTTTCTCTCTTTCTCTTCCACAGGTCCTCTGACCTCACAGATAAAACACACACTTTGTCTTAGATTCCATAGGGAAGTACATTCCATTGTAAGATCTTTCTCAACTTTATTCCATCTACCACATCATACCCTTTTCTCAATATTCCATTGGGCTCTTAAGGACTATAGTTTCAAGTGTTGACTCTGACACTTTGCAGGGGTATGACCTTTGGGTAAATCCCCTTTCTGTGCTTCTGTTTCCTCCTCTCCCTTGATTAGGGTCAGACTACATAAATTCTGGAGTCCCTTTCAGCTCTAAGTATTTGGACTGTTGATGGTTTAGGAGTTGGTGACATTCAAGGATGTGGCTGTGGACTTCACCCCAGAGGAGTGGGGCCTCTTGGACCATCCTCAGAAGGAATTATACAAGGAGGTTATGCTGGAGAATGCTGGGAACCTGCTCTCCCTAGGTAAGGACACTGTCCCTGGCCACTCTCAGTGTAGAATCAAAGGGAATATCTCCATACCTGAGTGTGCTGGCTTTGGAGCATTTATCACTTACTGGAAAAGGAAAAGTGGTGGTTTCCTGTGTCCTAGAGACAGGGTCCTCCTGCTGCCTGGGTTTCCTCTAAAAGGTCAGTTCATTGTGTGAAGGAAACATGGGAGGTTTCCTGGTTGCTCCTGAAAATGTTGAGGTCCAAGATCATATCAGTGTTGAAGCATGTCAGGTGTGGAAATACTCCCCCTGAGGTAGTCCAGCCTCTCTCTGGACATGAATTGTGTCTCCCCAGTGTTGCACACTGCTCAGATGGCTTTGCCCTGTACCCCTTCCTGTTTGGGAGGGGCCAAGTGTTTAGAACATTCTTCTTTGTGAGAAGCCTCAGTTTGTAGCTCCTCTCTGTGCCTGGTAGGGCAGGATTGTCCTTCCTCTTCCTTTCCATTGCCCCAAATTCCAAGCCAGATGGTGGGGAAGGAAGGAAGGGCATCAGTCTTTCTGTTGAGCTGCTGTTCCCCAGCTGTTGTACTCAGTGCCTTCTTTACAATATGGTATCATTAGGCAGTATTATCGTCCCAATTTGATATTTGAGAAAACGGAAGGAAAAAGATGGTACATGACTTGTCCAGGAACACACACTTACTCACTGTGTGAGACTGCATTTAAACTCTGACCTTCCTGACTCCAGGCCCAGGGCTCTCTCCACTGCTCTTCCAGCTGCCTCTTTTTTTCTTGATAGTGGAAGCTATGCAATGGGTCCATCCTCCTATGAAGAAGGGGTTCCAAGACCAAATTTTCTGACTCCAAACTGGTTCCATGATCTTCTCCCTCTTTGTCCCCAATGTTGCCAAAACGAATTCTACTGAATCCTTGCTTGAGGACTTCTGGTGTCTATCCTGGCACCTTGCTTGCAGGCCTCTGCCACTGGTAGAAATGTGAGACTGGCCCAGAATCAGATTCTGACTAACTGAGGGTCATTGAGTTCCCCAGCAGGCAAAGACTCCCTGAATGAACAGGACCAAGGTTTCTGTGGGTTTCAAGGAGTGAGCATCAGGGGAGGGGCCAGGCCCAAAGCTGACTCATCAGGATGTCTCTTCCTGGAGCTCAAGGCTTATCTGGCACATCCCATTCTGGGTTACTTGCATTAAAAGATCTGGCAGAATAAGCTAGGTCTGTGTGAACATGATGGAGTGACTCTGTAGCTTTGCATGCACACTGTTTTTCCTAAAGGGAAATAAATTGCAATATTTTCTCCATCCTCATCCCTGACTCCCCATGCCCAGGGCTGGCAGTTCCCAGAAAAGATCTGATGTCTTACTTGGAGGGAATGGAAGCACCATGGCTACTGGAGCAAGAAGACCTTAGGAGCTGCTATCCTGGTGAGTGAGGGGAAAGTGGGTATGAGAGGTGGGGTTACAAGAGGCTTCTATGTGTGGTTTGGAAGGCCTGACTTGCAATTGTTTTTCAGATACTTTTTACAAGTGGAACTCTGGACAAGTTACTGAAGCACTGACCCTTATTTTCCCCCTCTGGAAAATAAGTGAGTTGGACCCCAGGTCTCTTCCAGGAATAAATCTCTGATCCCATGAAATGTCATTGTTTGGAGTTTTTGGTTTGGAACTCCCCTGAAAATGCCCAAAGGGTTAGACTTTGCATTTTGAGTTCTTTCCTAGAACTTCTTCAATACATGGAACATTTAGTAAGGGCCTGCTGTGTTCCACGCCCTCTGGTAAGCACCAGGGAAGTAAGGAGATACAAGAGACATGCCCTGCTGTCTTGGAGCTCATCATTGGGGGTGTAGGGTAGAGTGTTGGGGTGCTGACAACATGCCAACCACATTGTAGAAACCTGTTTTGACCAGGATAAATTAGAGCTCATTGAGACAGGGAAGGCCCTAAAGTGAAGGACTGGAAAGGCTCATTGTGGAAGGTGGGCAATGCCAGGGAAGCCAGGGTGAGCATTATACACATGGGGACATGGCGATACCAGTTATAAATGGGTGTGCCTAGTTTTTAGCTATGAAATGGAAGATGTAGGGAAATAATTCTTGGCATTGTGAGTTAAGGAATTTGGGACCCTCAGCTGCTGCTGGTTGCTCCTTGAAGCCCACTCCAGGCCTGGCACTGGTGCAGCTTGGCCAAGGCTAGGCTGTGCACCGCTCTGCACCTGGTGCTCTGGACCTTTCCAGTCAGCCTTCCAGGATGCCTTGGCCTGGAAAGCTCTTTTACTCTGTCTTTGTGTGGCTTCTGCTGCTCCAGAATTTTTTTAGAGTTATTTCTTACAGGGATTTTCTGGGCTTTGTGGTGAGAGCTTCTAGAGGTGCATCGTAATACTCCACCATCTTGGCTCCTCCCCCCAATAAAACATATTTTAAAGAAAACAAAAGAAAAGAAAGTGGAGTGGAGAAAGGCCATCTACTACCATGGACACACCACGCCCACGTGCAGGATTGGAGTTCTAGTCTCAATTGCTGACTTGCTGGGCAGGTCACTTAGCCATTCTGATCTCATGGTATGAGTAATGAATGTCATGATAATGCTGGGTCTGCCTGTGTCATGGGTGCTTGTGAGGATCCAGGGTGATGCTGTGTGAAGGTTATTTTAATTCAGATTGTCCTGCAGAGGTGAGCTAATGGCATTTTCAAATGATGAAGTCTATTCAGTGAACTTTGAAGACTTTTCTCTTGCCCTGGGAAAGTCGGATGTAGATAGCCTAGTTTACTTTATTCCCAAGAGAGGAATGGATTATAATTATAATTATGTGTGTACGTAAGTCTCTTTATATACGTTTTACTTTTGTTTCTTGCAGGAGAGATTAGACCTGAAATGACAGATGGTCCTGCAAAATTAAGCACTTCTTTGAAAGAAGTTCATGAGGAGAGGGATCGTGCATGTGACTTCACTGGGAGACACATCTGTGGTGCAATTCACAGAATCCACACAGGAGAGAAAGCTTATGAATGTGATCAATGTGGAAAGGCTTTCCCATGGCCCTCCCCTCTTGTTACCCATCAGAGAATCCACACAGGAGAGAAAGCTTATGAATGTGATCAGTGTGGAAAAGCTTTTAGAAGATGCTCCCATCTCTATGTACATAAGCGAATCCACACTGGAGAGAAACCTTATGAATGTGATCAATGTGCAAAGACTTTTAGAAGAAGCTCTGATTTATCTGCATGTGAGCAAATTCACACAAGAGAGAAACCTTATGAATGTGATCAATGTGGAAAGACTTTTAGAAGAGCCTCTCATCTTTCTGTACATAAGAGAATCCACACAGGAGAGAAACCTTATGAATGTGATCAATGTGGAAAGGCTTTTAGAAGAGCCTCTCATCTTTCTGTACATAAGAGAATCCACTCAGGAGAGAAACCTTATGATTGTCATCATTGTGGAAAGGACTTGAGTCAACAGTCATGATTCGGTCTGGAGGGAGAGATGGTTTGTATCCTCTCTGGTGTAAAGAGAAAATGCATCAATAAAACCTGAAAAGGAAGGAAAAGGAGAAGGCCTCCCCTAGAGCACAAATATCGCATTTGAGAAGAGGCTTATAAAGGAATCCCTGTGGGAAGGCTTGAGGCTTGAACCTTTGTTTTTGATTTTTTTTTACATTTTAAATCAATATTATTTCAACATCATCACTCATTTCTTTTTTCCCCACTTAAGAGCATTTTTTCCCAGTTATGAAAAGATAGTTTTCAGCATTCACTTGTATAAGATTTTGAGTTCCAATTTTTTCTCCCTCCCTCATCCCCAAGGTGGTAAGCTGTCTGATATAGGGTATATATGTGCAATCATATTAAACCTTTCCACATTTGTCATTTTGTGAAAAAGAAATAAAAACAAATGTAGAAGTAAGAAGGAAAAAAGTGAAAATTGTGTTTCTATCTGTATTCAGAATTCTTTCTCTGTATGTGGATTCCATTTTACATCATGAACTTTTGGAATTGCCTTAGAACATTGCATTACACAGAAGAGCTGAGTATGTTGCTGTACTGTATACAGTGTGTTCCTGGTTTTGCTCACTTAACTCAGCATCAGTTCATGTAAGTATTTCCAGGTTTTTATTAAATCTGGCTGCTCATCATTTGTTTTTTGTTTTTTTAAACTTGATGTCAGCAAAAAATTACTTTAATTTTTAAAAATATTTTCACAATTCTATTTGTTTTTAGTTTTCAATGTTCACTTCCAGAAGATTTTGAGATCTGTATTTTCTCATATCTCCCCTCCCTTCACCTCATGATGGAATGCCTTCTGTTTGCCCCTTCCCCCAATCTACCCTCTCTTCCCTCTGCCCCTCCACCTTCTCTTATTCCCTTCCCCTTCCACTTTCCTGCTGGAAATATAGATTTGTAAAACTCATTGTCTGCGTTTTTTATTTCTCACTTGCAGGTAAAAGAAATTTTTAATATTTGTTTTTTAAAACTGAGTCCAAAATCCTCTCCCTTCCCTCATTCCCACTCCTTCATTGAGAGGGCAAGAAACATTGGTTATACATGTGTAGTCATACAAAAGTCTTGTATAAGAGTCATGTTATGAAAGGCTAACCATATTTCCCTCCATCCTGTCTTGCCCCTATTTATTTTATGCTCTCCTTTGACCCTATCCCTCCTGAAAAGTCTTTGCTTATTACCCCCTCCTCCAATCAGCCCTCCCTTCTACCACCCCCCTCTCCTCCCCTTCCCCCCTACTTTCCTGTGGGGTAAGATGGATTTCCATACTCCATTGAGTGTGTTTTTCCCTTCTTCAGTTGAATCTGATGAGAGTAAAGTTCACTCATTCCCTCTCACCTCCCTTATTCCACTCCACTGTAAAAGCATTTTCTCATGCTTTTAGGAGCGGCTCATCATTGCTTATAAAACAGTAGCATTCCTTCACATCCATGTCCTACAAGTTGTTCAGGCATTCCCTGTGACCTTTATGTCAGGTGAATGCACTCCATCCACAGACCTGAGCAGCATCAGCCAAGGTTGAGAGAAACCTTATGCGTGGAATCACTGTGGAAAAGTTTTCATGTAGAGCTCCAGTGTTGCTGAACTGAATCAGAGAATCCACGGGAGAAATTTCACAATGTCATGAATTTAGCAGATCTTTTAATTATAGTTCTAAGTTTGTTACAATGAGAGATTCCACCCTGGAAAGAAAGTTTAGGACTCTAAGTGGTGTCATAAAGCCTTCAAACACCAGTCATCACTTACTTCCATCAGAGAATTCATGCTAGATAGAAATGTTATCAGTGTGATGGATGAAGAAAGGCACTCAAATAGAGCATCAAGGTGGTTCAACATAATCAGTCTGAGGTGAAACCATATGGATTCATTGTCAGGCACCCAAAGATTTTCTCTTACATTATGTAAGAGGATTCCTAGTGCAGAGAAAGCTTAAGGATGTTCTGAAACGTGATGTGGTATTCTGTGGAAGAGGGACGAGTAGACAACACAATAGTCATTTTTTTTATCCTTTACTTATAAATTAAAATTACCCATGTTCTGTGCCTCCATTTTTACTGCAAATATCTGATAGGTGACTCATCATTAATATGTTTAAATCACCACATACACTTTCATCATAGTCAAAAATGTCAAGTAAAAATTCAATAATATATTAAACATTATCTCTGGCAAAATATAGCATTTATATTTTAAATATTTCAGTTTTCAAATATCTCTTCATCACATTGGTGTAAAAGCCCAATTCATTGGTTTAAAAGTCTCCAAATTAAAAGAGAAGTTGCTTTGTCTAGTAGCATTTCTATTACAATGGTCTCTCCAATTTTACAATGTAAGAAATTTAGAAATGCTATGACAACAAAAAATATGTATGTAAAACATGAAAAAAACTTCAGATAACATCAATTCAGTTAATTGCATTTCCCAGTTACCCCATATAAAAAGACACCCACCTTACTTTCTCCTCCAGAGTCATTGGGGTCCAGTGGCCTGATTGGAGATGGCCCAGGATGCAATGAGAGACCCTGGCCCTTTTAGGCTAAGGTCTTTTGAGGTTCTCATTTGGAGTGAGGTAAGGCCCATTCAGTGAATAGTCCTCTTTACAAAATGTGTCAAGAAATGCCCCCTTCAATGAAAAAAAGAAAGAAAATCAACGTGGGAGGTAAGACCCTGACGGTAGCTGGCCAAAAGAGAAATATTTTCTATTTGTGTTCAGTCTGAGCCAGGAAGCCCCCAAAATAGCCATTAAGTGATACTTGGCCAGGGGACTATTGTCCATCTATGAGTTTGAAAGTGAAATGGGGTTAAGGTTTGGTAGAAAGTGGGGGGTGAGTTGAGAAGAGAGGGAGGCAGAAAACCACAGACAGAGAGAAAAGAAAGAAAAAAGAAATTTAGCAAATAAATCCCAACTTAAATAGGCAGCTTTCAAACATTGAAATTTAGCTTGCTTTGGACAGGAGAAAAGGGGAGAAGGAGAGGATGAGCTGAATTGCCCAATTGGCTAAGTCCCCATTTTGGCAGCAAATACTATGAATTGGGGTGGGGGTGGGTGAAGGGGGAGACAGGGACCTGGTCTCATCCTCTGGTCCAATGTTTCTGGTAAATGGAGAAACTCAAGAATGCAGATTAAGTTAACTTCTGGATCACCTTCCCATTTTTAAAAACCCTTAGCAGAGCTGTTGAGATGAAAACAAAGAAAAGAGTGCTTTCTTCATTTGTTAATTGGCATTTCTGAAAGTCCTAGTACTTCCCTTGTTAGACAGTGTATAGGGAAGGAGTTGAGTTTGGGGAACTACTCAAAGTTCTAGAAGTTTTCCTCTCACCTCAGTGTTAGTTTGGTTTACATTTCTCTTATTAGTTTGGAGCATTTTTTTATTTGAATTTATTTTTTAAATGAAAGAAATACAAAACAAGGAACTTAAAAAAAAAAAAAAGCATTTCAATGTCCATGGAAGTACTTGAAGAAGATACAAAGGATAGCGCAATAAATTCCTTTTCAGGAAGATCTATATAGTACATACTTTGCCTTGTGTTTGACCTGTCCATCTTTTCTTTGCTTCCTTCTCAGTTTTCTTTTGTTCTCTGCTGTGTACTCTTTACTTTATTCTTTTTTCTCCCTTCTGTCCCTCCCCGCTAAAGGCTACAATGAAGTGTGGATATATCAATTTTCCCCCAACTACTACTTTGACTGCTGTCAGCCTGAAAACTTGGTTAAAGAAAAGACTACAGGCTACAGGCCTGTGTTGTTTATGCATTTCCTTTTAAAGCAAACCTTCCTAACACTCCGGAGTCAGAGGTTATCTGACTGACGCAGTACAGAGACTGACAGGCTTAAATACATTTTACCATGAGAAAAGGACTCTTTTAGTTGAACAAATTGTGAATTTTGTAAGACAATTAACAAAATAGTGTCAGTTGGGTTGTTTTTTTAATCTCAGTTTGTGTGAATTTCCTTCCTGTAGCATATGTCTCCATGAGATATGATAAGGAGAAAATCCCCTCATTCCGATGACAGGCATCCTGTCATAAACAGGCCCTTGAAGTGGTGGACACAAGAAAGTGTATCTTAACAGAGTTGAAATTACACAGGACAGCTATGTTTTTCCTCATCACTAAGATGCCAGGAGAAGGGTCTGGTAAGGAAATTCTAAGACAGCCCTTTTGTTTCACTGGCACAAAAAGGCATTCTCCGACTTTACTTAAGATAAGTAAATAAGACAATTAAGTGTCAGTTCTGGGCCCAGTCAATTAGCCCCTCAGCAGGGATGAAGCACCTCAAGTTTTCTTGGTACCTCACTAAGCCTTTGGAAGAGAAAAACCATAAAAGCTTCTAAATGGTTTAAGAAGAGGATAATTAGGGAGAAAAGCATCAAAATCAAACAAAAAATGACAAAACTTTCAGGCCCAGCTCAGATGTATTGTGAGTTCTCATCCAGAGCACTCCAATGAAGTCAATATTAACTGAGTCACCTGAATTTTTGTTTTCTCACTGTACATAAAAGTTGTGTTTATAATATGCTGTTGTATATTTTACATGCAGTACTATTATGTCCAAAAGAAAAGTACTTACTTTAAGCATATTTTATGCTAAAAAATGGTAACTATTTGCTGAGCCTTCAGTGAATCTTAATGTTCTTGCTGGCAGAGGCTTTGGCCCAATATTGATGGCTGCTGACTGCTCAGGGGGGTACTTGGTCATGGTGGCAGTTACCTTGCAATAATGAAATAGATATTTTCAACCTTTTGCTTTCCAATTTATTTATTTATTTATTTTGAGTTTCAAATTTTCTCCCCTTCTGTCTCCTCCCCCCTCCAAAACACCAAAAATTCTGCTTACCCCTTCCTACAATCTACCTTCCTTTCTATCAAACCCCTCACTTCCCTTAAACCCATCTCCTCTCTTTTCTTGTAGGGCAAAATAGATTTCTGAGTTTAAATTTGGCCTCCAAACCTTACAACTTGTGTGTTCCTTGGTAGGGCATTTGCCTCTGTTTCAGTTTTCTCATCTGTAAAATGAGCTGGAGAAAGAAGAAAACCATGACAATATCTTAGAAAAGAAAACCCCAAATGAGGTGACAAAGAGTTGGATATGGCTGAAAACATCAATAAAAATGAAAACAAAATTATGGCAGTGATATATGAGAGGGTTGCAGAATCATTTCTTTACTAAAAGACCTACAGCATCAAGGGGCATGATGAAAAGCCGTAAGGAGAGAGCAAGAACACTTCCAAACCTCAAACTAGACTACATAGTTGTGGTTGGCAAAATCATGCAGTGTTGGTAAGATGAGAGAGAGACAGAGAGAGAGATAATTTAATGGAACAGATTAAACAAGGGAGATCCAGAATCACTAGAACTCAGTTAGTGCTTGATAAAGTGGAAAACAAATTACTTTGGGTAAAAATTATTTGGTTTAAAAAACTGCTGAGAAAACTAAAAAACAATCAGGAAGGAACTGAGGATCAGACCAGCATCTTACACTCGACCCTACAAGACATTCTATATGGATGCTACATTGTTGTGCAGTTATTGCAGTCATGTCTAACTCCCTGTGACCACACTAGGTATTTTTCTGTCCAAGAAATTATCAAGGAAAACAGCCCTAATGTCTTAGAGCCAGAGGGTAAAACAGAAACTGAAAGAATCCACAATCACCTCCTGAAAATGATCCCCAAAATGAAAACTCCCAGGACTGCTATAGCCAAATTCCAGAGCTCCCAGGTCAAAGAGAAAAGAGGGCAACAAGCCAGAAAGAAGCAATTCCAATGTCATGGAGTCACAGTCAGGCTAACAGAAAACTGGATAGCTTTTACATTAAACCATCAGAGGATGTGGAATAGGATATTCACAAGGAAAAGCATCACATACCAGCAAAATTGAGCAAAAGCCTTGAGGGGAGAAATGGACATCAATAAATTAGAAGATAATCAAACATCCCTAATGGAAAAACCAAAGCTGAACAAAAAATTGATCTTCAAATACAAGACCCAAGGGAAACATCAAAAGGTAAACAGGAAAGAGAAAACAGAAGAGATTCAATGCAGCTAAATTGTTTATATTCATCTATGGGAGGATGATACATGTAACTCTTAAGACCTTTTGGATGATTACAGCAATTTGAAAGAGTATACTTTGACTGCATACATTGACAGTGATGGGATGATAGTCAAGCAAACCAAATTTAGGGGTGAGTAAGAGAGCTACCTTCCAAGAAAAGGGAAGGGAGAGGTACAAGGGGCTGAATTATCTCACAGAAATGAGGCAAAGAAAAGCCATTACAATGAAGGAGAACATGGGGGAGATGGTAGGGAGGGTTGAAACCTTGCTCCTATCAAAATTATCTCAAAGAGGGAACAACATACAGGTCAGATGATAAAAGAAGTTTTTCTCATCCCATAGTGAAGTAAAAAGGGACAGGCATGGGGGGAAGGGAACTGACAGAAGGAAGGGCAGACTGGGGGAGACATCCCTCAGAAGCAAAACACTGGGGAGGAGAGACAAGGTGAAAGGGAGAGAGAAGGAGAGAAGGACAAATGGGGGACCCATGATGGGGGAAAATACATAGTTATAATTGTAAAAACAATTGACATGAGCTCACCTAAAAATGGAAGTATGTAGTAGAATGAATTAAAAACCAGAATCCTACAATAAACCATTTAAAAAGAAAACACTTGAAACAGAGAAACACACACAGTAAAGGTAAAGGACTGGAGAATGTATTACACATCAACTGAAGCAAAGAAAGCAGAGGTAACAATGATGGTTTCAGAGAAAGCAATAGTACAACTAGATCTAATTAAAAGAGATGAGGGAGGAAACTATATCATTCTAAAAAGTACCACAAATATCTAACGTTTGAAAGCACAACTGGAATAAGTTGCAGAGGAAACAGACAACAAAACTACTCTAGTGGGGGACATCAACCTTCCCCTCCCAGAACTAGATTGAGTCTAGAATTGTCCCCTCGGTGTTTCCTTTCCAGATAGAAACTTCACCTGTTAACAGTACAGGATCACGTTCCCTCTGAGGAGCTTGTGGCATTTGTCTCAGATATTGATTTAAAGCAGACAACTATACTCAAATTCAAACTCAAACAAAAATAGTTATGGTCTCAAATGCCTTTTACCTTAAACAGCAAATCTCACTAATCACAACTTAGAACCAGATAATAGTTATTTCCTCTGTTATGGAGTTATAATAAGCAATCAAGATTTACCACACACATAAGGAATTCCATTTAGCATCTTTCCTTCTCAAATTTAAAATTTGTCCTGATGTAAAAGCCAATTATTAAGAATTCTGTCTATCTATTACAACTTCTGTGCAAGTATATTCATTGTTTAGAATTTGCATTAACCAACCAAATTCCTTTACTAGGACTGATGATCTTACTACCCACAGGAATGGGAGGACTGTCCTGAATGAACAGAGGGAGTCTACATAAAGTTTTCACTCCATTCCCTCCTTTCCAGGAATCATTTAACAATGTTAGGTTTCAACATTCAAACAGTAATCCCAAATAACTTAGTTAACAATCCTACAACTTCATACAAGATAGCCAAGACAGCTTTAGCAGGACTGATGAAGTAACACAACTGTGTTACACAATTTTCCCAACATGTTTTAGTTTCAACAAAATTCAGATTAAAAATTGCTTTGTCTTTACACTCTAAGAGAAATTCAGAAATACAATCTTGGAAATACAGTTTTTGATCTTACTACTTTTAGCAATTAAAATCACTTCAAAGTTAACAATTGCATTATCCAGTCATTGTGTTAAGCATTTTACAATCATTTTATCATTTTGATCCCATAACAACTGTCATAATTATTCTTACTTTTACAAATTAGAAAATGGGTCAAACTGCGATAAAATACTTTTTGCAACTGGAACAGAGAAATGAAGCTTACCAAGAGCTGAGAAACTGATGTTCCAACGGTGATTTTTGTAGGCAGAGTTTAGAGAATGGTCGCAACAGGCCTGATTCTTCCATGTTTCCCAATGCCTCCCACCCCAGCAGAATTTACTGAGCCCCTAAGGCGGTATGCAGCTGCTGGGACAGGTTGGGCAGAACGTCTAGGACCTAGGTGGCATTTCCAAGCTTTACCTAGAAAGGTGGGCTGCCCACAATCTTAGGAGTTATTTCAAATGATCAGTTCCCCAAACGTTTTACAATTAATCTCACAACATACAGATCTGCTAAAATGATTATACCTAAGATGATCTAACTTTCCATTGTCATTCCAGGTTGGCCAGACTGGAACAACAAGGAAAAGTGTTAAAATTTTGTTTGTCTATTTCCCCAGCTGCAGCCCTTGAAGTCGGGCTGTTTACATTTAAGTCTTACAAGATAGCAGACTCATTCACAGCACACATGACATGGACAGGGACATACACTGACAGACAAATTGCCAAGAGGACAAATACAAACAGAGCTCACCAAAAAAACAAAAAAAACCCAACCCAGAGTGAGAAGGCAATTAGAAGCTTGCTAAAAATCCCCATCATGAATTGGCTGTTATCATTCTGAAGAAAGCGGGTTGCAAGAATTCAAGACCTGATAGTGAAGGGGAATCCTGCAGCCTTTGCTGAGAGCACTCCTACAGTCGTTGGGGGGGTGGGGGGTCTTGGTGCCCCAAAGTTTGCAAGTAACTTAAAGAAACAGGCCCCATGGCAATAGGTTCAGGCTTCTAGTTATTAGGTGGATTGTAACTGTCCTCTTCAAGAAGAGAGTCCTTGAAGGAAAGTGGGGATGGGGAATTGGGAGGAGGGAGGCAAGGGAGGCTAGAATAGAGGCTGGCTTCCTCAGGTCTAAGGTAGGAGAAGGCTAGGGAGAAAGACTGCATCTAAGTTTCCTCAGATCAGAGGCCTTCAAGGGGAGGGGAAGGGAGGAACAGGGTGAGGAATAGGGTAGAAGTAGGGAAGGGAAGGACAGACTGGAGGCCTTCAAGAAGAAAGGATTTTTGCCAGGAAATGGCTATGTGCTGAAGCAGCTCCCAATCTTACAGAAAAGAGGCTTCCTGTCTTTTGTTCTCCTTCAGCCAAGTCAGCAAGCCCAAGATGAAACATTTTCACTGCTGGCTAGTTGTTTGTTGGCCTTTAAATTTAATTCATTTGTAAGATAAAGTAACTTTGACCTGTCCAAAAGAGCCCTGTGGTGGCCAACATAATTTAGGGCTATCTTTAGTTGATTGACACTAGTGCTAGCAATTCCTCTACTACGGTTCCTGGGATTGATCACCAGAGGAGACCTAAGTAATAGAGAGCTATTTAACGCGACTTGGTCTCCTCTCCCCAGAGTTTCCTTTAAAGAAAATGTAAAGTGAGAGTTCTTTGGAAGCTGGGAATGGAAGGACTTTTCCAGACCCTGTCAAGGCCCAGGACTCTAGGAAAAACAGTTCCTATTGGCCCTGGAGTCCTGGAATTGTCGAGATGAGAAAATGTCCATTCGGGTCCTCAGTTCCAATCCACGTTTGGGTGCCATAACGGTTTACATGAAAACTAGGTTAGAGAAGAGACAACAGACTGAATGCATACATTTTATGATTGAATTAATTAAACAATTCCCTATTAAAGAAAATGGTAACATAATGCTTTATGGAGCCAGGAAAGTGTTCTGTATTGAGTAATAAAGGCTATGTGATAGAGCTTCCTAACAGGCTCATGGGCCCTTTAATCATATCTATGACACAGTGTGGGGCTGTTTTTCATCCCTTGTGGTGGGACCCACCATTGATATCTCTTCCTGTGGCCTTTAAGATTAATGGATGGGACAGAGAACGCAAACCTTGACTTATCTTGATCAACTAGGGGGATGGTAAAGAAACAATCTTTAAGACCAATGTTTAATAAGGGCCAATTTTGCGAAAGTGCAATGGAACTAGGAAGCCCTGGTTGAAGTGCTCCTATGGACTGCATAGACTTGGTTACCTCTCTTAGATCATGAAGTAATCTCCACTTGTCTGACTATTTAGGGTTGGTAAATATAGGAATGTTCAAGGAATATTTGATTCCTCAATATGACCTCCATCTAGTTGTTCCTGGATTAACTCATGTATATAAGTAAGCTTCTCCCTAGATAGAGGCCACTGCTCCACCCACATGGCTTCCTGAGTTATCCATAGTATGGGATCTGCTGTGGATGGGGAGTACCTTGCAGGGCCCCTAAGAAAAATCCAACAATTTCTTTTTCTTCTCTTTTTGCTACAGTTAACATTTCTAGTAGCAAATGGAATAATAGTGGTGATCATGGATGTCCTTGTTTCACCCCTGATCTTATTGCAAATCCCTCTAGCTTATAGGTAGATTTTGCTTATTATTTTATGGAAAGTTACGTTTATTTCTACCCTCTCCAGTGTTTTTGATAGAAATGGGTGTTGTATTTTGTCTAAGCTTTAAGAGAGCCTGGAAGATTGACAGGAAAAGTCTACAGCACCAGGCGCAGAGCACTGTGCAGCCTGGCCATGGCCATGCCACACCAGGGCCACAACTGCAGGAGGCTTCAAGACACAAGCAAATGTAGCTGCGGGTCCCAAATTCCTTAACTCACAAATGCCAAAGGCAGCTTCAGTGGTCAGTGAGAAAGTTTGTTCATCTGGGTGAGAAAGGAATGAAGCAGTGTATTCCTGGATCTAAGCAGTGGTAACTTCCCTGAGCCCTAGCCTAGAGACTCAGCAGCTGATCTGGATTTCAGCACTAAGTGGAGGCCCTGTGGTTAGGAGGAGTACTGGCTGCTGTGGTGGAGCTGGTGGGGGCCCTGAAGAGGGAATCATGTTCACAGCATAGGTCAAGAAAGGAGTAAACTCCTCTCCCCTGATTGTGCCACCTTGTAGGAACTAAGAACTTACAGATTCCCAGAGTATACCTTCCACTTGACAAGGAACTCAAAATCAAGTCACTAGCTGGAAAAATGCATAAAAAGGGGAAAATGAATAAGACAACACCAGGCTACTTTCTTGGTGAACAGGTAATTTCTTCCATTCTTTCAAATGAGGAAGGACATGGCATACCAGAGAGGAAGACCTAAAAGTCAAGGCTTCTGCATCATAAACCTCCAAAATCAATATGTAATAGGTTCAGGCCATGGAAGAGCTCAACAAGCACTGTGAAAATCAACTAAGAGAGGCAGAGGAAAAATGAGGGATACAAATGAGAGTGATGCAAGAAAATCATGAAATGGGAGTCAACAGCTTGCTAAAGGAAATCCCAAAAAATGCTGAAGAAAATAACACATTTTAAAATAGTCTAAGTCAAATGGCAAAAGTGACTCAAAAAGTCAATGAGGAGAAGAATTTTTTAAAGAGTCGAATTACCCAAATGGAAAAGGAGCTGCAAAGGCTCACTGAAGGAAATAGTTCTTGAAAAATTAGAATGCAGCAGATGGAGGCCAATGAATGACTTCATGAGAAACCAAGAAATTACAAAACACAACGAAAAGAATGAAAAAACAGGATACAATTTGATATATCTTTTTGACAAACATCTGACCCAGAAAATAGATCCAAGAGAGAGAATGTAAAAATTGTTGCACTACCTAAAAGCCATGATCAAAAAAAAAAAAAAGCATAGACTTCATCTGTAATGAAATTATCAAGGAAAGCTGCCCTGATATTCTGGAACGAGAGGAAAACATACATATTGAAAGAATTCTCTGATCACGTCCTGCAAGAGATCTGAAAAGAGAAACTCCTGTAAATATTACAGCCAAAGACTGAGACTCAGAGATCAGGGGATGGATACAGGTTGATGATCTATGTAAAGCAGAGCCTTGTTTTAACTCTAAGTAAGGAAGCAGCCTTTACTACTACTTAGGTGCTACTGAATAGAGAGACAGAGAAAATCATAAAAGTAGGCTTTCTGAGTCCACTACACATTCAGGCTACATGATCTCACTGCAGCCTTCCCTGTGGCAAGGCTATCCTTTGACATGTCTCTAGCTGACTCTCTTGGGGCAGCTGGGTGGTTCAGTGCAGAGTACTGGTCAGGAACACTCTAACTCCATTCCAACCTTAGACACTTACTAGCTGTGTGACCCTGGCCAAGTCACTTCAGCTTGTTTCCCTCAGTTTCTGCATTTGGGAAATGACCCTGAAAAGCAAATGGCAAACAATTCTAGTATGTTTGCCAAGAAGACCCCACATAGGAACATGAACAGTGAGAAACAACTGAAATGGCTGAACAGCAGCATAACTGACTCACTATCCCATCAGCCCCAACAGCTTTTCCAATTCTTGTCATTCTTCCCCAACCCTCCCTTATTTCTTGCTCCTGGGCAAACTCCTCTCCCTGTGTAAATCAGCCCATTCTAGCATGGCATCCTCCTCAGTATAATGCCTCTACACCATACTCATCATTTCACTACTCTTCAGTCTCCCCTGCACTAATGACTCCTTCCCTATTGCCACAAACAAAACCATGCCTCTCTAATCCTCAACATACAGTAACTGGAGTCTTTCAACCCAACAATTATTTCCCTGGGTCCTCTCTGTCACAGCCAAAAACTAGATGCACCCATTTATAACTGGTGTCACCATGTCCCCATGTGTATAATGCTCACCCTGGCTTCCCTGGCATTGCCCACCTTCCACAGTGAGCCTTTCCAGTCCTTCCCCTTAGGGCCTTCCCTCTCTCAATGAGCTCTAATTTGTCCTGTTCAAAACAGGTTTCTACAATGTGGTTGGCATGTTGTCAGCACCCCAACACTCTACCCTACACCCCAATGTTGAGCTCCAGGACAGCAGGGCATGTCCCTTGTATCTCTTTACTTCCCTGGTGCTTACCAGAGGGCCTGGAACACAGCAGGCCCTTACTAAATGTTCCATGTCTTGAAGAAGGTCTAGGAAAGAACTCAAAACGCAAAGTCTAACCCTTTTTGCAGTTTCAGGGAAGTTCCTAACCAAAAACTCCAAAAAATGATATTTCAGGGGATCATAGATTTATTACTGGAGGAGACCTTTAAGGTCATGGGGTCCACATCACTTATGCTACAGAGGGGGAAACTAAGGGTCAGAGGTTCAGTAACTTGTTCAGAATTCCACTTTGAAAAAGTACCTGAAAAAGGATTCCAAATCAGACCTTCCAAACCACACATAGAAGCCTCTTGTAACCCCACCTCTCATACCCACTTTCCCCTCACTCACCAGGATTGCAGCTCCTAAGACCTTCTTGCTCCAGTAGCCATGGTGCTTCCATTCCCTCCAAGTAAGACATCAGATCTTTTCTGGGAACTGGCAGTCCTGGGCATGGGGAGTCAGGGATTGGGATGGAGAAAACATGATAATTTATATCCCTTTAGGAAAAACAGTGTGCATGCAAAGCTACAGAATCACTCCATCATGTTCATAAAGATCTAGTTTATTCTGCCATTAATGCTTGTAATGCAAGTAACCCAGAATAGGATGTGCCAGATAAGCCTTGAGCTCCAGGAAGAGACATCCTGATGAGTCAGCTTTGGGCCTGGCCCCTCCCCTGATGCTCACTCCTTGAAACCCACAGAAACCTTGGTCCTGTTCATTCAGGGAGTCTTTGCCTGCTGGGGAACTCAATGACCCTCAGTTAGTCACATTCTGATTCTGGGCCATTTCTACCAGTGACAGAGGCCTGCAGGCAAGGTCCCAGGATGGAGACCAGAAGTCTTCAAGCAAGGTTTCAATAGAATTGGTTTTGGCAACATTGGGGATAAAGAGGGAGAAGATCATGGAACCAGTTTGGAGTCAGAAAATTTGGTCTTGGAGCTCCTTCTTCATAGGAGGATGGACCCATTGCATAGCTTCCACTATCAAGAAAAAAAGAGGCAGCTGGAAGAGCAGTGGAGAGAGCCCTGGGCCTGGAGTCAGGAAGGTCAGTGTTTAAATGCAGTCTCACACAGTTACTAACTGTGTGTTCCTGGACAAGTCATGTACCATCTTTTTCCTTCCGTTTTCTCAAATATCAAATTGGGATAATAATATTGCCTAATGATACCATATTGCAAAGAAGGCACTGAGCACAACAGCTGGAGAACAGCAGCTGAGCAGAAAGACCGATGCCCTTCCTTCCTTCCCCACCATTTGGCTTGGAATTTGGGGCAATGGAAAGGAAGAGGAAGGACAATCCTGCCCTACCAGGCACAGATAGGAGTTACAGACTGAGGCTTCTCACAAAGAAGAATGTCCTAAACACCTGGCCCCTCCCAAACAGGAAGGGGTGCAGGGTAAAGCCATCAGAGCAGTGTGCAACATAGGGGAGACACAATTCATGTCCAGGGAGAGGCTGGACTACCTCAGGGGGATTATTTCCACCCATGACATGCTTCAACACTGATCTGATCTTGGACCTCAACATTTTCAGGACCAACCAGGAAACCTCCCATGTTCCCTTCACACAATGAACTGACTTTTTATAGGAAACCCAGGCAGCAGGAGTTCCCTGTCTCTAGGACACAGGAAAACAGCACTTTTCCTTTTCCAGTAAGTGATAAATGCTCCAAAGCCAGCACACTCAGGTATGGAGATATTCCCTTTGATTGTACACTGAGAGTGGCCAGGGAAAGTGTCCTTACCTAGGGAGAGCAGGTTCCCAGCATTCTCCAGCATAACCTCCTGTATAACTCCTTCTGAGGATGGTCCAAGAGGCCCCACTCCTCTGGGGTGAAGTCCACAGCCACATCCTTGAATGTCACAAACTCCTATACCATTAGAAGTCCAACCACTTAGAGCTGAAAGGGACTCCAGAATTTGGGTAGTCTGACCCTCATAAAAGGAAAGGAAGAAAACAGAAGCAGAGAAAGGGGCTTTACCCAAAGGTCATACCTCTGCAGAGTATCAGAACAAACACTTGAAACTATAGCCCTTAAGAGCCCAATGGAACATTGAGAAAATTGTTTGATGTGGTAGATGGAATCAAGTTGAGAAAGGTCTTACTCTGGAATGTGCCTCCCTGTGGAATCTAAGACAAAGTGTGTGTTTTATCTGTGAGGTCAGAGGACCTGTGGAAGAGAAAGAGAGAAAATGTGAAATTTCGGCCTTCTCAGAACTGATACAAGTGATGGGTTGTAAAGCAAACTGTGTGAAGAATCTGTGAGCAGCTAGTAAGGACAGTGTATTCTGGGGACTTATCCAAGATTGTAGAAGATCTGGCTTATTTCCTGTGAAGCTGAAAATAAGTGATCTCTAGATAAGACATGAAATGCATTCATAAGACACAGTAATTACAATCTGGACTGAACTGAGGGGTATGAGACTTTCAAGCCAAGTAAAGGACAGTTAAAATGTTATTTTGAGTGCTTGAGGCTACCATGGGTATGATGAGTCACAGCCAAAACATCTCATGCCTTTGCTTCATGATTCCTTCATTTATCAATATTCTATATTTCTTTATTCTAATACTTAGTCCCCATAATTGGTAATTTTTAGTTTTTGTGCTCCAAGTGAACCACAATGATGTCACTATGACAGCATCAAGGTGTGTCTGACCATGGATGATGAGTCCAATGGGACCCAGAAGGCTCCACCACAGGTCAGACGCAAACAGTCCATGTGAGTACCTGGGGTGGAGATGACTCTAACTTTGCACATTTCTCCATTGTTTTGAGCTACTTCAGTTCTTCTTTGTTCACACAGCACAGTACATTCTTTGATGTGGACATGCCATAGAGAGCAGTGCTTTCCCAGTGTCTCCCATGTCTCACAACTGATTAGAAAGTACTTCAGAGAGACCTTGGGAATGTCTTTGTAATACTTTCTCTGACCTCCATGTGAGCACCTTCTTTGCATGAGTTCTACACATAACAGTCTTTTATGCAAACATTGTTTTGATATTAGAACATGTCCATCCATCAGAGTTGTGTTCTCTGGAGTAGAGTGGAATGTTTGGCAGTCTAACTTGAGAAAGGACCTCAGTGTTCAATACCTTAGCCTGCCGGTTGACCTTCAGAATGTTCCTAAGAGAATTCAAAGGGAAGGGATTCAGTTTCCTATAAGGAATGGGCTGACTTTCTACTTGCAAAGGCATACAATAATGAGATCTGCACAACAGCTCTGTAGACCTTCAGTTTGGTAGGCAGTCTAATAACTCTTCGCAGCCTGTCAAGTATTAAACTACCACTGACAAAACAGACATCAGCTTTTAAAATGAGTTATCTGAAATAGAAAATAATCTGAGGCACAACATCTGCCAGTGGAGAATGATTTAATTCTAACAGCTGACAGGTTACCTTTAAGTCAGGGAAACTAAGTCCTTAGTAAGGGTGACAAATGCGTCTTACAGAGCTTGTGTGTATAACAGAAGAGGAAGAAAAGAAATTCCAACAATCTTTAGAAACATGTCTTGACAAAAAAGAAATTGGACAAGTCTGGTCATTGGTCACTGCATTCTCCTGGGTTTTCATCACCCAGATTCAACCTGAGTCTATCAGCCTGTCTGTCAAGTTGAGACTACATCAGAAGTCTTTGCTCTGCAGCTGATGAGTTTTGCAACCAAAAGTATTATTTTAAAGGATCTTCAAAGCTTGAAGAAAGAGGAGAAAAGAGAAGCTTGTGGTTTGCAGTGAGCAGTCACACCCCATCCTCCAGCTGACAGAAAGGGAAACTGAGCCTTATAAGAATATACTACTCAAAGTAGACTCAACCTCCAGGTGAAGGAAAGGGGAAAAGGACCTAATGCACTAAGATTGGAAAGAGAAACTCAGCCTTCCATCAACTCCCTTTTTCCAATAGTCAGGAAGGAGAATTTAGCTTTTGAAAAGAGTCTTAGAATCCCATGACTATTTTAGTCCTGCAAAGAAATGTTTTACCATAAATTATTTTCTACCAAATGATAGTCTTATCAATGTGTATATTCACTAATTCTATAGGTAACCTAGCCTTAGGAGAGTAACAGTGTTAGTCTGCTTTAGGTGTGAGGACCAGCTTTTGCCCAACAAGGGAACTTAATCCTACGTTGAAACTAAAAATGAATTAAAGTAATTAAACACTGTTTTAAAGGTTGGTCTTTTCCCAGCCTCTTTAGCTCTTTGTACATGCAAGAAAGTACACTGTCAAGATGACAGAATTCATTCAGAGGACTCAAAATTTCTCAAAAGGCTGTAAGCAATGGATGGGGCAGTGCACAAAGGGGGAGAACTTGTATTCTCTTTTTACATTTTTAAAAATTATCTTTTATTTTTCCCCAATTACCTATTAAAAATACTTAAATATATTTATTAAAGTTTGGAGTTCCAAATTCTATCCCTCCTTCCCTCACTCCCACTCCCTACAGTAATAAGATATAGGTTACGTGTGAACAATCCTGTAAAACATTTCCACATTAGTCATTCTGTGCAGGAGAATTCGGGCAAAAAAGAAAAAAAATGAAAAGAAAGAAAATGGAAAAAGTTGCTTCACTCTGTATGCAAACCATGTCAGGTCTTTCTCTGGAGGTGGGCTTTCTCATCAGTCCTTCATCTTCCCTTCTCAAATTTAAAACTTGTGATGATATAAAAGCCCATTATTAAAAATCCTTCCTATTTATCACAACTTCTGAGCAAGTCATATTCATTGTTAGGAGCTACCTAAAACAAGTTCCTTTCCTAAGGCTGATGATCTTACTCACAGGAATGGGAGGACTGTTCTGAATGGGCAGAAAAAATTTAAATACAGTTTTCACTTCATTGTGGGACTGATGGGGTTCAGACTCTGGGAGCCTCCTTGAGCTCCCCTTGAATCTTCCCCCTTAATCGGGCCTTTCTTACTCAAATCTAATCTTCCCATTTGTCCTGGCAGTCTCAGGAAGCCCATGGGCTTTTGATTATCATTTCAGGTCTCTGTTGTACCCCTCACCCTTCATCCCATCAAAACCCCACTTCCCAGGCTGCCCACCACTCCCATCAAGATATGTATCCATTCTCATACTTGTCCTATCAAGATCTCTGGATCGCCCCACCTGCTTCCCAGCCAAACCCTCCATTGTCTGATATGTCCTGCTAGCCTCCAGCTATTTTCAGCCTTTGATCCTTCTTGGATTCCCTCCTTGGACTGCTCCTCAAGACCCTTCCTGAACCCCTCCTCCCATCACCCTGGAATATCACACCAACCCCCCCACATTCCTCCTATACTCTTTTCTGTATTTAAGTCCCATCTTGCCTCCATGAAGGCATTCAGATTCAATGCAGCTCAGACTCTGTCTAGCTGAGATTCTATCTGGCCCATTTGTGAATACAAGTGTTACAAATATTTAGGATCCTTAAGAGGCAACCCAATTAGGCGAATCCTAAGAAAATTTTGTTTTCTTTGACTTTAAGAAAGCTTGAATCGAATTCATTTGAGGAGGACCTGGACTGTCGGTATTTTGGGGTCCTGATCACCTCGGAATCTCTTCAATTTTTGGTTCCCCAACTGGGAATCGAAACCCCGGGCCGCAGCGGTGAGAGCACCGAATCCTAACCACTAGACCACCAGGGATCTCACCCAGATTAAAGAGAAACTGGGGAGATACTTGGAAGACCCCACTAGGTTCACTGAGGGTTTTAGGGACATATCCCTACAATTTGAACTTTCTTGGAAGGATCTGCATCTTCTTTTCTCTCTCTGTTGTACCGTTGAGGAGAAGGGGAGAATTTGGGAACATGCTCAAAAGTTTGGGGACCATGTGGCTAACAATAATCCCATAAAATACCCCCCAGGAACAACTGCTGTTCCCACGAGTGGCCCCAGATGGGATTATCGGAAGAGTGAGGATAGGGAAAAAAGGAATCATATGGTATTTTGTTTGCTAGGGGGCCTAAAAGGTGCATTTAAAAAGCAGGTAAACTTTCAAAAAATTAGGGAAATTACTCATGGAGAAAAGGAAAACCATGCCCTTTTTCAAAACTGGCTAGTAGAAGCTATTAAAAAGCATAGAAATTTGGATCCTGAATCCATAGAAGGGCCAGCAATCCTTAGCGTGTATTTTATTAATCAGTCTGCCCCAGATATCAGGAGGAAACTGCAGAAATTGGCAATGGGACCCCAGACACCTCAGGCCCAGTTACTGGAGATGGCCTTTGGAGTCTTTAACAGAGCTCCAGTTGCAGCAGAGGAAAGGGAACGAAAGAGAAGGGCCAGAGCCAGGGAGCAAGCTCAATTCTTGGCTGCTGCCTTGGCCAGGAAAGGATCCAGGGAGCACTCCTCCAGGGCACCCCCTTGGAGGAAGGCTGGCTACTTGGGCAGTGGGGAAACCTGCTTTCGTTGCCACAAGGAGGGTCACTGGTCCAAGGAGTGACCTCCAGGGCGCACCCCCAGAGGGAACCCCAGGAACCAACGCCTGTGGAGCCATGCCCATGTGACCAGAAGGGACATTGAAGGAAAGATAGTCCCTCAGGACGGAAAAGTGGTGGAGCCACCCCCCCAATGCCCTGCCCTCCAGTCTTCTCAAGACTTGGAACAACGGGAAAGCCTGGGTGCTGGCAGTGCTCCCACTTTCTCCACCTCTCTCACCAAGCCCTGGGCAAAAACCAAGGCTGAAGGTAAGGTTACCCACTTTAACATGGCTAAATTCTCTGCTTTAACCAGTCACTCTGGCCCTACCCGTCCCCTGACCTCTCCGATCATAGGCATTGAAAGGGAAACTAAGGTATGTCTCCAGACATGCCCCCTCCCCAGCCTGCTTGAGAATCTGTTGTTTAAACACTCCTTCCTTATGCACTCCTCTGACCCTTCCCCCTTGTTGGGAAGGGACCTGATGGTGAAATTGGGGAGCCAATTTTCTCTAGTGAAACTTTCCATCTCCCTTTTGCCTCTGTTCACTACATCTTTCCCAGTTTGCTTGAGAGTGTGGGAAACAGTCAGGACAAATGTTTGGGACACTGGAATTGCAGAGAGAGCAACTTCTGCTACCCCAATTATTGTTAGTCTCTCAGACCCTAAAGTGCTCCCCCATCTAAGCCAGTGTCTAATTAAGGCTGAGACCTGGGAAGGACTACAACCTTTAGTTGAAAAATTCCTTAAGCATAGAATCTTTGTCCCTTGTTCATCTCCATGCAACACTGCAATCCTTCCCACAGGAAGGCCTAATGGAGAATTTGAACGTACTTTTCCTGGGGAATCAAGTCCATATCAGCTAAAGTGGACAGTTTTGCCCCAAAGCTTTCAAGATAACCCTCACATGTTTGACCAGGCTTTGAGAAGGAATTTAAGGCACCTAATTTTGATTTTACTGCTAAACCCCTTTATGACTCTACTCAGGGCATTGACTCAGACCAGGCTGAAGTTTTGGAGACTCTGAAAACTAATTTGACCTCCACCCCATCACTATTCCAACCCAATCAGGGACAACCTTTCACTCTGTATGTTGATGAAAGGAGAGGACAGAGTTTGGGAGTCTTAACCCATTCCTTAGGAACTGACCCCAGGCCACTTGATGTATTTATTTATTCAAAGTATGTTTTCCTGTTCTACATACCCATGGAGCAATCTGGAAAGAAAGGGGGATATCTGATGGAAAACAACTCCCCTATCAAACAAGCCCTTCTATGTTTTTGCCTTGCCATAGTCAACTTTAATTCTCTCCAGAGAAATTACCTTTTATACTAGGGAAATTGCCTTTTCTTTATAAACCTTTTGTGCCTGTTTGGGGAGTGTGTGCCTAACCTCCTTGCCAGGTTTGTCTTTTCCAGAGTGCAAGCCATCAACTTCCAGATGACAGCCCAGGCTATATACCAACCTCTGTCTGAATCCTAGGTCTCCAGCCCACTGGACCTGACACCACCCAGGTTCTGAAGTTAGGCACCTTGAACAGGACACATCCAGGCAGGGACAGCACTATGCCCCTTGCCAGCAGGAAGAAGTTTCAGAAGCTGAGATCTTCACACTTTACCCCAAAAGAATGTGGGTTCAATCTGTTTGGGAGGGAATGGTGGGGTTCAGACTCTGGGAGCCTCCTTGAACTCCCCTTGAATCTTCCCACTTAATCTAGCCTTTCTTCCTCAAATCTAATCTTTCCATTTGTTGCAGCTGCCTGAGGAAGACCAGGGGCTTTTCATTATCATTTCAGGTCTCCTGCATTCCCCACCTTTGATCTCATCAAAACCCCTGTCCCAGGCTGCCCACCATTCCCATCAAGATATGTATCCATTCTCATCATACTTGTTCTATCAAGATCTCTGGATTGCCCCACCTGCTTCCCAGACAAACCCTCCATTGTCTGATATCTCCTGCTAGCCTCCAACTATTTCCAGCCTTTGACCCTCCTTGGATTCCCTCCTTGGACTGCTCCTCAAGACCCTTCCTGAACCCCTCCTCCCATCACCCTGGAATATCACACCAACACCCCCACATTCCTCCTATACTCTTTTCTGTATTTAAGTCCTATCTTGCCTCCATGAAGGCATTCAGATTCAATCCAGCTCAGACTCTGTCTAGCTGAGATTCTCTCTGGCCCACTTGTGAATACAAGTGTTACAAATGCTTAGGCTCCTTAAGAGGCAACCCAATTAGGTGAATCCTTAGTAAACTTTGTTTTCTTTGACTTTAAGAAAGCTTGAATCGAATTCATTCGAGCATGACCCAGACTGTCCATATTTTGGGGTCCTGATCACCTTGGAACCTCTTCAAATTTTGATTCCCTCACCGGGAATCGAACGCGGGCCTTGGCGGTGAGAGCACCGAATCCTAACCACTAGACCACCAGGGATCTCATCCAGATTAAAGAGAAACTGGGGAGATACTCAGAAGACCCCAGTAGGTTTACTGAAGGTTTTAGGGACATATCCATACAATTTGAACTTTCTTGGAAAGATCTGCATATTCTTTTCTCTGTCTGTTGTACCGTTGAGGAGAAGGGGAGAATTTGGGAACAGCCCAAAAGTTGGGGGATCATATGGCTAGCAACAAACCCATCAGGACTGTTCTGAATGGGCAGAAGGAATCTACATAAAGTTTTCACTCGATTCCCTCCTTTTCAAACGTAGGAATCACTTAACAATTGTAGGTTTCAGCATTAAGACGTTAATCTCAAATAACTTAGTTAACAATCCTACAACTTCATAGAATATAGCCAAATTGTTAAGCTTTAACGTTTTTTGTTTTTTTTTTTTTGTTGTTTATTTTATCTTTTATTTTTATTTGCTTAACTTTTTACATTTATTTTCACAAAATTTTGAGTTCCAATTTTTTCTCCCCTTTTTTATCCCCTTCCCCCACCCCAATACACCTAGCAATCTAATTTTCCCTATCTCCAATATACCCTCTCTTCTGTCATCCCTCTCTTCTCTTGTCCACATCTGCTCTTTGGTCCTGTAGGGCCAGATGACTTTCTATTCCTCATTAACTGTATGTCTTATTTCCTAGTAGCAACAGCAATACTAAACAGTTGTTCCTAAAACTTGAGTTCCAAATTTTCCCCATCCCTTCCTCCCCACCCATTCCCTTTGGGATGGCAGACAATTCAATAAAGGCCATATCTGTGTAGTTTTGCAAATGACTTCCATAATAGTCCTGTTGTGTAAGACTATTTCCCTCCATCCTATCCTCTTTCCATTGTTTCTATTCTCTCTTTTGATTCTGTCCCTCCCCAAGTGTTGACTTCAAATTACTCCCTCCTCCCATTGCCCTCCCTTCCATCATCACCCCCACCCTGCTTATCTCCTTCTCCCCCACTTTCCTGTATTGTAAGATAGGTTTTCATACCAAAATAAATGTGTATTTTATTCCTTCCTTTAGTCGAATGTGATGAGAGTAAACTTCATGGTTTTTTCTGAGCTCTCCTCTTTTCCCCTCCACTACAAAGTCTCCTGCTTGCCTCTTGAATGAGAGATCATTTACCCCATTCCATTTCTCCCTCTCTCCTCCCACTACATTTCTCTCTCATCGTTTACCTTCATTTCTTTTAAGATATGATCCCATCCTATTCAATTCACTTTGTGCTCTCTATCTGTGTGTGTGTGTGTGTGTTTGTGGTCCCACCAACTACCCAGATACTGAAAGGTTTTAAGAGTTACAAATATTGTCTTTCCATGTAGGAATGAAAACAGTTCAACTTTGGTAAGTCCCTTATGACTTCTCTTTGCTGTTTTCTTTTTCATGCTTCTTCTCATTCTTCTGTTTGAAGGTCAAATTTTCTTTTCAGCTCTGGTCTTTTCATCAAGAATGCTTGAAAGTCCTCTGTTTCATTGAAAGACCATATTATCCCCAGAAGTCTTATACTCAGTTTTGCTGGGTAGGTGATTCTTGGTTTGAGTCCTAGTTCCTTTGACTTCTGGAATGTTCTATTCCATGCCCTTCGATCCCATAATGTAGAAGCTGCTAGATCTTGTGTTATCCTGATTTTATTTCCACAATACTGGAATTGTTTCTTTCTAGCTGCTTGCAATATTTTCTCCTTGGTCTGGAAATTCTGAAATTTGGCCACAACGTTCCTAGGACTTTCTCTTTTTGGATCTCTTTCAGGCGGTGATCGATGGATTCCTTCAATAGTTATTTTGCCCTCTTCTTCTAGAGTATCAGGGTAGTTTTCCTTGATAATTTCATGAAAGATGTCTAGGCTCTTTTTCTGATCATGGTTTTCAGGTAGTCCCATAATTTTTAAATTTTCTCTCCTGGATCTCTTTTCCAGGTCAGTTGTTTCTCCAATGAGGTATTTCACATTCTCTTCCATTTTTTCATTCTTTTGGCTTTGTTTTATGATTTCTTGGTTTCTCAGAAAGTCATTAGACTCCATCTGTTCCATTCCAATTTTGAGAGGACTACTTTCTTCAGTGAGGTTTTGAACCCCTTTTTCCATGTGGCTAGTTCTGCTTTTGAGAGCATTCTTCTCCTCATTGGCTTTTTGAACCTCTTTTGCCAATTGAGTGAGCCTATTTTTCAAGGTGTTATTTTCTTCAGCATTTTTTTTGGGTCTCCTTTAGCAAGGCATTGACCCATTTTTCATGCTTTCCTTGCATCTCTCTCATTTCTCTTCCCAGTTTTTCCTCCACCTAACTTGAATTTCAAAATCTTTTTTGAGCTCTTCCATGGCCTGACCCCATTGGATACCTGTTTTGGATGTTTGGGATACAGAGGCCTTGGCTTCTATGTCTTTCCCTGATGGTAAGCATTGTACTTCCTCATCAGAAAGGAAAGGAGGAAATATCTGTTCACCAAGAAAGTAACCTTCTATGGTCTAATTTTTTTTCCCCTTTTCTGGGCATTTTCCCAGCCAGTTATTTGACTTCTGAGATTCCTCTCCACCCCTGCCTAGATCCGCCTATCTGGTGCTTGGGGTCTGAGATTCAAATGCTGCTCCCCAACCTCAGTGCTTTCAGGGGCGCGCACGGCTGCTATTCAATGTGAACTTAAGTTCTGGTGCTCAGGTTGGGGCAGGGCCGCCTCCCAGGCTCACTTTCCTCAGGGGGTTTATGTGGAGATCTTCAGTAATGGATTTGAGGTCCTGCCTCGCCCGGGAGTCCCTGTCCACCACTGCCTCTGCCACTTCCTCCTGAGGGGGCCTGAGTTATGGAGACACCCCACCCCCCTCCTGGCCAGCCTAGAAGTCTCTCTCACTGACCTGGAGCCCCTGTGGGTGGAGGGACCTTTGCAGGCACTGGAGGTTCTGTCACTGAAGCCTCCTTGGATCCGCTCCCCTCGGGGCTGCATGGCCAGGTAGGGGTGGGTTCTGCTCAGCATCCAGTGCAGGACAGACTTTTGGTGCCAGTTTTTCAGGGCTCTCTGGAACAGAAATATCCTCCATTGTGTTGTTGTATGGCTTCCCCTGCTGCAGAATTTGTGGGGAGTTCTTTTTTTACAGGAAATTTATGGGTTGTGGGTTCCGAGCTAGCATATGTGTTTCTACTCCGCCATCTTGGCTCCTCCCTGGAATCTCCCATTTTAACAAACTTTGAGCTATAATTAAAAGATCTGCTATATTCATGACATTTGTGAAATTTCTCCTCTGGATTCTCTGATTCAGTTCAGCAAGACTAGAGCTCCATTTTCCACAGGGATTCCACGCATAAGGTTTCTCTCAACCTTGGCTAATGCTGCTCAGGTCTGTGGATGGAGTGCGCTCACCTCAGATAAAGGTCACAGGAAATGCCTGAACAACTTGTAGGACATGAACGAAAAGGAATGCTACTGAACAATGAGCAATGATGAGCTGCTCCTAAAAGCATGAGAAAATGCTTTCACAATGGAGTGGAAGAAGGGAGGGGAGAGGGAATGAGTAAACTCATTACTCTCATCAGATTCGACTGAAGGAGGGAAAAACATACACACTCAAAGGAGTATGGAAATCTATCTTACCCCACAGGAAAGTAGGGGGGAAGGGGAGGAGAGGGGGGTGGTAGAAGGGAGGAGGGGGTAATAAGGAAACACTTGTCAGGAGGGATAGGGTCAAAGGAGAGCATAAAATGAATAGGGATAAGACAGGATGGAGGGAAATATGGTTAGCCTTTCACAACATGACTGTTACACAAGGGTTTTGCGTAACTACACATGTATAAACAATGTTGCTTGCCCTCTCAAGGTGGGGGTGGGAATGAGGGAAGGGAGAGGATTTGGGATTCAGTTTTAAGAAACAAGTATTAAAAATTTCTTTTACCTACAACTGAGAAATAAGATACACAGGCAATGAGTTTTAGAAATCTATCTTACCTGACAGGAAAATGGAAGGGGAAGGGAATAAGAGAAGGTGGAGGAGGAGATGGAAGGGAGGGCAGATTGGGGGAA